>CM060693.1:89849610-90194186 GCA_030686995.1 Artemisia argyi
ATGCTCCAGTAGCTAGAATTGAGGCAATTAGGCTTTTCTTAGCTTATGCTTCATTTATGAACTTCACAGTTTACCAAATGGATGTCAAGAGTGCATTTTTATATGGTTTAATTGAAGAAGAGGTGTATGTTACACAACCTCCAGGCTTTACTGATCCTGACCATCCAGACAAAGTGTACAAGGTAGTTAAAGCTCTATATGGCTTACATCAAGCACCAAGAGCTTGGTATGCAACACTAGCTTCCTATTTATTAGAGAATGGATTTCAAAGAGGAAAGATTGATCAGACACTTTTCATCAAACAGCACAAGAAAGATCTTTTGTTAGTACAGGTGTATGTGGATGACATTATCTTTGGATCTACAAGGAAGGAGATGTGTTTAGACTTTGAAAAACTTATGAAAGATAAGTTTCAGATGAGTTCTATGGGAGAACTTACATTCTTTTTGGGTCTGCAAGTTAAGCAATCATCTGAAGGCATATTTATTAGTCAAGATAAATATGTTGCTGAGATACTTAGAAATTTTCAATTTGCTGATTCAAAAATAGCAAGCACACCAATGGATCCTGAGAAGCCACTTCTTAAAGATGTAGATGGAGAAAATGTGGATGTACATACATACAGATCTATGATAGGTTCTTTGATGTATCTTACATCATCCAGACCTGATATCATGTTCTCTGTTTGTGCCTATGCAAGATTTCAAGTAACTCCAAAGGTTTCTCATTTAACAGCAGTCAAAAGAATTTTTAGATATCTCAAAAGTCAACCAAGGTTGGGTTTATGGTATTCTAGAGAATCACCTTTTGATTTGATAGCGTACTCAGACAGTGATTATGCTGGTGCTAGCTTGGACAGAAAGTCAACAACCGGAGGATGTCAATTCCTTGGATGCAGACTTGTCTCATGGCAGTGTAAGAAGCAAACAATTGTGGCAAATTCAACAAATGAAGCTGAATATGTAGCTGCTGCAAATTGTTGTGGTCAAGTCCTATGGCTTCAAAACCAACTTCTTGACTATGGGTACAATTTCTTACATACCATTATGCATATTGATAATAGTAGTACAATTTGCATTATTAAAAATCCAGTGCAACATTCTAAAACAAAACACATTGAAATAAGACATCATTTTATTAGAGATTGCAATGAAAAGAGGTTAATTCAAGTAATGAAAATTGCTTCAGAACAAAACTTTGCAGATCTTCTTACAAAAGCTTTTGATGTTGGTAGATTTCAGTACTTGGTAGCAAGTATTGGAATGCTTAATCTTTAAATTTTTCAATATAATGTGTTTTTGTATATAGATTTTGTTAATGCATCTAACTTTGTTATCTAAGACTACTATTAACAATATTTAAAGTTATTCATACAGTTAGTTCTATGATTATTCTAATTCAAGACAAGTACTTTGTACTTTGTTTATTTGGTTTTAGACTAACAGTTTCAGGTATGAATGTTTGAGCTGAAAGGCTATTTCAAGTGAAATCTGCTGATCATTGCTGCTGAAAGCTGATCATTGCTACTAATCATTTCTACTGATATAATAGGTTCATGATAGAAAAAGTTTGGGACTTCAAAACTCCTTAAAACTTCTTTCTTGAAATCTGATTATGATGTTTCACTTTGAATTGATAAATTAGTTGATAAAAAATTAACTGATACAACTCACTTTCTATCATTTTATACTCTCAAGTATAATGTGACTAATCTACGGATTTTTGATAGAAAGAACAGCGAGCAAAAGTGAATCTAACACTTGTGTTAGAGGTAACAAATGCCACGAGCTGGAAACCCTGTAAAGAAAGCCTTTTGAATAGGTTTATCTATACACAGGCGGTTATTTATAACTGAAAACATTGGTTCTCACACAACCAGAGGTTGCTTTAAACCGAAATTTTGACTAAGTGTCTGTTACATACTTAATCCCTTCAAAATGGTTGTAAGCAGTATGATTTTTCATAATAAAATCATATACATACTGCTAAGGCAAAATTTTCTTAAAAGGATTTTCAAAAGATGACTTTAAAAACCATCAACAGATGGACCATGAGTCAAAAACGTCCATTGAATCACCTCTCATAGGAGTTAACACACCTAGAAGTGATGAGGGCAGAACCTTAAACTCTTAAGGAATTGATGGCTTCATGTACAAATTGTCTGAAAACATGGAAAAATGCTAGATCAGATGATGATGATGATGATGTTATGATTGTGAGAAATCTTTCAAACAAGCGGAGGATATGAATATAAGATGTTATTTGAATCTCAGGGGAGGAAACAAACATTTCAGGGGAGGAAATTCAATCCCAGTTTAAGGAAGATTAACCAAATGAAAAGGAAGAAAAGACAAGATCATACAAGATGATGACATAGAGGTTGAAAATGACAAGAACATTCTTTAATGTTGTATTCAGAAGAGATGAAGCATTTCAAAGGAGAAAGTTCTATCTAGGTCAAAAGTTGAAAAGATTCAATTTCAGTTCACTACGTTTGTTCATTACTTGCAAAGGTAAATTGATAGATGATATCTTGTTGAAATCAAAGGAAGATTGCACCATCTTTTAGTCCAAGATTGGAGCAAAGTGTTAATTTTGATAAGTCAAAGATCAGAAGATCAAATGAGTTTTTCAGAATAGAAGAAGTTCAGATCAAGGATCTGACAATGAAGTGTTTGAAAGATCTTCACAAAAGTTCTCATTTAATTCAGAAAAACATGTTTGAATATTGTTGGGAATTAAATAAACAGAAAGAATCAGAACATAAAGGTTTAAATAAATACATCAAGTATGTTCCTACAAATAAAGCTTAAAGCATGTTTCCACTGATGGATTCTGCTGAAGAAGGTTTCTACTGAAGGTGTTTTTGCTGATGGATTCTGCTGAAGAACGTTTTCCACTGATGGATTCTACTATGAGTCACGATGCTGCTAAGTCATACTACTGCTGAGTAGATATGCATGGAAAATATCTTTTGTTGTGTCATTAGTTGAGTGTTCAAATTGTATACTCTTATAGGGTATGACACATTATAGATATATGACTTATCATAGTTAGTAGATTGACACATCCTTAGACTAGATTATTGTAAAGATCTTCTTGGACTATAAAAGATGATCTTAGACTAGATATTGGATATATGTGAAATATCCAATAAACAAAAAGACGTGTGAAAAACATAACTGTTAGAACAATAGAACAAACACAAATATCACAAGTCACGTAAGATTCAAGGCTCCTTGTAACCCTAGTGATAGAAAAAGATCACTCGTATTATTTTGAATAATATTGAATCGTTTGGTGTTAACTATTCCATTTCCATATCATAAATATAATCTTCTAAGTGTGGTTAAGTAGATTCCGCATACTTAATCATATTCACACAACATATCTCATACACAAAGAACAAAGGTTTAACCACCTTACCGTGTATCGGTCTAACACACCCGACAAGTGGTTTCAGCCCCCAACTCATGCCTTGCCGACAGAAAACTTGCCTATAAATATAACATCATAACTTCACTTTTTGTAAGCCCTAAACCCTAAGGTCGATTCCTGGGTTTAGGTGGGTGTTTTTCCAGCAACTTAGAGGGTTTCAATCACTCCATAAACATCTTGTAATGGTTTGATGATTCTATCTTAATTCATGTCTTCAATTATCATTATTGTTGCGTGTTCTTTATGAATTATGCTTGGCTAATTCACCTTATGTCTACTTATGATTGTGTGAAACTTGTATATAATTGATTAGATCTTATTGATTCCTTGTTGATGTTTGTGTCTATCTTCATCAATTAGGGTGTGACACTTCGATATATCTAATTGGTTTAGCTTATAATTCTTGTTTCCTATTGTCTCTTGTTTAATAGAATGAATTCGATGTTAGGCTTAAGAAAACTGGCAGACTTCCATAGGGTAACATGCTTGAACGTCTTAAGAAACATGAACCAATGCGTACTAGGTTATTATGGTTGTATTTAATGCATGAGCGAATTCTAATGATCCCATGTTAGGAGCTTCTTGCAGGCTCGACATAGGAGTGAAGTAGGAGCTTATAGAGTTGGGGAAGTACGTGCGCCACCCCACGAATGGTATTAAGGAATACAACCCGTCAATTAAAACAAGGTGTGACAATTCAATAGGTAGAATTGGATAGCTAGCAAGGAGTAACATAGCATAGGTAGACATGCTTCACTTACCTTGTAGAACCCTAGCTTACTTTTCTTGTTAATTAGTTTAATTAGTAGCTTTTGGGTTAGTTGATTAGCAACTAATTCTGCCCCTCATTCCAATACCCGAGAATTTCACTTGCTTTTCATATAATATAACAATACAAAAAGAATCATCCTTCACCTTTAGACCTAGTTAGATTAATTTCAATCCTAACGACACTATTCCTGAGTTGAACGATCAATCCCCCGGTACTTGTCACTATACTATACTACAACGATCAGGTACACTGCCTGGTGGGGGTTGTAAGCTTCTCGAGATCCCTCGAGAGGTAAAGCCTGGTGCAATTCCCACGCATCAAATATTGCCCTAAATCGTTCCTTTTGTGATTTTAGGTACTTTAGGAGTGAAATCTGGAAAAGAAAGCAATTCGGACGTTTTTGGGGCATAAAAGTGAAGAAAACGCCAAAGACTTAATTTTCCATGCTGGGAACAGTGTATGACGGCGTCAAGAAGGAAATCCTGACGGCGTCAAGAGTAAAGTCCATGACGACCCAGAAGAAACCTGAAGGCGTCACAACAAGAGCGTCAAGAGTTAAAATCATGACGGCCTGCATAAGGTGTATACATGACGGCGTCAGATCCAGATCTAGGCAGTCCGAGGAATTATTTGGCGGCGAGATGACGGCGTCAGACATTTGTTCTTGACGCCGTCACCTTCTAAACTCTATATATAGTTTTCTATTTTTCATTCATTAGAGAGGAACTTGTGTGGAGAAACCCTATGGCCGAACCTTGTACGCATTTTACAGCTTTTTCAAGGGTTTTCACCCCTTGAACCCTTTCATGTGCTATTAAGATAAGTCTTCTCTTAATTCAATCAATATGTCTATGTGTTGGTTGTCTATATCTTGTGCTTGTCTTGATTTCAACATGCTAGGCTAGATCTATCTCGTGTTTGCTTAGATCTAATGAAACCTAGATGTTAATTATGTGTTGATTACTTGTTTATGGTTGTATTGGATGAATGATTTCAATGTTAGGCTTAAGAAAACTGGCAGATCTCCATATCGTAACATGCTTGAACGTCTTAGGAAACATGAACCGATGTGTACTAGGTTTTATTAGTTGTATTTAATGCATGAGTAAATTCTAATGATCCCATGTTAGGAGCTTCTTAGCCTGCTCGACATAGGAGTGAAGTAGGCACTCATAGGATTGGGGAAGTAAGTACGCCACCCCATGAATGGTATTAAGGAATACAATCCGTCATCCACGCAACTATAACAAGTAATTAAAGTGTAAAAGATATCTAGGGAGTAGTGAAATCTAAGTAAACACATTTCTCTCACTTATTGCTCACAACTTTAGTATAATTAGTTTATTTTCATTTTTAGTATTTTATTTTGATTGCATCTTTAGTATTGGGTTAGTTGACTAGCGACTAATTCCGCCCAAATCCTTTAAAACCCGAGATTTTTACTTGCTTTCCTAAAAAAATATAAAAATACAAAAAAGAATCATCCCTCATCTCTAGACCTAGTCTTTAGGTTTTCTAATCCTAGCGACACTATTCCTAGGTGAACGATCAATCCCCCGGTACTTGTCATTATACTATACTACATCGATCAGGTACACTGCCTGGTGGGGGTTGTAAGCTTCTCAAGATCCCTTGAGAGGTAAAGCCTGGTGCAAACCCCACGCATCAAGTTTTTGGTGCCGCAGCCCGGGGAATAGTTATTGTCTAGGTTAGAATTTCTTTATATTAGGTCTACTTGCTAGATTCCTTTCTAGTAAGATTTTATTTTTATTTTTTTGGTTCTCTTTAGTCTATCTTATTTCTTTGTGTTTTTGTTCGTAACTTTTCACCACCCGACATCATGGACGATAGGAACATCTTTGAACCCGTCATCCCACCACAACAAAACCCACCACTAGAACCTCTTAGGCCCCGAACCTTAGGAGAGTATTCCCGACCTAGCCATCAAGGCTACCGAAACACCATTGAGCTCACCGGAGCCAATGTGACCCCCTTGCGATCCGACACTATCTGGTTGGTGCAAAGCGGATGTGCATTCCATGGACTTCGTTCCGAAGATCCAAATCAACATCTCAAGGACTTCTTTAAAATCGTAGTTTCCATAGACCTAGATGTTGCAACTAGAGAGACAACCCGATTATGCCTATTCCAATTCTCTCTACGTGATCAAGCTAGTCAATGGCTTGAACGTTTACCCGCGGGATCCATCACCACATGGGATGATCTCACCACTCGTTTCCTTGCTCAATTTTTCCCACCGGGGAGAACTACCAAGCTTAGAAATGACATCTTGATGTTCCAACAATGTCAAGGTGAAACTCTTTATGAAGCATGGACTCGTTTCAAGGACTTACTCCAAAAAGTCCCGCATCATGGCATAGATCTTTGGCTCCAAGTCCAAATCTTCTATGACCATATCGATCTCTCCACGAGGCGAGCCATTGACCAATCGGCCGGTGATAAGCTACGTGATCTAAGTGCGGAACAATCATGGGAACTCATAGAAGATCTTGCTCTCTATGACAATGAAAGTTGGAATGATTCCCGTGATTTGAACAAAACGGTCAAGGCAATATCTTTGCCTTCGAACAACTCTAGCACTCCCGACCGTAGGATCGTGGAACTTGAGGACCAAGTCAAGTTTCTCACGAAATCTTACGAAGCTCCTAAGCTGTAGGACCTTAGATATATCAACTTTAATAACAATATAAGCACTAGATGAAGTGGCTTGGACTTGCTTACATGATTAGATAACAAGGCTTATGAAACATAGCACATAACATATTAGCTTGCCAAGTCCAAAGCCCAATGACTAAACTATTACTAATCTTAACAAACGACACAAGTGAACAAAATCACTTCTTCATGCGAATTATGTAGTGGTCCCCATGACACTCGTGATTGTGTGGAACTCCCCGGAACAGCTTTTGCGGACTACGCATCCTCGCGTACCGACAAAGTAGGAGATAAGTGGTACACTTTCAAACCCGAGCCAAACCCTTACGGTGATTCATACAACCCCACTTGGAAAAATCACCTAAACCTTAAGTGGAAACAAAATCAAGCCAATTCTTCCAATCCGCCTAATCGTTACCAACCAAACGGTCCACCCTTCAACCGTACTTTCAACAACAATCCTTCTAACAGCTATGGTAGTACCAACAATCTTGAAGGATTAATGTCTAAGTTCATGGCATCTCAAGAATCTCGCATATCTAAGTTTGAAGCCGATTTCAAACAAAAGCAAAGCGAGATGACCACCAAAATTGACGCATTGTTGAAAGTTCTAAATGACCGAGAAATGGGAGCACTCCCAAGTGACACGGTCAAGAATCCGAAACTAAACGTTAATTCCATATCATCAGTTTTGTCACCCACTTCTTGTCCGCAATACTACTCGGTTAAAACAAAACCAAATTCTTCAAAAGGACCAATCAAGTAAAACACCCGATATAAAACCGGTTAAAAGCATAGTTGAAACACCTCCTACGCAAGACCTTGACAATGAATTCAAGGAACTTCACCTTGAACGCCCCGTCATCGATGTCTTAGCCCGTGCTCCCTACTATAGTGCCCTCCTAGAAAAGTATGAGAAGTTTAAACTAGGTAAAAATGGGACCGCCTTCGTTCAAAACAAGTTGCCTAAAAAGCTTGATGATCCAGGTATATTTGTTTTGCCTTGTAAGATAGGAAGATCCGAAGCTTTCGACACACTAGCCGATTTAGGGTCAAGCCTCTACTTGATTCCCTTATCCCTTTTCACCACTCTTAAGCTAGGAAAGTTAGAGGAGACGGAGGTATTGATAGGTCTAGCGGATGGGAGTATTGCCCACCCTGTTGGAATGATTAAGGATGTAGTTGTTCACCTAGGGAAGTTAACTATCTTAGCGGATTTTCACGTCCTAGACATGGTTAGTGACACTACATGCCCATTGTTGGTAGCAAGAGGATTTTTAGCAACCGCTAGTGCCATGATAGATTGTAAAGTGCCTAAGATAGCGGTAGGTGAAGGCGATACTTGGTCGGTATACGATGTTAAGAAACATAGTTATGATTGTGATGATGAATAGGAGACCGTCTAGATATGGACCTTGGATAGAAAGGAACTTTATAGGACCTCAACGCCCATTCTATCTAGAAAAATATTTCATTGAAAAGACACATTCGGTGGAACAACTCATAGCTAGAGATTAAGGGCTAGATCCTTTTGAGGACCCCTTAGTTTTTAGGAAGATGATTGAGTTCTTAAGCGTAATGCCTATTAACATAAAGATGAATAAGTGGAAAAGAGGGAGACAAGTGTAAATGGAGGTGGGACAAGTCACCTAAAAAAGGTGACAGATCATGGCATACGAAGATGACTTTGTATGATCCGGATGGAGAAAAGTTTGAAAGGTCATACCGTACTAAGAAAACCGATAGGAAGCTAAAACCTAAGTTTGATCCCAAGGATGTCCTCAATGAGGAACTCACCCGTATCACGTAGTAACCCATGACCTTGAGTCTAGCTACAAGACTCGTAAATAAAGAAAAGCGCTTCTTGGGAGGCAACCCATGACTTTGTGTGATTTTTATTTTGTTTGTTTGTTATTTGCTTCCGTATGCATGCTTTTTTTTTATTGTTGGTAGATCATGTTTCAAAACTAAATAGTGGAAATACTTTATTTTGTTGTTTTGGCCTAGTCTTAACTTCACCCAAAGGTATTTTTGCAAAAGATAAGTGTAAGGAGAAACCCCAAATATGTTTTTAAGAAACAAACCGATCATGATTCTCCACAATATTAAATGAACATGTATATTCGTATTTGTTAGAGTCAAATGCTTGTATCGAGTCATAATGAAGTTTTGTAGGATTTTCCAGGAAGTAGAACCAAGTTTTTCTAGAAATTTTCCGGAAACTTAACATAAGAATTTCTGCAGGTCACTTCTGACGGCGTCATGAGTTTACTCTTGACGGCGTCATGTGTAAAAATCTGGAAATTTTACCAGTTTTGTTTTTTTAACGGAGTCTTAAAGTTTTTGTTGAATTATTAAGTTTTATAATCTCCAGGAAATCTGCAAACATCATTCCACAAGCATTATATCTTATTTTGTTTTCTAGGATTTAGTAACATATGTAGATTGCCGCCGATTTTATGCAAGGTTGCCTTGTCTGTTTTCTCAGGATTTACAGGTTATGTATGACAAGAAGATGATTATTATTCTGGAAGGGAAGCTTTGATTGTTCATTTTCTTGGAGGAAGATCTAACCTGGCCACCTTATTATCCATACCGAGCGAATCAGGGGAGTATTTGATTTCATTCGTTTTACTTATTTTACTTTTACATTCTTTACTTGAACATTGGGGACAATGTTCATCTTAAGTGTAAGGGGAGGGTAAAATGATGATACCTTACAAATACACTTTCGCTTGAGTTTGTTTGTTTAATAGTAGATGTGTAATAAAACTATGAGAAATACTTGTTAGTGTAATTTTAGCGCCAAATTTAAATTTTTTTACAACATTTAGGAGTGAAACTTTAGCCATAGCAAGCGTCTCATGGATAGGAGATTGTATGACTAGCACATAACCGTACCATTCAGAAAAATTTCCACCCAGATATGTGAGGTTCGCCTTTAGATTTGATAGGAAAAGCATTTACTATTAGTGCTTATGAGTGTACCGGTAGCATTTAGATTCTAGAACTTGCGTTAGTGATGCATCCCGAGACCGCTAGTGAGACTACATTCATGTAGTAGGTACTACATGATAAGAGGCATTAGGATCACCTTGTGTTAAACCCGTATCATAATTACTTGACCATTTAAGTCATATTACTTGGCTAATTAAGTCAATTAATTTTTCCCACACCATTAGCGTTGTACTCATTTTTAGTACACGAAACCCCTAGTACACCCCTCCGAGCCTATCTTTTCGTTTCTAACTTTAAGCATCTTACTTAAAGGAAGAATTTGTTACACCCCACTTACATGTACACCCAAATCGCCTTAGCCTTCTGTGTATGTACTCATTTTTAGTGCATTATTGTTATTTGTTAAACCCAAAGTTAATTATCTAATTGATTACATGGTTGCTAAGTCGATTCATATCCTTGTACATATTGTTTTGGGACGATTGGGACTCATGGGTAAAGTACTTATTTTATGAAGTAATGGGGAAGAACATCATATATTACCCCCACATGTACGTTAATCTTAAAAGTACTCCAAATGTTTTGATTTTCTTAATTCGAGTCATTAGATTAGTTTATTGTAAAGTATGTAAAAATTAAAGTGTAAGGGGAATATTCATCCCCTATGATGTATTATTTTGGATGGTAGGGTAAGAGTGTATGCAAAAAAATAATAATAAAAAAAATTGAAAAAATCAAGAAAAAAGGAAAAAAAATAGAAAAAATAAGAAAAAGAGAAAAAAACATACGGACTACCATCCCGTTTTATTCTATGTTTATTTTATGTTTTTTTTTATTTTTCATTTATTAGCTTAAGTCGAATCTAGTCTTGGCTTAGCAACGCCATATTGTACATGTAATTAACTAAGATTGTTAACTCGCCACCAGTAAAGACTGCCTATATCCAACAAAACCGTGTATTTCATATCCCTACACCTAACGTTACAACCCTTTAAAAGACCTCTTTCATAGTTTATCCTAGGTGCTTACGCCATGTGGTGGAGGTTTGATCCTTTCCCAAGCCTATGGTAATCTATTTTGCTATGACAGGTAGTGAGAGATATCTTCCGTTTCCATATTGTAATTTTGTCACACCCCCAATTTACCTGACTTGCAGCGGAATGGAATACCTGGGGGTGTCTGTCATAGCACCACAGTTACAGTTACATTGAACGACCTAAAGTGTCGTTTGGAAAATACTGCATTTGATCATTGAAATAATTCAGAGTTTACAAACTGAGGTCCCCAAAATATGTTGCATGTTTACGAAAACAAGTCGCACTAGATCAAATGTTTACATAAGTGCATGAAATAATGATGAGACGCGTCGACTCCGCGACTCCATGAAAGTCCAAATGCATGTCTCATGAGCTACCTTAATAACCTGAAATACATTGCTAAAACGTCAACACGAATGTTGGTGAATTCCATAGGTTTGTAAAATGTACTGATGTACGGCCACCACAAGTAAAAATTGCAAGATAAAAATCTCATGAAAATTGTACAATAGCCTTAAGCTCATGACACCGAAGCTATGACTGATGAAATTCTATGCCCCTCCCGAATGTTCTGCCGAAACATTCAAATGTAAAAGACATGACATGCATCCGCTTACTGTTGGTATCCACTACCACGGATGGAGGCGTCACCCTCGATAGATCTATCCACTCACTCTCGCTTAACGGTAAATTAACGGTTCATGATGTTACAGGGGACTTTTCACATGGCAAGGTAACTTAAGCTATGTACATGTTTGAATACTTGGGCTCGTACTGAAATGATTGATGCAATGTATTCCCCCCGTGGGATTTGAAAACAATCAAAATGTTGAATTGAAAACGGGGCTATGAAAACTCACCTCAACTGATGAAACTGTCATGAAATGAAATGAACCCCAATGAACAATTTGCTGCCGCAACCCAATATGATGGTACCATGAACATGTAATGAGCTGAAAAACAAGGCGCGCACACTAGCCGCAACCTAATGTGAATGATGAACGATCTACTTTAGATCATGAAATGATGTTATGAATGTCCATGCACATGTTCCTATACCACTCTACTCTTTGAAAAACACTTGTTGTTATCAAAAATATATAATCCAAGAATTTGGAAAATATTGCTATTAGAAAATATAAATAGCTAGTTATAATATATATATACTTATATATATATATGACGTAAGTTTCCATGTTAGCGTTGAAATACTCGGGTTGTAATCTTTGAAATGATGAAAACATACTCATAATAACTAATACTACGTTAGTTATAAAGCTCGGTACTTGACATTATGTTTAGCTTAAAAATGCACTTCGTAGTTTTTGCGCCAAATTATATTAAAAGCTGTCAATTAATAAAAGGTTTTAGCCGATATTCAAACGAGTATATCTTTGTCGTTACTTGTCCGTTTTACTTGTTCTTTATATCCACGGTTTCGTCTTAGTATGTAGTAATATATTTTGGAAATCTCGGCTCCTCCGGGTTACGTCTAAAGTCTCTTTTTGTACCATGAAAAACGTCCAACAGCAACTATTTTCAGAAAAATACTTTTCGTCTACAATCTTGCAAAAATCATAACTTCTTCGTTATAAACTCTTTTTAATCCGTTCTTTCGCCTACGGATTCGTTTTTGAAAGTATTTTCTAAAAATTTTGCCAAAGTTCCCTTGGTGTTTACTGATTTTCCAGATTTTTACAAAACGGGACAGCATGTCTAAAATAGGTTCTAAATCAAGTTTCCAAGGTTAAAAACCAATTTCTACCATCACCAAACCTCTTGTAATCACCACATGACTAATCTAATCTTACCATACACCTTCTTAGGGTGCCATGGACTCCTAACCAAGTTATTAGAGCTAGGGGATTCATAACAAATAAGTTAGGGTTTGTATGTTTGTTTTTAGCCAAAATAAAGTGTGGTATAGCTACTTGTACATGGTTTTTAGCATGATACTTATGTTATACATGTAAAAATAGGATGATCCATGAAAAAATAAAGATGAAAACTTACTTGATAAAATGAGATGATTATAGGATGATTATGCTTGGATTTCTTGTGTTTTTGTTGCTTGTATCTTGATTAGACTTGTAAAATGAACAACTTTTGTGTTTTACTTCATGAAAAATGATCACTTGATCAATGAGTTTGGTTTTGGGTCGTGGGTTTCAAGAGGAGGAAGAAGAGATGATGAACTTTGTTCTTGGTGAAAAGTATGTATTATGATTTAGGTAATTAGTAAAGTTATGTTTTTAAGGTTTATTGTTTTATATTAAGAAATCAATGCTTGAGGTTAAGGGGTGTCTCATGGGCCGGTTTTGGTGTGAAAAGGGAGTAGCCAAAACGGTTTTGATCACTTAGAAAATGTAGTGTAGCGTTACGTGTTATTACGTGTTATTCGTTAAAATCGGGTACCGGTTTTAATAGAAATAATTGTTCACGAAGTATACCGGGATGAAATTAGTTATAATAATGTTAAAAACATATTAAAAATATGTTGGGTACATTTACTGAGTGATCGGGTGATAAATGTTTAGTTTTAACGAAAACCGTCGTTATATTCCTACGCGTACGTTAAAAATAAAATAAATTTCCAAAATACTGGGTAACTGAATGTTATAACTTTTATGATGTTAAAATGGATATAAAAATATGTCGGGACCATTGTGGGAATATTTAGATATATTCGTCGTGTATAAACCGGGTGTTAACGTTTATTTAGAAATCATAATCCGCAAAACGTTAAATATACTGAATATAGTAATTTGAAAATCCTGAGAGTGGTATAACATGAAAATGCTGTTATGATGATATGCAGACTATTCCCAGTCCGTATGAAGTGTTATTACTGATAATGCATGAATTCGCACCTGAACCAATACGGTTACGCGAATTTGAATACCCGTAAACTAAATTTACGATGAAATGTTTAATGCACATGAATGATGAAATCTTTTCCCGCAATGAATAGTGTTCCATGAATAGTAAATTTCCCAAAAGTTTCTCAGAATATCAAATTGACCTCGAAAACGATGAATAGTAAACTGATGAATAGTGTTTTGATGAATAGTGTTTGATGAATAGTGTTTTTCCAAAGTTCGGGAAATGACCTGAAATGACCTGAAATGGTGAGTTGTGACAGTCTTCCCCCCTAAAAGGAACTTCGTCCCGAAGTTCAGTTTATGTTGGTCTCTGAAAATGTATTGGTGAAAAGGGTGATGATATTCGAGAATTCCAGCGAACTCTAACGATAGGAATTCGACTCTGTTTCAACTGTTTGACCACACGGTCCATGATTTCTGTTGGTTCTCTTACAAGGTCTGAGATTGTCATTTGGGATGGATCCCTTCCAATGGAATCATGAGTGACTCATCTGAAAGTCATTTCTGGGGATCTGAAAATGCGAAATATGTTCGTGTAATCCTGTTGTTCTCTGACAATGTTCAAGTCTGACGGCCAATATGCCTTCTCTGTCAAAATATAAATGGTCCAGTGTATATTGGGTTTAACTTTCCAAGTTTTCTGAACGATAACATGCCTTTCCTAGGCAGAACTTTCAGCATAACTCTGCAGAACTTGAAGTTTTAATGGTTTATGACTTATTGAACTTGTAACTGATTCTTGACTTGTAGAAAATTTCTGGTTATCTCATGAATGCCTACTGAACAAATGAGTTGAGCTTTTTCCAAGTTTGGCCCATCAATCGATGGTCTGCGCTTCTTGATGTTTTAAATGTGGTACTGGTAATATATACTGCTGAATTCTGCCAGAACTCAAGTTTGTATGCTAGTTGGTCGATTCTAAAATGAATCTTAAATAGTCCAATATGCTAAAGGTTCAACCTTTCTTGTTATCCAATTTGTATCATGCCCATCCAAGGCAATGCTTTTAACTTAGTTTGTTCTCCCACTTGAATCTGGTTGGTTTGTTGTTCCGGATATCCAATCCAAATGATGTGTGTTATGTACCAATCTAACTTCTGCCAGTTTCCCGTTGTTGGTGTGATAACTATTGTTGTAGATGAATTTGATTTATGTTGAGTGATTAGTCCAACCATTTCTAGGGTCAATCACTCATGCTTTGAGCATACTTTCCTATGTTTGAATTGTTCTCTCGCTTTGACCATCGTTCTGAGGGTGATAGGTGATGTTCACATCTAAATGGGTTTCTGAAGGAAATCCTGAAATGATTACCTGAAGTCCAAGTTGAAACGGTTTCCTTAACAGGAAAAACTGAAATGGGTACAATAAACCTTTGTGACTAATTCCATAACGTTCGGTCCTTCGAACTTGGCGTTATCTGAAGGGATAGAATATAGGTAACAATTTGATTCCTTGTGTTTTGTTCCAACGGATGATAAGACATATGTTCTTCTTTGTCTAGTGGGTTTGGTCTCCACTACTGAAGTTCGTGATCAATTTGTGATGTTCCTCCTAATTCCTTCATCACATATTCCAAATATTCTCTATTGTCAAGTCACAAATCCTAAATGCATAAGCGATGTTGTAGAGAAATTTGTTCTGGAAATTTGTCTCGCGATTATGAGTTTTAGTTGAAATCCTTTTCTGAATAAACGAATTTAAAAAATGGAGCAAATGATTTACTGGGTAATATTTTTCCTGATGATCCAAAATCCAGTAGTTATGAAATAGGAACTGTTTTCAAACATGTTGTGATTACGACTGCTTACCAAAGTTTGATGTTTATGTATTTTCCTCATTGTACCATAGTGTTGCTAAAGATTGACCAAAAAGGATCGTACTTGTTCAAAATAGGAATTTCAGAAATCATTTTTCCACAAGGTATGTGATTTATGTAAACGCATCAACTTTATTTAAAAGTGAAAACACTGAAAAGGATAAAATGATAGAATAGGAAATGTTCGCTTAAATGCATAGATGTCTAACACTTAGTTCCTGAGGTTGGATAATGTCTATTGATGGTTATCTGGCATAACTACAAGCATAGGCATTCAGACTAACTTAAGTCCTGAAATTGTTTATCGTTGTAATTGGTAAGACGAATGTATCACTTGATGTTGTGTCGATGAATGTCTATTCTGTTTTCCCATGTAGATGAGGAGATATGTTCCGGTTTGATCCCTTGCTTGGTATGAAGGTTAGGTTATCTGAAATTTCTAGACATAATGCCTTAAAGGAATCTACATCGATATACTTGATTCAAACAATTGTCCTTTGTGAAAACTTACTGCAGGAAAGTTTATGTATGGATGAGGCCATGTTTAAATGAAATGCTCTACAGTCTCATTTAGAAGCTGGGTTTATTTCTATTGTGTTGTCCTGCGGACATTTATTGAGTTCAATCCTGTAGCTCAGTATAGCTAGTACCCTTGAATAATGACATTGGACAACTAGGTTAAAGATGGTGATTCAGATGGTCTCGCAGTATCTTAGGATTGTTGTTGAGTTATGAATTCTCTCACTATATACTTCTAGTTCTGGTTAGTAATTCTGTAATCCTTTCGTTGCTTCTATTGTATAGAGGAATCCTGCATGTAATTGATATGGAAAGTCTCTTCTAGGGAAGTCAATGGGAAAATCCAACTTAAAGTCTGAATGAGGGACTGGTAGGGTAAGTATCCAGGGATAGTTCGGCAAAAGGGATGTTTATGAATGAGTTCCTTTGTTTACAAAACTTTTGGATGAAGATTGTTATCAACAATCCTTTGAAAAGGTAATTATTTCCTTCATGGCATAATCCTTCCTGAATTTTACATAGGTGATCAGGCTATGTATAATTGAGGACTAATGATGCGATGTTGGATTTTGTCAAAATATCATAACTTTTCTCAAAAGTTTTAGATGGTGTTCAACGCATTGTTATTAAAATGGTATCCTGATGTTTTCTTTCAAGTAACATGAAAATTGCTTCGCGTAACAATAGTAAATACTTGGTGTAATGACAGAAAAATCAATGTATAGGATGGTAATAAAATAGCTTACTTCAGAAAATTTTTCTGTAAAACGGTTTCCCCATATGATAGTAAAATAGCTTGAATGGTGTATTGGATACGTGGGTGAATCTTGTCGAATGGTAATAGTCTACTAGATGTCATCTAGTTCATGGCAAGTGGGAATGGAAAAGGAAATGACAATGATGGTACTAGTGAATGGAATACTACCCTCTTTCGTGCTACCTCGCGACATCCAAAAGGTAAAACTAAAGTACACACTGTGGGAAGGCCAATAGTGTAATAAGTAACTGATGGTGGTGATAGTACCTGAGTAGTAAGTGCCCTACTAGTGATGGAAAGAAAACACACTATCTTCCTTGCAATAAGCATCCTAATAAGTCCATTAAGATTAATTCTGAATACACTACCAAAAGGCATTCTATGTACGGGCTGAATGATAGGAAAACTCTGTTCCTATGGCAAATCAATAGTACTAATGGTGGTGTAAGTGCAACTGATGCTATAATGGTAATGGAAGATGACAAGGCATCTTCAATGTCAGAATCCGATAAAAGGATGTCAGGGTGAGTATCTGAAGACATGTCACTTGTGAACCAGGTCAATAAAATGATATACATATACGGATATGAGTATAAATAACTCGCACAGGGGATGTATAAAACAACATGTATCATGATTATGCACTTATGATGAAATGATGAGATGCTATGATGATGTGGTTATAGTCTAGGGTCCAAGATACATCCTAGTTCGCTATAACCTTAGCTCTGATACCAATCTGTCACACCCCCAATTTACCTGACTTGCAGCGGAATGGAATACCTGGGGGTGTCTGTCATAGCACCACAGTTACAGTTACATTGAACGACCTAAAGTGTCGTTTGGAAAATACTGCATTTGATCATTGAAATAATTCAGAGTTTACAAACTGAGGTCCCCAAAATATGTTGCATGTTTACGAAAACAAGTCGCACTAGATCAAATGTTTACATAAGTGCATGAAATAATGATGAGACGCGTCGACTCCGCGACTCCATGAAAGTCCAAATGCATGTCTCATGAGCTACCTTAATAACCTGAAATACATTGCTAAAACGTCAACACGAAGGTTGGTGAATTCCATAGGTTTGTAAAATGTACTGATGTACGGCCACCACAAGTAAAAATTGCAAGATAAAAATCTCATGAAAATTGTACAATAGCCTTAAGCTCATGACACCGAAGCTATGACTGATGAAATTCTATGCCCCTCCCGAATGTTCTGCCGAAACATTCAAATGTAAAAGACATGACATGCATCCGCTTACTGTTGGTATCCACTACCACGGATGGAGGCGTCACCCTCGATAGATCTATCCACTCACTCTCGCTTAACGGTAAATTAACGGTTCATGATGTTACAGGGGACTTTTCACATGGCAAGGTAACTTAAGCTATGTACATGTTTGAATACTTGGGCTCGTACTGAAATGATTGATGCAATGTATTCCCCCCGTGGGATTTGAAAACAATCAAAATGTTGAATTGAAAACGGGGCTATGAAAACTCACCTCAACTGATGAAACTGTCATGAAATGAAATGAACCCCAATGAACAATTTGCTGCCGCAACCCAATATGATGGTACCATGAACATGTAATGAGCTGAAAAACAAGGCGCGCACACTAGCCGCAACCTAATGTGAATGATGAACGATCTACTTTAGATCATGAAATGATGTTATGAATGTCCATGCACATGTTCCTATACCACTCTACTCTTTGAAAAACACTTGTTGTTATCAAAAATATATAATCCAAGAATTTGGAAAATATTGCTATTAGAAAATATAAATAGCTAGTTATAATATATATATACTTATATATATATATGACGTAAGTTTCCATGTTAGCGTTGAAATACTCGGGTTGTAATCTTTGAAATGATGAAAACATACTCATAATAACTAATACTACGTTAGTTATAAAGCTCGGTACTTGACATTATGTTTAGCTTAAAAATGCACTTCGTAGTTTTTGCGCCAAATTATATTAAAAGCTGTCAATTAATAAAAGGTTTTAGCCGATATTCAAACGAGTATATCTTTGTCGTTACTTGTCCGTTTTACTTGTTCTTTATATCCACGGTTTCGTCTTAGTATGTAGTAATATATTTTGGAAATCTCGGCTCCTCCGGGTTACGTCTAAAGTCTCTTTTTGTACCATGAAAAACGTCCAACAGCAACTATTTTCAGAAAAATACTTTTCGTCTACAATCTTGCAAAAATCATAACTTCTTCGTTATAAACTCTTTTTAATCCGTTCTTTCGCCTACGGATTCGTTTTTGAAAGTATTTTCTAAAAATTTTGCCAAAGTTCCCTTGGTGTTTACTGATTTTCCAGATTTTTACAAAACGGGACAGCATGTCTAAAATAGGTTCTAAATCAAGTTTCCAAGGTTAAAAACCAATTTCTACCATCACCAAACCTCTTGTAATCACCACATGACTAATCTAATCTTACCATACACCTTCTTAGGGTGCCATGGACTCCTAACCAAGTTATTAGAGCTAGGGGATTCATAACAAATAAGTTAGGGTTTGTATGTTTGTTTTTAGCCAAAATAAAGTGTGGTATAGCTACTTGTACATGGTTTTTAGCATGATACTTATGTTATACATGTAAAAATAGGATGATCCATGAAAAAATAAAGATGAAAACTTACTTGATAAAATGAGATGATTATAGGATGATTATGCTTGGATTTCTTGTGTTTTTGTTGCTTGTATCTTGATTAGACTTGTAAAATGAACAACTTTTGTGTTTTACTTCATGAAAAATGATCACTTGATCAATGAGTTTGGTTTTGGGTCGTGGGTTTCAAGAGGAGGAAGAAGAGATGATGAACTTTGTTCTTGGTGAAAAGTATGTATTATGATTTAGGTAATTAGTAAAGTTATGTTTTTAAGGTTTATTGTTTTATATTAAGAAATCAATGCTTGAGGTTAAGGGGTGTCTCATGGGCCGGTTTTGGTGTGAAAAGGGAGTAGCCAAAACGGTTTTGATCACTTAGAAAATGTAGTGTAGCGTTACGTGTTATTACGTGTTATTCGTTAAAATCGGGTACCGGTTTTAATAGAAATAATTGTTCACGAAGTATACCGGGATGAAATTAGTTATAATAATGTTAAAAACATATTAAAAATATGTTGGGTACATTTACTGAGTGATCGGGTGATAAATGTTTAGTTTTAACGAAAACCGTCGTTATATTCCTACGCGTACGTTAAAAATAAAATAAATTTCCAAAATACTGGGTAACTGAATGTTATAACTTTTATGATGTTAAAATGGATATAAAAATATGTCGGGACCATTGTGGGAATATTTAGATATATTCGTCGTGTATAAACCGGGTGTTAACGTTTATTTAGAAATCATAATCCGCAAAACGTTAAATATACTGAATATAGTAATTTGAAAATCCTGAGAGTGGTATAACATGAAAATGCTGTTATGATGATATGCAGACTATTCCCAGTCCGTATGAAGTGTTATTACTGATAATGCATGAATTCGCACCTGAACCAATACGGTTACGCGAATTTGAATACCCGTAAACTAAATTTACGATGAAATGTTTAATGCACATGAATGATGAAATCTTTTCCCGCAATGAATAGTGTTCCATGAATAGTAAATTTCCCAAAAGTTTCTCAGAATATCAAATTGACCTCGAAAACGATGAATAGTAAACTGATGAATAGTGTTTTGATGAATAGTGTTTGATGAATAGTGTTTTTCCAAAGTTCGGGAAATGACCTGAAATGACCTGAAATGGTGAGTTGTGACAAATTTATACTTTATTACACCTGAGAGATGTGAGTATCTAAACACTATTTGTGAGATGCTAGTGTATGACCTTCGTACTTGTCTTTGGTCTTTAGTGGAACGATTATTTGTTGTAATTACTTTTATATTAGTGTTAAATGACCCTAACTTGTATTTTTATTAGAATAAAAGCGCATTTGCTTGAGGACAAGCAAATCTCAAGTGTAAGGGTATATGATGAGGCGAAAAATGAACCACTTTTATGGGGTCATTTAAGCCCGAAATTGAATGTATTTGATCAAATATTGCCCTAAATCGTTCCTTTTATGATTTTAGGTACTTTGGGAGTGAAATCTGGAAAAGAAAGCAATTCGGACGTTTTTGGAGCATAAAAGTGAAGAAAACGCCAAAGACTTAATTTTCCATGCTGGGAACAGTGTATGACGGCGTCAAGAGTAAAGTTCATGACGAAACAGAAGAAACCTGAAGGCGTCACAACAAGAGCATCAAGAGTTAAAATCATGACGGCCTGCATAAGGTGTATACACGACGGCGTCAGATCCAGATCTAGGCAGTCTGAGGAATTATTTGGCGGCGAGATGACGGCGTCAGACATTTGTTCTTGACGCCGTCACCTTCGAAACTCTATGTATAGTTTTCAATTTTTCATTCATTAGGGGGGAACTTGTGTGGAGAAACCCTAGGGCCGAACTTTGTACGAATTTTACAGTATATTCAAGGGTTTTCAACCCTTGAATCCTTTCATGTGCTATTGAGATAAGTCTTCTCTTAATTCAATCAATATGTCTATGTGTTGGTTGTCTATATCTTGTTCTTGTCTTAATTTCAACATGCTAGGCTAGATCTATCTTGTGTTTGCTTAGATCTAATGAAACCTAGATGTTAATTATGTGTTGATTACTTGTTTATGGTTGTATTGGATGAATGATTTCAATGTTAGGCTTAAGAAAACTGGCAGATCTCCATTTGGTAACATGCTTGAAAGTCTTAGGAAACATGAACCGATGTGTACTAGGTTTTATTGGTTGTATTTAATGCATGAGTAAATTCTAATGATCGCATGTTAGGAGCTTCTTAGCCAGCTCGACATAGGAATGAAGTAGGCACTCATAGGATTGGGGAAGTAAGTACGCCACCCCATGAATTTTATTAAGTAATACAATCCATCATCCACGCAACTATAACAAGTAATTAACGTGTAAAAGATATCTAGGGAGTAGTGAAATCTAAGTAAACACATTTCTCCCACATATTGCTCACAACTTTAGTTTAATATAGTTTATTTTCATTTCTAGTATTTTATTTTGATTGCATATTTAGTATTGGGTTAGTTGACTAGCAACTAATTCCGCCCAAATCCTTCAAACCCGAGATTTTTACTTGCTTTCCTAAAAAATATTAAAATATAAAAAGAATCATCCCTCATCTCTAGACCTAGTCTTTAGGTTTTCTAATCCTAGCGACACTATTCCTAGCTGAACGATCAATCCCCCGGTACTTGTCATTATACTATATGAACTGCCAAAACATCCAAAAACACTCAAATATGCATCAAAATACTGAGATTATTCCAGAAATGTGTTTTATATGTTTCAGATGCAAAATAATCAAAAACAGATCAAAAACATACAAAGTTTGCATAATTGGCAGTTTCAGTCCCTCAACTTTCAAAACTTGTCAAAACTAGTCCCTGAAGGTTTAAAAATGAAAGAGAAGTCAACTTAGGTCCTTGGGAAATCAAACATGTTCACTATAAATCCCTGGATAAAACTTTTCACAAAATGGCAATATTTACCCCTCAAGTTTCAAAATTGGCAAAATTAGTCACTGGGTGTTTTAGAATGGAATTTTATCAAATAACACCCTTGTACTATTCATAAAATATAATTTGGAAGATTTTGATAACTTTTGGGAAATTACAACTTCAACCCTTCAATTTTCAGAAAATTACAGGTTTGGTCCCTGGAGTTTGAGGAATTGACAAAAATGGTCCTTGGGATATAAAAACTTTGATAAAATAAATTTTTGCCCTTGTACTAATGTTATATGGCAGGAATGGTCCTAAATTGGAAAGTTTGGCAAAGTTACATGTTTGGTCCCTGAAGTTTCACATTTGGCAGAAAAGATCCCTGGAATTTAATAAAGTGGAAAAATCAACTATGATCCTCATATTATTGAAACTTGGCAAGTTTTACCCTTGCAAGTACTTTTGAAAAGTTGCCAAAACCAACCCTTAAAAATCCAGAATTTACATAATTGGTCCTTGTGAAAAATCTAAACCAAACCGGATCCAAAAATACAACTTAAGTCCAAACCAAACAAAATACCCAATCCATTCAGAAAGTTTACCCAGGCCCAACCCTTAGCCCATAAAACCAAAACCGTTTTAAATAAAACGGGGTCAAATGTTTGACCTCGTTGACCTTTGACCCCCACCCTTCTTCAACCTCCTCGTCACCACCTTATCGACCATCCACCATTCCCCTCTCCACTTGCACTTCCACTTTCCACCTCAACCACCCTCTGTCATCCCCACAACCAAACCCCCTCCCCTGGTTTTGCACCAGGGGAGCTCCACGTGTAACACCTACACCCTCCACCACCCTATAACCTGCAACACCTTACACCACCACCCAAAAACCAATCCTATACTACAAATTGCCCCCCCTCACCTTCAATTGTCAAATCAAGAGCATTTAATACAAGGAAATCGGCTGCAAGCAACCTATCCCATTTTGGCGCCAGAAAGCCATTTGAATGGCTGTGATCAATTGAAGTGATCCAAGGGTAGAGATTAGGTGGGATTTGCTCTGAAAGCCACGTGGAACACTTTGGAGTGCTATAAAAGGAGCAAGAGACTGAGGAAGAAGATATAGTTTTAGTTTCAATTTCATGTATGTCGTTTAAATATTAGTGTACCATTTCAGTTAAATTTTCAAGTTTCCAAGTATTGTACTAGTGTTTTCAGTATTGATATAAACTTCTTTCAAGCTTCAATTATAATCTTACAGTCATTTAAAGTTTATGCAAGTTTCAATTATTCAAAATCTTACATTAGTTTATTTATTGCTTAAACCTGTTATTATTGAACTTATAATCTCATATAAGTTCATTCAGTAACTTATTGAAAGCAATTTAGTAGTTAAATTCAGTATTGATACTTAAACTCAAAAATATAAAAAAATATGAAAAATAAATAAATAAATAAATAAATAAAAAGTGAGCAAAGATGATCAGGGCTGGAGCAGGGTTGATTCTGGATGGCCTTTGGTATTAGAAGCTTTGTGGAAAGCTTATAGGAAAGAAATTGGGTTCTTGTTCTCAGTTTTAGCTGGAATGCAAAAATTGTAAGCAAAATTCTTAATTTCCATTTTTAATATAGCCTGTTGATTATTGTTTCTTTTTGTGTTTTAATTACTCAATTAGTATTACCTAGTCATAATATAACTTAAAATAGTTAGCTTGTTAATTAAAATCAACTTTTATTTGAAATCTCATTCAAACAGTGGAAGCAGTAAAGTTGTCATATGTGAGTTCCATGTTGATATGGTTGATGCTCTGTGCTTAAATGATCTTATGACATGTTATTTTAAGCTTTGAAATCAGTATTAAGTGTTACATCTATGTTTTACTTTGAAAATCATCATAGACAGTTTTATAAGGAGTGTTTGGGACAGTGTAGTTTTAGGTGATCAAGGTAATGTTTGTTGTTGATTTCTATTGTATCATCTCATATTAGGTTATGTTAATTGATTTTAGTCATAAAATCAGTAAGTCATAACTTTAAAAGTCAATATCACATCTAAATTTCACCACAGCTTAACTGTTGAGAATATAGGATTAATAGACCATTAATTTAGTTATAAACTCCGTTAGTATAGCTTAATCTAGTTATATCATAGCTTAAAACATCTTCATAAGTCATTAGGATCAAATCAAAATCCATTTTGGTCAAAATTAGAGTTTATCATAAAAAGTCAAAAGTGTAGGTTTGCAGAAAATCAAAATTTCAAAGATTTTTATAGATTTTTGTGGTAACTTTTAGACTTTAAGCTTTTCAATAGTTTTAGTCCTTGACTTAATCTTCCAAAATCCAAAGTTGTTTGATTTTTAAGGCTCTTATTAAAGCTTGTGCAAGCTTGGAAAAAAAGCCTGTAGGGTATTGATCACTTTTGCACCAGGGCATCCTTGAATTTTTGATCAAAAATCCAACTCCCCTCCTGGGCACAAATCAAAAGATAAGGACTTAATTTTTAGTTCTTTGAAAAGCTCACCAGTAGTGATTTTAAGATTTTAATTCAAATTGGATCTCAGTGCTTATTAGGGTAGCTTATTTTAGCTTTTAAGATGATTTATTTCAACTATCTATACTGAGTCCTCAGGTTTTAGTCTAATTTTCAAGTATGCTTATCTAGCTTATTTGTGGGTTTTAGGATTTGGTTCTTGGCTTATTTTGAACCCATACTGCTTATCTTCATATTCCAGGGCTAAGTTTGGATCCCTGATCCATTGTGTGGTCCCCACACTAGCATGCTACTTGTCTTATTTACCTTGCATACCTGAGCAAATCAGGCTCATTGAGCTTATTTACTAAGCTAATTAAGAGCTTATCAGTGTGCTTTAGATTGGGTGTTTTAGATTTTTATGGAGCTTATCCACCCATCTTTAAGTTCTAGTGCTTATTTCATCCTTTCTTGCTTATCTGCTAGGGCTGCATAAGCCATTTTGTTTGTTCCATTTGTACTACTTATCTGATATACCCAGTGAACCACCAAACTTCAAAAGCTTCTCAAGTGCTTAATAGTGGACCCCTTGGTCTGATTCTTGGCTTATTTGAGAGCTCCCCAGGTGTACTTGTTGGCTCAAGTTTCACCTTGGATCCTGGTGCTTATTTGTAGGCCCCACATAGGCCTGTAGATAGCCTTGTGGAGTGTTTGGTATTCAGTTTTGCTTAGTTTTGCTTATCTGAGCTTATAGCTTATTTCTTGTAGCTTATTAAGTTAATTTAGATTACTTTAGGTATAACTCAGTAGTTTGTAGCTTATTTGATCAATTGTAGCTTATTAGTAGCTTTTAGCTTATTAAAAATCCATTTTTGGCTTATTAAGCCAACTGATGAGCTAATAAGCTCTTACAGAGCTTATTTGGGTGATATAAAAAGTTTTCCTTTTTTAAAGTTACTTATTTTTACTCATTAACCAGTTGTGTAAAAAGAAAATCAAAAAAATAAAAGTTTTAAAAAAATTGGGTGTGTGTGGGATTCAAACTCAGGACCTCTTGGATAGTATCATGCTTTATATCACACACCCCTTCCAGTAGCTCTGGGGCACCAGTTCCGTTAAGACTTGCATCATTAATATACTTAAGGTAGTTTTGGCCAAATATGCTTAAATAAGCCGTTTGGCTTATAACTGCTTATTCTGATAAGCTGTTAGACCCAACTTATTTTTCCTAGGATCTTTATTGGTTATTTTACTTTCCTGAATTTTTTCATAATTTTTACTGTTCACATAATAATTATTTTAATTAATCCGAGTTTAATTAATAATTAGGTAATATTAGGTAATTAAATAGTTTTAATAATTTTTAGTTAATAACAATATCTTTTTATATTTTTTAAAAGTCTTATAGACCATTAGGTACTTGTAAAAAATAATTTCCTAATTGTTACTGTTCATTTCCTATTTTCCTTAATTAAATTTAGTTAATTAGATCTTAAATAATAAGTTAGTAATTAATTAGTAAATTAGCCTAAATATAATTTTTAGAATAATTTTATAATTTTTTTAGGATTCCTGTGATGGTTAAATAGTTTTATAAATTTTTTCATAATTTTATAAGTCACTTTGGTATGTTTAGTAATTTAAAATAGTTTATTTAGTTTAATTAAAATACTTAGTAATTAATTAATAAAAAACACATAAAAAGACAAAAATATTTATTTTTAATTTTTTATACTTTCTTCAAGTTCATTTAAGTTTTAGAAAATATTTTTGCAAGTTTTAAATTTAATTTGTAGTTTTTATTATTAGTAGTTTAAATTAAAAATAGTTTTAAAGTTAAATAGTTAAATAGTTTTTAATTAGATAATTAATAATAAATAATAAAATAATCTAAAAAATAATTTTCTTTTTAATTTAATTTTAAGTTTAAATTTATAATTTTTATTTTTAACCCCTGTAGTTTATTTTTCCTTAAAACTCACATTTTTCTCAGTACGCACACGTATTTGTTTACATTATCAGTTTACGTGTATACATAGCTATTTATTGTGCTTGTTTTATATTATCCAAATAATATCAGTAGTTTAAATCAAACCCACTTCATTTTTTGTTACTGTCCTCAGTACCATTTATTCCTGAAACGTTTACAAATACAATTTCAATCTCGTTGGGACTTAACGACCCGGGGATTTCCCTGTACTTCCACGGATTTTAACACTTGACTTTTTCTCCCATGTGGGCCTATCAACTGCACACGGTAGACTGGTTGGTTTGGGAGGAGTCAAAATTTGGCGCCGCTGCCGGGGAGGTTGTTGCGTGTTTCAAAACGATTTAGGTATAGTGGTTTTCAAAACCCCTCCTGTACAAATACCATCACTTTGTAAAAATCAAAATCATATCTGAAAACGTTCACTAACACTTTTCCTAAAGTGTTAAAAACACCAAAAAAATCATAAACAACAAAACAAACTGTGAAGTTAAATTACTTCGCTGTCTTTAAGATTACAACCTGAAACAGCTGGTATAAGGTAAGTTCTGACATTAAATTGCGAACTGAAGAGGGATCCATTTATTCCCTCCCGCTAGCCTGCGAGTAATCTTAAAGGGACGATTTCGGTTAACGAATCAGTTCCAAAAATATTTCCCAAGTTTTCTGCACACACACCCATAAGCCTAAAGCAGTTTTTCAAATTAATAAATAAACCCATAATAAGTTCCCAAACTTAAGATAAAAACTTGCCATTGTATCCCTGTGATTGGTGTACCTTTTTCAAAGAAGCCATTTCACTTGTGATTATTGGATTTAAGTTCACTGTGGTTTTGCCTCGATATTGATTTGAAAATTGTTTTTAGTGCATGCGCACTCGTTCACAATCACGACGTAATCGTCATAGAAACGTAACCGAGTTACGTACTGTTGAAGAAGAACACACACTAAAAATGAACGACGAGACCCCAATCCCTCCCAAGGAGGAACCAGTTCCTGACACCCGAACAATGGAGGAACTGTGTCAACCTACCATGCACGGGAGGGGTGGACCCATTGCACCACTTACAATTGGAGCCTCGGATTTTGGACTAAAACACAACATGATACAACAGGTCCAGAATTCGTGTCAGTTCCACGGTTTGTCGGGTGACGATGCTAACACGCATCTTGATAAATTTTTAACCGTCACCCAGAGCATGAAACAAAATGGCGTCACCGAAGACGGCCTGCGTTTATACCTGTTCCCATATTCTCTCACTCATCATGCGACTTCATGGTTCAATCGACTTCCTAAGAATTCGATCCATACTTTTGATGAGATGGTTACTAAATTCTTGGCTAAATACTTTCCACCATCTATGGTTACAAAGCTGAGAAATGATATTAGTAACTTCAGACAGCTTCCCGAAGAGTCCTTATTTGAGGCATGGGAACGCTACAAACTTGTTATTGATCGGTGTCCCAATCATAACATGCTTCTTGTCACCATTATTGATACCTTTTATAATGGTTTGACACTTCGTCATCGTGACACCATCAATGCTGCTGCTGGGGGCACCTTTATGAAAAGGACCCCTGAAGAGTGTTATGACTTAATCGAAAACATGACTGCCCATCACAATTTTTGGGACTCCTCTGCAGAGAGGAATGACTCATGTAAGTCAGTCTCGTTGGGACTTAACGACCCGGGGATTTCCCTGTACTTCCACGGATTTTAACACTTGACTTTTTCTCCCAGGTGGGCCTATCAACTGCACACGGTAGACTAGTTGGTTTGGGAGGAGTCACTATACTACATCGATCAGGTACTGTAACACCCCAACCCGACAAGCGTAGAAGTATCACATTATGGTGGCATATCAGAACATACATCGCAAGCGGAAGACTTATAAACATAAAGTTACAAAGGATATTCCAAAGATTACAAAGGAAATACTAACTCTATACAAGAATGAGAATATAAATCTAAACAAAATCTAATCGAATCCAAGTCCAAGTCTAATCCAAGTGTCAATGGGCTTCTAATCACTGGGGTAGTCCACTAACGCTTCTATGCACTCTTCACCCAAACCCAGCTTCCAACCTAAAACCTGCCGCAGGAAAAGAAATGCGGCTGAGCTTAAAAAGCCCAGTGAACAGATATATAACAAAACTGATAATCGAACGTATATAAGTATAAGAAAAGAAATCATAAGCTGCTACTGAAACGAATGTCATCTGTCAAATGAATAAGAGATGAACGATCAACTGAACAAATATCATAAGTCAACTGAATCAAGAATATAAAGAATCAAATGATAATACAAATTATATAGTAACCAGAATCACATGAGCAGCTAGAACAAAGGCTTGTCTAACGAGATACTCGAATAGACACACGAAACATAGGAAAGCCACGAGCCGACCTAACGAGATACTCGAATAGGTCTCCTACCATATAATCACATATCCGTCAAATCATAAGTGCACAAAGAGGGGAGACCTCTAAGTACCAAATGGAGTAGCTAGCTCCAACGTGAAGAAGTGTAAGCACACACTCACATTCACCCTACACAGAACAGAATACCTAGGATGCATCCATACGCCCCCCTACAAAGCAAATCATACATATCATAATATCCAACTGTGCACATAATATATCCGACAAAATGGGGACGCCGTGGATCAATCACACCTCCACAGAAAGTGTCATGCCATTGGTGCTTCAATGACACGCCCATGGTACCTCCATGAGTAGAATAAAAGATCGGGCATCAGAACATAACACATCATATTATATCATATCGAACAATCCAATCATATCCAACAGAACATAGCAAACTGAGCTGAATCATATCATAGCAAACGAATAGTAGACGGATGTCAAATCATAGAATCATATCAACGAATCATATCAAACGAATCATATCAAAACTCATATCAGAAGGATCATATCAGAAGATAATATCAAAAGATCATAACAAAGGGATCATAGCAATGGCTCATATCAAAAGGGATCATAGCAAAGTCAAGGATCAAAGAGAGTTATGAGAAGTCCCTACTGAAAAGGGAAGAATATTTGTACCTCAAACCGCAAATGAAACCATGTCAGAAACAAGGACAGGAAGTTACTCCTTCTTCAGCAAATCTACACGGATTAATAATCGTCTTATTATTTATAAACTCATTTTAAATCATATTACTCGTTTGAGGTTCCTTTCCATTTTTAGTAACTTTCCAAATTATGTAACTTTCTATATATAGCAAGTTTCCGTATTTAGTACATTTCTAAAATTAGTAATTTAATAATTTAGGTTATAATTCACAATTAGATCAACTTTAAGGTTAATAATGACAATTATAATAGTTTAGGGTTAAACATGTCAATGTAGTAAATCTTAGGGTTAAATGTGACAAATTTGTCACATGAGTTGAGATCCATGAAGAACCCCTCCATGTCATAGAACCAATCAACAAATCCTAACCATACAATCAAATTTGATCCAAAGGCTTAGATTAAATCTAATATTTACACTTGAGGGGCAAAAAAGGCAATTACATAAACTAAAAAAATTGTATAACCCTCATTCTTTTCACCAAAAAAATAGGTCAAAAAAACACACACACACACCTCCACCATCCCCAACCGTCCACCACCTCCAACCGTCATCCCCAACCGTCCACCACCTCCCCAATCGTCATCCCCAACCATCCACCACCTCCCCAATCGTCATCCCCAACCTTTGAAACCTTCAATTCCATCATCACACCATCGTTATGGAAGAAGAAAATTTACCTGAGATAATGGTGGATGCTGATGTGGAAGAAGGTAAATCATATATATGATTCTTCTGTTTTTCTATTTTTCTAGTTTTGTGTTTGTAGATAGTTTTTAATATGAGTTTAATAATTACTAGTTAATTGTAACTGATAGAGCTTATTCAGTGGCTTATTTCTTGTCTGCACATTGCTCCATCAAACCTGCACTGCACATTTAAAAGATAAAGATAATTCTCCAGGAACCTATGCCACAAAGTACAAGGGTGCTTGTGATCTTCTGGTAAGTATTTTATAAGATGAATCTCTTGAATAATGTTCTTATGATTAGCCGTGTGCTTATATTGTATAAAAGTAGATGAATTTTATTTTCTTAGCTTTTCCCTAGCTTCAAATTACCCCTCTGAGCTGCTGCAGCCCTGCACCTATCAACTGTCCAAATTATTGAATCATATATGATTTTAATAGAATCATATATGATTTTGATAGAATCATATATGATCTTGATAGAATCATATATGATCTTGATAGAATCATATATGATTCTAGTTAGCTTATTCTAATGCTCATTTTAGGATCAAGGGTAATTTTCAAGCAAAAATATGTTTCGACCAAAATCTAAATTTCAAACACTTTCAATCATCATATAGGAGTAGAACTAAAGTAATGGTAACTAGTTTTAACTAGTTTTTAAGGATTTGCAATAGTAGGTTAAATAATGAAGTTTATAACAGCCTAGGGTAAATTTTATGGATAGATCTAGTTTAAGTGCATTTTGATGGATAAAACAGGTTCAATACATGTTATTATAGTTGCTTAGTGTCTGGTATCATAGTATCATAAGTCAATAACCACATTTCAACCCATTATGCCAAAACTGTCACAGTTACAGAAATGCACAAGTAGGTTTTGTTTTTTATTTTTAAAATCTTTATTTTTAGCCTATATGATCTATATATTGGAACTTAGATAGTTTGTTTGCTCATTTAGTTTGTTGTAATTTTAGCTAATTTTTATAATTTTATTTTGTTGCTGATGTACTGATGTATTTTGTTAGAATCATATATGATTCACATTGAATCATATATGATTCACATTGAATTATATATGATTCATATAGAATCATATATGATTAAATGTGAATCATATATGATTCTTTAAGAATCATATATGATTCTTGGGAAATCATATATGATTCTAATGAAAATACTATATTTCAGCATCTGTGACGACACCAAGGCCGACTTTATACGCACATGAAGAAACTCCCGAGGGATCTGCTAATTGGGAACCTGTTGTTGATGATATTTATATACATGTTGAAGAGAAATAGCACTTGAAGAAACATCTAAGAGAAAAGGGAAATGTGGATTCTGTGATGAGAAGACTAACAAGCACACCAAGTCGACATGTCCAATGAATCCAAAGTATATTGCAAAACTTGCGAGAGTTGCTGCTGCACAAAAGAGTGGACCTGATGCAAGAGAACAAAGGACTAGAACTGATGCAGGTGAACAACAAACAAGAAATGTCGCAGCTGAAAAAGCGACTAACGCTTCTTGAATAACAATTTCTTTAAATTTGTTTATTATTATTGCACTATTGGAAAATTGTTATGAGGATTTTAATTCAACTACGTTTAATTGAATACTTTTTGTTTGATATTTCAGCAGATTTGACAAGTGATTCTGAATATATGTGATTCTGATATGTTTCTCTTATATGATTCTGAATACATGTGATTCAAAATCATATATGATTCAAAAGAATCATATATGATTCACATTGAATCATATATGATTCACATAGAATCATGTGTGATTCTGAACATGAATAATTAATGAATAATATATGTTATTCCAATATGTGATTCTGAACATGAATATATGTGATTCTAATATATAATTCAATATAACATAAACTATTTCAAAACTACAACAAATTTAAAACTATGTGATTCAAAATATCAAACTATTTTAGAACTACCCATCAGAAAATATGTACTACATAAACCATCAGTTTACTACCCATCAGAATGTACGTACTACATAAACCATCAGTTTCCATCATATTACCAAAAGATTACAATCAGTTTACCATATGCTACCATCTACTTATCATCTATCAACATCACTTGGTTTTTGCTGCATCAACCTTTTCAATTTAGCCAAATCAAACATCTTTTGCAAATGCATATTCAACTCATGCAAGAGAATCACCCCTCGTCCTCACCACCACCTTCTTCATCAGACTCACCATCCTCATCATCATTGCCTTCTTCATTAGACTCACCATCGTCCTTATCGTCACTACCTTCTTCATCAGACCCATTCTCGTCCTCATCACTACCATATCTCATCAGTATATGGCTTCACATTGTTCTTTGCCAAGACAATGTTGACAAGATAGATTGCTCTATTTTCTTTTAAATGCAACAGTTTTTGATCGACCTGCATAAAAATTTTAAATGTTAATAACTATAAAATAATCTAATACAATCATATATGATTCTATCAGAATCATTTATGATTTTCCTTTAATCATATATGATTCTATGATAATCATATATGATTCTATGTGGATCATATATGATTCTAACAAAATACCCTTATAATGAAAATCCTATACATCAGGCCAATCAAAGTGGTATCCAGTTATAACTAACCACTAATTTCAATCCCAATCAACTTATCTCACTCACAAATAAGCACTCACTTACAAGCAAACCAAACTTAGATTAGTAGATAAACACTCTGCATAAAGTAACAATTAGCACAGTCCCAATAACAACATCCAACTGACTAAATAGGTAACTTGCAGACAAAATTAAGATAAACAAACAAGCTCAAATTAGAGAAACAAGCACAGAAATAAGAAGCTAGTACTAGGATCTATTAATAGAAGCAAAAAGTAAAACAATAAACTACTCTAGAGAGGCAAATATGAAGCTATGAAAAGGCTCAAGTATCGCATTGTTGGTGGTGCTTGACGAGTATTAGGACGTCCTATAATTAAACTCCACAAAGAGCCGAGTCCTTGATTCTACCAGAGTCATGTATGATTCTACCAGAATCATGTATGATTCAATGTGAATCATACATGATTCTAACAAAATACATCAGTACATCAGCAACAAAATACTAGACATCAGTACATCAGTACAGTCACATGTATATTACAATCTATTCTCTAGCCCAACCTAACATCATTTACATATCCACTGTAACCTTATAGCACTAAGCATCACATCAAGTGTTACACATGTGATGCATAAAAACGTTCGTTCATACAGATAAGTTGTACAGATAGAGACAGATACATTCAGGTATAAACAGACCACAACATCCAAACCATTCTGAGCATAAATAGACCATAACATAACCTCGAGCCACCAATAATAATAATTCTAAGTACGCATTGACCACTTCAGATCATAATTCAGAAAAACACATTGTACTAGTCTTCCAAACACAAACTGTTTTGGTCTATAATCGCATTCATATACTCATGATGATATGCATAAATAGAATAGCACAAACGTTAAGCCTAAAAAACTAAAGCACATTTTGAATTTTTAGTCGAATCTCAATCAAAAAGTAGATTACTAGTGATTTAGATCAGTTAAACAAGTAAATGCATATGATCAAAATCGGTAAAACACATATGGCATTCACATTTTTCAATCAAATCTAGAAGAAAATGTGTTAAAAACTTATCATCTACACCTCAAGCGAAACCAATAAACTCATAAAACACAACAGATATCTATATTTCTACAATTACTAACAATTCACAGTTAAACAAAAAATACCACTTGGTAACCTCAAAATATTACTCTGTATCGCATATTTTTACCTCAATTAATTTTAAATATACACTAAATTTACATCAGATGATATGAAGCTTACACATTATATTTTTGCATCTAAAACAAGGTAGTTACGGCTTCGTAACAACCTAACCTCAACGTTTTCACCTAAATTAACTTAACATCTACAGTAAAATAATACCAGTCACATGTCACACATAAGCTAGGGTTTCAACCGTAACAAATCAACATACTTATACAGATTATATTCGGTTTATACATTCAGTTACAATATGAGTCGCGATTAAAACGTGATGAGAGAGGGTTATTGATAGTTAATAAAATAAGTAATTATACCAAATAAGCAACAAAATAAGCAAAACCTATTGCTAATATACACAAAACATAAATAATCAACAAAATAAGCAATTTTACCCTTCATTTCATCAACTAACTCCATTATTTCATAAACTACAGTGGTTTATGGCGGTTCACGGTGGTTAACGGCGGCGGCTTGATATTTATGGTGGTTCACGGCGGGTTTGAAGAGAGGGTTATTGATAGTTATGATTGAAAGATTGATGGTTATGATTGATAGTTATTGATTGGGGAGATGGGTGAAGGAAACGGTTTGAAGGAGAAGGGTTTGAAGGAAACGGGTTTGAAGAAACCGTGTGGGTGAGAGGAGTTATTGGTAAGACATGATTTTACCACATTGCCCCTACATTAATAAAAAAAAGAAAAGAAAAAAAAAAGAGGGATTTATGTGGACCGTGGATGGTAAAAGGGATGGATGGATGAGATTAAATGTTGGGTTCTTTGGTAAAATGGGGTTCTATAAGGAACTTTTGGCAAATTACCATTTAGACTTAACTAAGATTCCATACATGAAATCTCTTTCTTTTTCTTTTCGTATGAATTTAGTACCGAAACATAGCCGAAATTGATTCGAAACTTATAGTACTTGTTCACAGTTTCTAGTTTTTCAATATTTTTTTATACGAGGTAGATAGTTATTACATGTGATCTAAGGGTCGACTTGGGCTTGAATACGCAACACAACACAACCTTAAACCTCGACACAATTGAGCACATATCGCGACACAAAATTTAGCCACACCCACGACCATGCTTCGTAACCCTTTTCAACCAGTTTATACATATGTTTTAATGACCACGTAGACTCCTCCATACCCATCCACAACTATAACATTCGACACAACAAAAACAGCCTACCCTTTAATATCAAATTACCCCATATACGGATGTCATAAACTTATCGTTTCATTAATATTAAGATGCTTCTATTATATATATCAGATCATATAACAATTCTTTTTAGTCCATGAAATTTATTTTACACGTGTGCATGATTACAAGTTGAAAACAGAAACAAGTTAGCTACTACTACACAAAAGCTTAAATAGATCACCTTAAATAGAGCGGTTTTGCTAAAACCTGATCTAATTAACGAAAAAGAAGGGGGAGGTAATAAATAGATCGGTTATTAAGATAAAAACTGCTCTAATTAATTTTAAATATAATTAGATCGGTCTTTTTGTATCAACCGATCTATTTATATACCACAAACTCCAACGCAACATAGCTGTATCCACGTTTTCTTTAAATAGATCGGTTTTTTCTTAATAACCGATCTATTTGAACCTGCTACAGTAACGGCTTCCTATCAGCATACATTATTGCTAGATGTTTCATATTTTCAACAATACATCCAAATAAACTCAATAAATTCTCCCAAAAAAACACAATAAATGCTTCAAAAAAATCTTCTATTTCAAGTATCTATATTGTCTCAATTTTAAAGGTACTTAATGTTATAACTAAGTTTACTATTTCTCTCTTTTATTTTATAACAAGAAATTCATCTATGAGTAAATTTGTGTTTGTTCGAAGCTTAGATTTGTTTGTTGATTTCGATGGTTTTGGTTTGTTTATATAGGCTTCCTCGAAGAATTTTCTATGAGTCACGTTGATACCTAGCTAATATTGACTCGTTGAAGTAAGGTAACTAACTCAACTTCTAAGCTAACCGCATATTAACAACATATTTCATGGTAACAAATATTTAGGCACTTAGTATAAATTAAGTTAAATTGATATCCCCTTAGTTTAATACCCGTTCGAAATTAACCTAATAGAGGTTAGTTTCGGATTGTCCCCATTTGGGACTGCTTTTTAAATATTTTATCTCATTTAGGATGTGATTACGTATTATGAGATCGAGTATTATTTGAGAAAAATCGACATCATTTTCCCTACTCCTATGAGTTTGCGTTTTATGCGCATACTTGAGGAGTTAAGGGGAAATGCTGCCGATTTTTCTTCAATAATACTCGACTTATAATACGTATTCACATTTGAGACTAAATATTTAAAAGGTGGGTTAGGATTGACGGCTTGGAACTAGTCTCATATATGTTATTACATCATGCATGCATCTTATTAAAAATATAAATTTGTATATTCCAGATGGATCGTTGGAAGTGGATGTACGATTCAGAACGTGCTAGCCCTGAATACATCAAAGGGTTGTCTGAGTTTATTAAACATGCTGAGGATCATCAAGCAAAGACAGGAAAAGCTCGAATTTCATGTCCGTGTAAACACTGTCAAAATTTTGTTTGTCATGATGATATTGATACGATTAGAGACCATTTGTTTCAACAAGGGTTTACTGATAACTACACGTGTTGGAACATTCATGGTGAAGCAAAAAGTGATTGTGATAATGTTGTTTCAAAGTGTAATGTCAATAATAACGATGATAGCGGTGATGATATTTGCGGTAATAATAATCAAAATATCAGTGACATGTTACATGATGCGGAACATAATACAGAAATCGATGCGGAGAAGTTACAACAATTGTTTATCGAATCAGAAAAACCATTGTATACCGGTTGTACGAATTTTACCAAACTTTCAGCCGTGTTGCATTTATTGACCATAAAAGCAGAATATGGCGTGAGTGATGTATGTTTCAATAAAATATTAGAGTTAGTAAATAAAATGTTACCTAAAGACAATGAGTTGCCCACTTCTATGTATAAAGCCAAAAAATTGATGTGTCCATTGGGATTGGAAGTCACAAGAATAGATGCATGTCCGAGAGATTGCATATTGTATAGAAAAGGGTATAAAGACTTGCACAAATGTCCTGTATGTAAGGTTTCAAGGTATAAAGATACAAATCTAACAGAATTTGATGATGACGTGACAAAGAATGGCCCCGCTGCTAAAGTATTGTGGTATTTACCCATCAAACCAAGACTTAGGCAATTATTTTCAAATCCTAAGAATGCAAAGTTGTTGAGGTGGCATGCCGAAGATCGCAAAATCGATGGGAAAACGAGACATGTGGCTGATTCTCCTCAGTGGAAGCATATCGATAATCGTTATGAAGAATTTGGAGCTGAGATTAGGAATATACGGTTTGGGCTTAGTTCAGATGGAATTAATCCATTCGGAAATACGAGCAGTCGTCACAGCACTTGGCCGGTTCTTTTATGCATATACAATCTTCCACCTTGGCTATGCATGAAACGTAAATACATCATGATGCCATTGTTAATTCAGGGTCCAAAACAACCCGGGAATGATATTGATGTGTATTTGGAGCCGTTAATTGATGACATCGAAAAACTTTGGTCTAAAGGCATTAAAGTGTATGATGCGTACAAGAAAGAGAGTTTCAGGTTATTTGCCATGATTTTTTGTACCATAAGTGATTTTCCGGCATACGGTAACTTGTCGGGATATGGAACGAAAGGGGAGAAGGCGTGTCCTGTTTGTGAAAAGGACACTCACTCGCGGTGGTTGACTAATTGTAAGAAAACTGTGTATATGGGACATCGAAGATCACTTCCAGACGAACACCGGTACCGTAAAAAAAGAAAATTGTTCGACGGTAAAGTAGAGCGTAGAAGGATGGCAGGAGTATTGAATGGACGTGATACACTCTCTCGTGTTAAGGATATAAAAACTATTTTTGGAAAAAAGGATAAAGCTCCGCCAACTAATAAGAATATTTGGAAGAAAAAGTCTATATTTTGGAAGTTACCGTATTGGGAGCATTTACAAGTCCGACATTGTCTTGATGTAATGCATATCGAGAAAAATGTTTGTGAAAGTTTGATTGGCTTATTGTTAAACATCAAAGGAAAAACAAAAGACGGGGTTAATGTTCGAAAGGACATGGTAGAGATGGGGATTAGAGATGAGCTTGCTCCACAAGAGATTGGTAATAAAAGAACATATTTGCCGGCCGCTTGTTATACCTTATCGAAGGCTGAAAAAATTAAATTTTGTCAATGCTTGCATGATGTTAAAGTTCCATCCGGTTATTCTGCTAACATTAAGAAGTTGGTGTCAATGAAAGACCTAAAGTTGATTGGTATGAAGTCTCACGATTGTCATGTTTTAATAACACAAATGATTCCAATCGCAATTCGTGGAATATTGCCAACTCGAGTCCGACACACAATCACAAAGCTCTGTTTGTTTTTTAACATGATTCATTCGAAAGTTATTGACCCTCAAAAGTTGGATGAATGGCAACGTGATATTATTTTTACTCTTTGTGAACTAGAGATGTACTTTCCACCTTCATTTTTTGATATCATGGTTCATCTCGTATCTCATATTGTAGGAGAAATAAAGGTTTGTGGTCCCGTATTTCTACGTTACATGTATCCATTTGAGAGATATATGGGTTTCTTAAAAGGGTATGTAAGGAACCGATCTCGGCCGGAAGGAAGTATTGTTGAAGGGTATGTTTCGGAGGAGGTTGTTAGTTTTTGTACAAGTTATATCGATGGCATCCCAGATATCGGCGTTCCTGAATCTCGACATGAGGGTAGACTTGAAGGGAAAGGGACGATTGGGCGCAAAGATGTCACACCGAAGAACCATGATTTGGAGCAAGCACACTTTACAGTTTTGCAGAACATGACATCTATTGCACCTTATATACACGAGCACATGTCATTTTTAAAAAGCAATAATAGTCGTCAAGGCCTACAATGGTTAGAAATTGAGCACAAACGAACATTTTCAAACTGGTTGAGAGATACTGTAAAAACGAGATACCCAGATGTTGAAGCTGAAGTATTGCAATTGGCGTACCGTCCGCGACGTGTTTTCCATTATCAAGGATACGAAATTAACGGGTATACATTTTACACCAAAGAACAAGATGAAAAGAGTACCGTTCAAAATAGTGGAGTGACGTTAGTTGCAACAACAACAGATAATTCCAGATTGTCGGTCGCCAAAGAGTCGTATTATGGTGTCATTGAAGAAATTTGGGAATTGGATTACAATACGTTCTTCATGCCTCTCTTCAAGTGTAAATGGGTTGATAACTTAAGAGGTGTTAAAGTTGACAAAGATGGTATCACATGTGTCAATCTTTCTACAAACAGCTATTCGTCCGATCCATTTATTCTAGCCAAACAAGCTACCCAAATATTTTATGTTCAGGACTCAAATGATACGAGATGGAACATTGTCATGCATGGCAAACGACGTATAGTTGGTGTTGAGAATGTTGTGGACGAGGACGAGTATAATCAGTTTGACGAGCTACCTCCATTTTCTATTGGTATTCAATCTTTGGATGAAGTTTTAGATGATACCGCTTACCTAAGATCCGACCACCAAGAAGGATATGAGGCTGAGGATTGACAAACTTCACACATCCCATAGGTTAATAATGACAATTATAATAGTTTAGGGTTAAACATGTCAATGTAGTAAATCTTAGGGTTAAATGTGACAAATTTGTCATATAAATTACCATTTAGACTTAACTAAGATTCCATGCATGAAATCTCTTTCTTTTTCTTTTCGTATGAATTTAGTACCGAAACATAGCCGAAATTGATTCGCAACTTATAGTACTTGTTCCCAGTTTCTAGTTTTTCAATATTTTTTTATACGAGGTAGATAGTTATTACATGTGATCTAAGGGTCGACTTGGGCTTGAATACGCGACACAACACAACCTTAAACCTCGACACAATTGAGCACATATCGCGACACAAAATTTAGCCACACCCACGACCATGCTTCGTAACCCTTTTCAACCAGTTTATACATATGTTTTAATGACCACGTAGACTCCTCCATACCCATCCACAACTATAACATTCGACACAACAAAAACAGCCTACCCTTTAATATCAAATTACCCCATATACGGATGTCATAAACTTATCGTTTCGTTAATATTAAGATGCTTCTATTATATATATCAGATCATATAACAATTCTTTTTAGTCCATGAAATTTATTTTACACGTGTGCATGATTACAAGTTGAAAACAGAAACAAGTTAGCTAGAAATATGTATTATTCAGTTTCATCATTTCATGTTGCGTTTTTTTTTTTTTTTCATTCATGTGCAGTTTGTCGAGACAGAAAACTTGGAATATAGACAAGATAATAATCGTACAACATGTTTCATCTTTATTCTTTTATTAAAGCGAATAAAACATAAGTAAAAACATGCATCTCTATGACCAGGTTTTAGAATTTATACTAAAGATCATACAATAGTTCTTATAATCAATTCAAAAGCGTATATTTCCAACCTATTTTGAATAGCAAAACAGAACAGAAGTCGACACATGCGTTGCATAGATTCATGATTTTGTGTAGCTTATTAATATGTCACTCGTATTACCGATCAATGAGACGACACTTCGCATGATCGCATAATATGTTTTATCTATGATTAGATGTATTATGTGTGTTGTATTAACAGAAAACGAAGAGATTGAGATACCTCTTGGGTCGGATGTATGAACTAACAAGAACGAGAGACGTGACGTAAGCGATCCAAGCCCTACAAACCAACAGCCTCCGAGCCAGTTACGCCACGAATGAAAACCCTTTGAACCACAAACTAAACCTCTTCGACTATGATCGACCACAGTTTGAACACCAAGAAGAAACTGATGATCACCCACTTTGCTTATACCCTTCGTACTTCTTTTCTTGGAGAGAATGAAAGTTGCTGAATATGAAATAGTTTCTAGGGTTTTTGTGTGTGAGACAAAAATGCGAAATACCATTTCAAATGGAAAACAGAATCGGGAGATAAGGCTGGAATGAATGCCGAGTCTAAAGGAAAGTATTGATGACTTATTCTTTTCAAATCTTTTAAAATAATAGGAGATCATATATTCAAATGTGAAGTTGTGTATAAGTTTAAAATATAATTTTGACCCCATACAAACTTATTTATACGTGTGGTATGAACTAGAAAAGTATTCAGCCCATCCAATGATTCACTAAACGTTATATATATGGATGTGTCGATTTATATATATTTTAGGTTATGGACATTTTATTTGGTAGCTTAGTTATGTACAAGCTGTGTATAATATTTAAAAAGATTTCGGCCTCTCTTGGACTTACAAAAGGCGTGATAACTTTTAGTCTTGGCAAAGTTGTGTTGATTTTATTAACTTACAAGTTATGGTTTAGATAATTGTAGCTTCTTATAAAGTTCACATACTTAGGTTGTAGATTCAAAATGTTGTAGATTTCAAATATTATGTTCCAAATACTTAGGTCAAAAATCGAAATGTAATGTCTTAGATTATTCAACGTCTTTTCAAAAGTTTAAAATTAGAGGGGCATTTTGGGTATTTTATATGTTTGAGAAATCCGGGTTTTACAGGTACACTGCCTGGTGGGGGTTGTAAGCTTCTCAAGATCCCTTGAGAGGAAAAGCCTGGTGCGAAACCCCACGCTACCAAGTTTTTGGCGCCGCAGCCCGGGGAATAGTTATTGTCTAGGTTAGAATCTCTTTTTATTAGGTCTACTTGCTAGATTCCTTTCTAGTAAGATTTTATTTTTATTTTTTGGTTCTCTTTAGTCTATCTTATTTCTTCGTGTTTTTGTTCGTAACTTTTCACCACCCGACATCATGGACGATGGGAACATCTTTGAACCCGTCATCCCACCACAATAAAACCCACCACTAGAACCTTTTAGGCCCCGAACCTTAGGAGAGTATTCCCGACCTAGCCACCAAGGCTATTGAAACACCATTGAGCTCACCGGAGCCAATGTGACTCCCTTGCGATCCGACACCATCCGGTTGGTGCAAAGCGGATGTGCATTCCATGGACTTCGTTCCGAAGATCCAAATCAACATCTCAAGGACTTCCTTAAAATCGTAGATTCCATAGACCTAGATGTTGCAACTAGAGAGACAACCCGATTACGCCTATTCCAATTCTCTCTACGTGATCAAGCTGGTCAATGGCTTGAACGTTTACCCGCGGGATCCATCACCACATGAGATGATCTCACCACTCGTTTCCTTCCTCAATTTTTCCCACCGGGGAGAACTACTAAGCTTAGAAATGACATCTTGATGTTCCAACAACGTCAAAATGAATCTCTTTATGAAGCATGGACTCGTTTCAAGGACTTACTCCAAAAATTCCCTCATCATGGCATAGATCTTTGGCTCCAAGTCCAAATCTTCTATGACCATATCGATCTCTCCACGATGCGAGCCATTGACCAATCGGCCGGTGGTAAGCTACGTGATCTAAGTGCGGAACAATCATGGGAACTCATAGAAGATCTTGCTCTCTATGACAATGAAAGTTGGAATGATCCCCGTGATTTGAACAAAATGGTCAAGCAAATATCTTTGCCTTCGAACAACTCTAGCACTCCCGACCGTAGGATCATGGAACTTGAGGACCAAGTCAAGTTTCTCATGAAATCTTACGAAGCTCCTAAGCCTTCAAGCCAAGTGAACAAAATCACTTCTTCATGTGAATTATGTAGTGGTCCCCATGACACTCGTGATTGTGTGGAACTCCCCGGAACAGCTTTTGCGGACTACGCATCCTCGCGTACCGACAAAGCGGGAGATAAGTGGTACACTTTCAAACCCGAGTCAAACCCTTACGGTGATTCCTACAACCCCTCTTGGAAAAATCAACCAAACCTTAGGTGGAAACAAAATCAAGCTAATTCTTCCAATCCGCCTAATCGTTACCAACCAAACGGTCCACCCTCCAACCGTACTTTCAACAACAATCCTTCTAACAACTATGGTAGTACCAACAATCTTGAAGGATTGATGTCTAAGTTCATGGCATCTCAAGAAGCTCGCATAGCTAGGTTTGAAACCGAATTCAACCAACAACAAATGGAGATGACCAACAAGATAGACAACTTGTTGAAAGCCCTCAACAACCAAGCGTTAACTACACCTAGGAAGGACACTAGGGACGCCAATAACGGAATCCAAATTAAGGACCCCTCATCATCCAAACATGTCCACTTTGTCAATGTTGTCACCATTAAACCAATGGATAAGGAGATAGAAGAAAGTGACAAGGATGAAGTTGGAGTAGAATCCGAGACTAGGGATGAAAGTAGGGAAGTTGAGGTTAATAGGGGAGAGGAATTAGAGGAGGTAGAAACTATAGAAAAGCACTTTGATAAGTTGCCCACCAAGGAAGAATGGGAATACCATAAGGATTTATTCGATAGTCCCGAGAGACCATATATCCTTGGCACACCCCTTATCAAAATGGGAGACCCCTCTAACATCAACATACCATGCAACATCGGGCATATGCATAAATGGAAAGCTTACATCGATCCTAGATCTCCTGTAAACATCATGACTAGGACTTATTACAATTGGGTGATGAAGAAACAACTTGATTATAGGATGATGCCCAATAAGAATTTGATAAGTAATTTTGTAGGAAGAGTGAAGGGATTACATGTGATTATAGGTAATTTCACTTATGAGATAGATTTTATGATAGTAGAAGACACTCGTCCGGTGATAGATGATTGCCCAAGCCAAATAATATTCGGAAAACCATTTGTTGAGGCCACTAGGATGAGTTATGATCCGACTTTAGGGATAGTTAGATTCAAGGAAGAGAATGATGAGATTGCCTACCAAATGCCCTACAAAATTGAGCAATACCGTCTTCTCTCTAATATAGAAAAGGAATACAAACAAGCGGCTTATTATAGGAATGATGAGGATAGACGTAGAGGAGTAGAGTATGTGAAAAATAGGATGCTTGGTTTCTACAAAGAATGCTTACAACTAGGTCCGGAGTACAAAACTGGTTTAAAAGACGACCTAGAGAGTGAAACCAACGATGAGGTCACGTAGTAACCCATGACCTTGAGTCTAGCTACAAGACTCATAAATAAAGAAAAGCGCTTCTTGGGAGGCAACCCATGCTTTGTGTGATTTTTATTTTGTTTGTTTGTTATTTGCTTCCGTATGCATGCTTTATTTTTATTGTTGGTAGATCATGTTTCAAAACTAAATAGTGAAAATACTTTATTTTGTTGTTTTGGCCTAGTCTTAACTTCACCTAAAGGTATTTTTGCAAAAGATAAGTGTAAGGGGAAACCCCAAATATGTTTTTAAGAAACAAACCGATCATGATTCTCCACAATATTAAATGAACATGTATATTCGTATTTGTTAGAGTCAAATGCTTGTATCGAGTCATAATGATGTTTTGCAGGATTTTCCAGGAAGTAGAACCAAGTTTTTCCAGAAATTTTCCGGAAACTTAACATAAGAATTTCTACAGGTCACTTCTGACGGCGTCATGAGTTTACTCTTGATGGCGTCACGTGTAAAAATCTGGAAATTTTACCAGTTTTGTTTTTCTAACAGAGTCTTAAAGTTTTTGTTGAATTATTAAGTTTTATAATCTCCAGGAAATCTGCAAACTTCATTCCACAAGCATTATATCTTATTTTGTTTTCTAGGATTTAGTAACTTATGTAGATTGCCGCCGATTTTATGCGAGGTTGCCTTGTCTGTTTTCTCAGGATTTACAGGTTATGTATGACAAGAAGAAGATTAATATTCTGCAAGGGAAGCTTTGATTATTCATTTTCTTGGAGGAAGATCTAACCTGGCTACCTTATTATCCATACCGAGCGAATCAGGGGAGTATTTGATTTCATTCGTTTTACTTATTTCACTTTTACATTCTTTACTTGAACATTGGGGACAATGTTCATCCTAAGTGTAAGGGGAGGGTAAAATGATGATACCTTACAGATACACTTTCGCTTGAGTTTGTTTGTTTGATAGTAGATGTGTAATAAAACTATAAGAAATACTTGTTAGTGTAATTTTAGCGCCAAATTTAAATTTTTTTACAACATTTAGGAGTGAAACTTTAGCCATAGCAAGCGTCTCATGGATAGGAGATTGTATGACTAGCACATAACCGTACCATTCAAAAAAATTTTCCACCCAAATATGTGAGGTTTGCCTTTTGATTTGATAGGAAAAGCATTTACTATTAGTGCTTATTAGTGTACCGGTAGCATTTAGATTCTAGAACTTGCGTTAGTGATGCATCCAGAGACCGCTAGTGAGACTACATTCGTGTAGTAGGATTTACTACATGATAAGAGGCATTAGGATCACCCTTGTGTTAAACCCGTATTATAATTACTTGACCATTTAAGTCATATTACTTGGCTAGTTAAGTCAACTAATTTTTCCCACACCATTAGTGTTGTACTCATTTTTAGTACACGAAACCCCTAGTACACCCTTCCGAGCCTATCTTTTCGTTTCTAATTTTAAGCATCATACTTAAAGGAAGAATTTGTTACACCCCACTTAAATGTACACCCAAATCGCCTGAGCCTTCCGTGTATGCACTCATCATTAGCGCATTATTGTTATTTGTTAAATCCTAAGTTAATTATCTAATTGATTACATGGTTGCTAAGTCGAGTCATATCCTTGTACATATTGTTTTGGGACGATTGGGACTCATGGGTAAAGTACTTATATTATGGAGTAATGGGAAAGAACATCATATATTACCACCATATGTGCGTTAATCTTAAAAGTACTACAAGTGTTTTGATTTTCTTAATTCGAGTCATTAGATTAGTTTATTGTAAAGTATGTAAAAATTCAAGTGTAAGGGGAATTTCCACTCCCTATGATGTATTATTTTGGATGGTAGGGTAAGAATGTATGCAAAAAAAATAAATAAATAAAAAAAAAATAAAAAAAAAAAATTGAAAAAACAAGAAAAAGAAAAAAAAATAGAAAAAGAAAAAGAGAAAAAACATACAGACTACCATCCCTTTTCATTCTATGTTCATTTTATGTTTTTATTATTTTTCATTTATTAGCTTAAGTCGAGTCTAGTCTTGGCTTAGCAACGCTATATTGTACATTTAATTAACCAAGATTGTTAACTCGCCACCAGTAAAGACTGCCTATATCCAACAAAACCTTGTATTTCATATCCCTACACCTAACGTTACAACCCTTTAAAAGACCTCTTTGATAGTTTATCCTAGGTACTTACGCCATGTGGTGGAGGTTTGATCCTTTCCCAAGCCTATGGTAATCTATTTTGCTATGACAGGTAGTGAGAGATATCTTCCGTTTCCATATTGTAATTTATACTTTATTACACCCGAGAGATGTGAGTATCTAAACACTATTTGTGAGGTGCTAGTGTATGACCTCCGTGCTTGTCTTTGGTCTTTAGTGGAACGATTATTTTTTGTAATTACTTTTATATTAGTGTTAAATGACCCCTAACTTGTATTTTGATAAGAATAAAAGCGCATTTGCTTGAGGACAAGCAAATCTCAAGTGTAAGGGTATATGATGAGGCGAAAAATGAACCACTTTTAGGGGGTCATTTAAGCCCAGAATTGAATTTATTTGATCAAATATTACCCTAAATCGTTCCTTTTGTGATTTTAGGTACTTTGGGAGTGAAATCAGGAAAAGGAAGCAATTCGGACGTTTTTGGAGCATAAAAGTGAAGAAAACGCCAAAGACTTAATTTTCCATGCTGGAAACCGTGTATGACGACGTCAAGAGGAAAATCATGACGGCCTGCATAAGGTGTATACATGACGGCGTCAGATCCAGATCTAGGCAGTCCGAGGAATTATTTGGCGGCGAGATGACGGCGTCAGACATTTGTTCTTGACGCCGTCACCTTCTAAACTCTATATATAGTTTTCTATTTTTCATTCATTAGGGGGGAACTTGTGTGGAGAAACCCTAGGGCCGAACTTTGTACGAATTTTACAGTATATTCAAGGGTTTTCAACCCTTGAATCCTTTCATGTGCTATTGAGATAAGTCTTCTCTTAATTCAATCAATATGTCTATGTGTTGGTTGTCTATATCTTGTTCTTGTCTTAATTTCAACATGCTAGGCTAGATCTATCTTGTGTTTGCTTAGATCTAATAAAACCTAGATGTTAATTATGTGTTAATTACTTGTTTATGGTTGTATTGGATGAATGATTTCAATGTTAGGCTTAAGAAAACTGGCAGATCTCCATTTGGTAACATTCTTGAACGTCTTAGGAAACATGAACCGATGTGTACTAGGTTTTATTGGTTGTATTTAATGCATGAGTAAATTCTAATGATCCCATGTTAGGAGCTTCTTAGCCGGCTCGACATAGGAGCACTCATAGGATTGGGGAAGTAAGTATGCCACCCCATGAATGGAATTAAGGAATACTATCCGTCATCCACACAACTATAACAAGTAATTAATGTGTAAAAGATATCTAGGGAGTAGTGAAATCTAAGTAAACACATTTCTCCCGCATATTGCTCACAACTTTAGTTTAATATAGTTTATTTTCATTTCTAATATTTTATTTTGATTGTATCTTTAGTATTGGGTTAGTTGACTAGCAACTAATTCCGCCCAAATCCTTCAAACCCGAGATTTTTATTTGCTTTCCTAAAAAATATAAAAATACAAAAAGAATCATCCCTCATCTCTAGACCTAGTCTTTAGGTTTTCTAATCCTAGCGACACTATTCCTAGCTGAACGATCAATCTCCCGGTACTTGTCATTATACTATACTACATCGATCAGGTACACTGCTTGGTGGGGGTTGTAAGCCTCTCAAGATTCCTTGAGAGGTAAAGCCTGGTGCGAAACCCCACGCTACCACTAATAATGAATGCTTTTCCTATCAAATCTAAAGGCGAACCTCACATATTTGGGTGGAAAATTTATCTGAATGGTACGGTTTTGTGCTAGTCATACAACTCCTATCCATGAGACGCTTGCTAAGGCTAAAGTTTTACTCCTAAATGTTGTAAAAAATTTTAAATTTGGCGCTAAAATTACACTAACAAGTATTTCTCTTAGTTTTATTACACACCTACTATCAATCAAACAAACTCAAGTGCAATTATATCCTATAAGGTATCATCATTTATCCTCCCCTTACACTTAGGATGAACATTGTCCCCAATGTTCAATTAAAGGATGTAAAATTAAAACAGGTAAAAGAATGAAAACAAATACTCCCCTGATTCGTTCAGTGTGGATAGTGTGTCAACAAGGTTAGATCTTCCTCCAAGAAAATGAACATTCAAAGCTTCCCATCCAGAAAAATAAATCATCTTCTTGTCATATATAACCTGTTAAACCTGATAAAACAAACAAGGCAACCTCGCATGAAATCGGCGGCAATCTATATATACTAACAAATCCTAGAATGCAATTTAAGATATAATGCTTGTGGAATGAATATTTGCAGATTTCCTGTAGTTTATAAAACTAAAGAATTAACAAAAACTTTAAGACTCCGTTAGAAAAACAAAACTCGCAAAATTTCCAGAATTTTACACATGACGCCGTCAGGAGTTAATTCCTGACGCCATCAAAAGTGACCTGCAGAAATCTTTACGTTAAGTTTCTAGAAAATTTCTGGAAAAACTTATGTCCTACTTCCTGGAAAATCCTGCAAAACATCATTATGACTCGATACAAGCATTTGACACTAACAATTACTAATACACATGTTCATTTAATATTGTGGAGAATCATGATCAATTTCGTTCTTAGAAACAAATTTGGGGTTTCCCCTTACACTTAGCTTTTGCAAAATACCTTTATATGAAGTTAAGACGAAGTTAAACAACAAAATAAAGCATTTTCACAATTTTATTTTGAAACATGATCTACCAACAATAAAAATAAAGCATGCATACGGAAGCAAATAACAATCAAACAATAAAAAATCACACAAAACATGGGTTGCCTCCCAAGAAGCGCTTTTCTTTATTTACGAGTCTTGTAGCTAGACTCAAGGTCATGGGCAATTACGTGACCTCATTGTTGGTCTCTTTTTGTAGGTCATCTCCAATCTCGGGATCGCTTTTATAGTGCTGGTATTTTGGGTCTTCAAACTCAAAGACATTTTCCCGATACTTGGATCCAAGCTTACTAACATCCTTAAAGAATCCACATGATAAATCAAAGGTGTTTTTACATCCTCTCCGAACATCTTCTTCACATAAAACAAGTTGAGACCCTAGCTTATCAAGCCCGTCACAATCAATTCCTTCAAAGTCTTTCCCCTTGTATGGCATTTGGTATGACACCCTCCTAATTCCATCAGTGAAAGTCATGATTCCGTTCCGGTCATCAACCATTAAGTTAGTGATTTCACAAAAGGACGCTCCAAAAACAACTTCCGATAACCTTGGGTCGATATAATCCTTAATGTTGTCCACGATCGTAAAGTCCGTTGTGAACGCCATATTTCCTATGAATACCTGGATTTCATGATCTCTACCAACAACATTTTCTCCTTTATAAATCATCCCCCACCTGCAAATATTGTTATAATGGAACAGGGATATAAAATTCTTAGGTAGAAACACGTCAATGTAGACATTATTGAAATACTTGTGACCAATCATATAAGGGATTTTGAGGTTATCCGGATCACGCCGCTTTATCCTTTTCGATCTTCCATCCCGTGATCCATATGTATTACAATCTAGTGATGGACGGTACTCATACACTTCCTCATTACCCTTTCGAAAAATCACTTTCCTGACGCCATTGGTGAATAATGCACTACCATCCTTCTCATCAAGGATCACTCCCGTTTCATTAACAAATGGTTTCCCGAGGACGAAGTTGGTTAATGTTGGATTAGTGACAGAGTCAATGTCATCGATCACGCTGAGATCAATGTTATAGATGAATCCGCCAATCATGACTGATAACCTTTTCATTATCCTGGCGTTATCGATTCCTTTACACGAGATATGTTCAGGGAAGGCTTCGTTGTAAAGGGAGAGGGGGATTACGTTTATAGGGAGGTTGGATCTATGTAAGTATCGGTTATGAGCTTCTTCCTAGTAGTGCAAGAAATCTTAAAAACTTCAGAGTCGCTCCCCTCAATCCTATCACTACTCCCTATAGTTGGATTTTTCATGTGCCCTTTTGATCTCTCCTTCGACTCATCCCATTCGCCAAACTCTTGTGTGACGGAGTCCTCAAATAAGTCGGCAAGGCTCTTGGCCAATTCGTGGTCTATCTCTGGGTTCTCATCCTTAACTTCATGACCCTTATTTCCAGTTGGTTGTTAGCTCCGGTCAGGTGTAGGAGCAGATATTGTGGTGATGGTGTTTACAAAGTGGATTGGTCATGGGGGTTTAACATGGTCCCTAACTTCCTTCACCTTTGGTGACAGATGTTTAAAGAGTTTACCAGGGCTTTTTATTTTCACAGGAGAGGTTGGCTGATTCATGATGGTGACAGATTTAACTTCTTCAGCCTAAATCGGTTTACTAACAGCTTGCTCTTTAATAGCGGTTAACAGATTACAAATCTTGTCATTCATATCGGCTTGCTATTGTCTAAATTGGGTCTCAAGCATGGAGAGTTGTAATTCTTGAGAGAGAATGAACTTTTGCAAGGCATCTTCATAGCTCTGCTCAGGAGTGTTCTGAGGTGGAAAATGCTCGGACCATTCTAGTGGAGGAGAATCATCGAAGGATACGCTCCGAGTTTGGTATCCTCTGAAATTTGGTTTATCTTTCCATGCATCATAGGCCTCGCCAAAGTTTCGAGGACCTCGATTAGTGGCGAGCTCTCTATTCTTTGTTTTATCAGTGCGTGATGATGTGAATTCCTTAAAAGCATGCTTTGGAAGTTCCATGCAATTATGAATTTCATGAGGGCCATAACACAATTTCCACGAGGAAGTGATTTTGTTCAGTTGGCTTGAAAGCTTGGGAGCTTCGTAGGATTTCATGAGAAACTTGACTTGGTCCTCAACTTCCATGATCCTACGGTCGGGAGTGCTAGAATTGTTCGAAGGTAAAGATATTGCCTTGACCGTTTTGTTCAAATCACGGGGATCATTCCAACTTTCGTTGTCATAGAGAACAAGATCTTCTATGAGCTCCCATGATTCTTCCGCACTTAGATCACGTAGCTTGCCACCGGCCGGTTGGTCTATGGTTCGCCTTGTGGAGAGATCGATATGGTCATAGAAGATTTGGACTTGGAGCCAAAGATCTATGCCATGATGAGAGACTTTTTGGAGTAAGTCCTTGAAACGAGTCCATGCTTCATATAGAGTTTCACCTTGACGTTGTTGGAACATCAAGATATCATTTCTAAGCTTGGTAGTTCTCCCCGGTGGGAAAAATTGAGCAAGGAAACGAGTGGTGAGATCATCCCAAGAGGTGATGGATCCCGCGGGTAAACGTTCAAGCCATTGACTAGCTTGATCACGTAGAGAGAATTGGAATAGGCGTAATCGGGTTGACTCTCTAGTTGTAACATCAAGGTCTATGGAATCTACAATTTTAAGGAAATCCTTGAGATGTTGATTAGGATCTTCGGAACGAAGTCCATGGAATGCACATCTGCTTTGCACCAACTGGATGGTGACGGATTGCAAGGGGGACACATTGGCTCCTTGAGTGAGCTCAATAGTGTTTCGATAGCCTTGGTGGATAGGACGGGAATACTCTCCTAAAGTTCGGGGCCTAGGAGGTGGGTTTGGTAGTGGTGGGTTTTGTGGGTGGTTTTGTTGTAGTGGGTTGATGGGTTCAAAGATGTTACCAACTTCCATGACGTCGGATGGTAAAGGTTACGAACAAACACAAAGAAATGAGATAGACTAAAGAAAACCTAAAAAATAAAAATAAAATCTTACTAGAAAGGAATCTAGCAAGTAGATCTAATAAAAAGAAATCCTAACCTAGATAATAACTATTCCCTGGGCTGCGGCACCAAAAACTTGATACGTAGGGATCGCACCAGGTTTTACCTCTAAAGGGATCTTGAGAAGCTTACAACCCCCACCAGGCAGTGTACCTGATCGTTGTAGTATAGTAAAGTGACAAGTACCGGAGGATTGATCGTTCAACTCAGGAATAGTGTCGCTAGGATTAAAAAGCCTAATAACTAGGTCTAGAGGTGAGGGATGACTCTTTTTGTATTTATATATTTTTATATTTTTATAAAAGCAATTAAAATCTCGGGTGTCGGAAGAGTGGGCGGAATTAGTTGCTAGCCAACTAACCCAATTTATCTAAGATGCAATCAAAATAAAATAACAGAAATGAAAATTAAACTAATTATACTATTGTGGTGTAAACAATGATGAGGAAAGTTGTGTTTACTTAGGTTTCATTACTCCCTAGATATCTTTTACAGGTTGATAGCTTGTTACAATTGCATGGATGACAGGTCATATTCCTTAATACTAGTCGTAGGGCCGTATACAATATTCCCTAACTCTATAGGATCCTACTTCACTCCTATGTCGAGCCGTTAGAAGCTCCTAACATGGGATTATTAGAATTCTCCTACGCATTAAACACAACCAAAAATTGTAGTACATCTCCGATCATGTTTCTTAAGACGTTCAAGCAAGTTACCAATGGAAGTCTGCCAGTTTTCTTAAGCCTAACATCGAATACAATCATCCGTAACAACTATAAACAAACAATCAACCCATAATTAACATCTAGGTTTCACTACATCTAAGCAAACACAAAAGAAATCTAGCCTAGCATGTTAAATAGAAGACAAGCGTAAGATATAATCAAACAACACATAGACATATTGATTGATTTGAAAGAGTACTTATCTCTAATTGAACATGAAAGATTCAAAGGGTTGAAACCCTTGAAAAAGCTGGAAAATTCGACCTAGGGTTTTTCCCTCAAAGTTGCACACAAAAGTTGCACACCAATGAATGAAATTTGGAAAACTATATATAGATTTTACAGGGTGACGGTGTCATGTGTAAAGTTATGACGCCGTCAACTCACCGCCATAATGAAATCGTATTGCCTAGATCCACTTGTGACGCCGTCATGTGTAAAATTGCTCTGGGCCGTCACTAATACTTGGACCATGACGGCCTTGGGTGACGCCATCATCTCCTATGCACAAAACTCTCTGGATCGTCATGTGTATTGTCTACGTCCACCTCTTTTGTAACTCTTGACACCGTCATGTGGAGATCCTTGAGGCCGTCAGGTACTGTTCCCAACAAGGAAAATTGAGACTTTGCCGTTTTCTTCACTTTTATGCTCCAAAAACGTCAAAAATACTTCCTTTTCCAGATTTCTCTCTAAAAGTACCTAAAATGACAAAAGGAACGATTTAGGGCACTATTTGATCAAATAATCACGAATCCGGGCTTAAATGACCCCTTAAAAGCGGTTCACTTTTCGCCTCATCAGGTATCAACGGATTTGACTTGTCTTTACCAAAAGCCGTTTGCTTTTGGACTAGCCAATTCTTTTTGTGGAATTTAGTCATCACCTTGGTGAATTGATAACCAGTTATGGATTTCCATAGCCTTTACCATAAGCCATACTCTTGTGGGCTAGCTAACTCTTCACTATCATAGATATGGTGAGTTGAGTACCATACAATTTTTGGCAAATTGTCAGCCATAAACGGATTTGAGATATCTTTACCAAGAGCCGTTTGCTTTGTATTAGCCAGTCCTTATGTGTGTTAGACATGGCGGACTGATGACTATTTTTTATGTTAGTGCAAAGCACCTTCACCAAGCTCAGCTCCTTCTCAAACTCTATTATCCATCTATGCTGAAAATTCTTTCAAACACCATGCCAAACAGCTTCCTTTTGAGATTGTTTCTCAATTAATTGCAAAAGCTGATAGCACACTTCATCCTTTCTTTCACCTAAAAGCTTTTTCTCAAGCATCTTCTTGGAATTATGTGTGCACTCTGCAGGGTCAAGTAATGAACTGCACAACTGTCAAAGTATCTCCATCTCATCACTGCTTATTAGTAGGGCAGCTTCTAAACTTCATCACTAGGAGATGGTGGATCAAAAATTGTTTTTAGATCCCCCCAAAGTACCCTTTCAAATTCTTCTTTAGGCCTCCTATTCCCATGCTTGATCATCATTAACCTGTACAGCTCCTTGAGATCCTCCCTTGTCAAATCATTCAACAGACCTGGGAAGTTGACATAAACCACATATGTGTTATCTTCCCTTATGATTTGATAGGCTCCTTTGGTTCCATGCTTTAGTATTTGCCACTTGACAATCTTGTAAACTTGTGTTGAGCTTTCAGGGATTGATCCCATAGTGAATGAATCTGAAGAAGGTTCTTCCACCCTTTCTTCTATGTAGTCTTTCACATTAGACCTTGTGGGTGAAGATTTCTTCAATCCTTTCTTTGCTGTCTGTGGAAAACTAGAAGGGGGTTGAATAGTTTTCCCGTCATTTTTAAAATTTATAAAAACTTTGTTTACAAAAACTTCGATTCTAGTTTTATGTGAGATTAATATTAAAATGCTTAAGTATACTAATATCTACGTGAATAAATGAGAATATAAGTAAGTAAATAAGTAAAGAGATAGAGATGGAGAGATCGCACCACAAGACAAAGGATTTATAGTGGTTCGGCTACGAAGCACCTCTTCACCCTACTCCACTCCCCGAGTACCTAACTCGAGAGTTTTCTTCACTATGTCAACAAGCTCCCTTATGGCGGAGAAAACCTCAAACAACTTTTGCTTACACCAATTAACGACACTAAGCTAGATGTCGAGTCCTAATAGTAGCTAGAACCAATCTCACACCACTAATAACTACACACCTTCTTCCCAACTTATACACACCACAACTACTACACAACTTCACTACTTCAACTTCACAACACTACTACTACTTCACTATTTCTATTCACAACTACTAACACACCTAGATCTACCTATTACACACCTTCTACACCTTTACAAATGATTTACACAACAACTAATAATATACACAAATCAACAATACTTCTTAACAAGATGTTGGAGGAGTATTCTTCTCTTGCACTTTGAATGATGAGGGATTGAATCACTTGAAACAAGAACTAATAAGTATATGATCAAAGGTTTTAGGAAGATGATTTGAGAGGATTTGTATAGAAATTTTTAGTGCAAAAGGTGAGGAAAAATTACAGATTTGAACCAATATTTATAGGCAAAAGATTCTGACATGGGAGCGTATATCGGCCCCTTTAATTCATGGTCGACCCCTTAAAATTAAGGGGGTCGCCCACCTGTAACGGCCAGAATGTTTTGTCTTTTCAGGGGAAAGTTTATTTGGAGTAGATTTAACTGATTTTGGTTAAAAAATTGAATTCATATATTTATTATGAATTAAACATTTTCCTTTAATTACCAAAAGTGTTTTTCTAAATATATAAAATGTTTATACCATTTTATATAATTTGTAATTAGTAAATAAACCTTCCTTTGATCGTAAAATGTATTAGGCAATTGTTTATTCATACCTTAAGTGATTTAGTTGGATGTAATGATATTTTGTCACTAAATACTTGTTTATGTAATGATTTTACATTTTGTGATCGTCAAAACTTAGGGATATCAAGAAATATTAATAACGTTTTTACGCATTATTTATATCAACAATCTCCCCCTTTTTGATGATTACAAAATCTAAACTCATTAAATCAAAATTTATTATATATGCAAGTATTTAGTGAGTTTATGTCACTTCTTCCCCTTTTTGTGAACATCAAAAAGGTTATCCCAATGTCGCATGTTCTCCCCCTTGATGTGTACTCCCCCTCATTTTAAGGTTATAAGACAAATCGAGATATGTAATGCTCGCAAAAATATTTAGAACACACAGTATATATGATGCATGAAACAAATATAAATAACGCAAGAAGCATCATAAAAGTGCAAAAATAAATCTCAACAAGCATTTATTATTTAATAGAATAGATTATGTTAAAAACATAATCATTGTTACATAAGCATATACATATGCTTTTCTTAGCAAACTACATTAGATAATACTAGGTTGCCAACTAGAGGTCTCTAGGACTTGCTTGGAGATTGAAAGCATGGAACATGGATTTAATGGAGGTAGACTTTTGTGGGAATTTTTTTTGGAGAGTTTGGAGTGGTTGATGGAGGTGAGCTTGGAGCGGAAGAGGTGGATTGTTGTGTTTGTGATGGAGGTGGAGAAGACCTTGTGAGGAGATACTCAATCCAAGTGAAGTGCTCATTGCGAGCAATGGTTTGTTTTTGGAGAAAGATGCAACAAGGACAATTGTTAACATGATTCTCAAGTGGGACAATGTTGTTGGATGGTGAGGATGGAGTGGTAGAGGGTTGTTGATCTAAATTACGTTGAGCAAGATGTAAGGCAAGGAGAGCACTAAGCTCATGGGCTTCTTTGAGCTCCTCAACGAACTTTTTATGTTCGGAGGAAGGTGATGATGGTGGAGTTGGATTATTGTTGGGGATTGAGGCTTGGACATGTAGCATAGGATTCATGTCTTGATGGATGTGGTTTTGAGATTGAGTATGTTCCTCAAAAGGATCATTTAGAAGAATTGAGTGAGATGGATGTGGAGTATTGTTAGTGAGTGAGATAGCGAGGTTGTCATGTGGAGGTAAAATGAAGGTTTCATTTGGGTGAAGTGGATGTTTAGTTGTTGGTTGGTTGGAGACAACATCATTAATAGATGAGAATTTTTGACATGTATCAAGTTTTCTTCTCCATACAGGTTTGACGGTGATCCTTGCACCTCTTGTAGGCTTAGTTCTTGGGTGATTGGGGGATGACATGATGGATTGAGTGATGATTAATAATGAATGAGGGTATTTATAGTGTGATGATTTGGTGTTTATGGAAGGATAATATGTGGTGGATTTGATAGACAAAATATGTTTGTGAATTTAGGGAAGTGGGGAATCAAAATAGGATTAAATGGGCTAAAAAGCAATAAGCAAACAGGAAGCCTCGACCATCAGATGGCCGGCCCCCTTTATTATTGGCCGGCCCCTTTAATTTTAAGGGGGCCGCCCTTGATAATTATGGGGGCCGCCCAGTGTCTGGTTCCCAGATTGTCAAAAATGGTTTTTGGCAGAGATTTTTCCAGAAAGATGTTTGTTTTGAGGTTTGGTTTTGGGCAAGTCCATCCTTTTAGGCAACTAAACAAATATTATCTTAATGAAGTTTGCATAGAAAATATATATATATAGGCAACTAAGCATATAATATAGTTTCATGCAAGGACAATAATGTAAATGAACAATTAAGCAAGTTGTATATTCTAAGGCAACTAACTTAGTGTAAGGCAACTTAGTGAGTGAGAAACTAATGATGGAACAAATTTGACTAAGTAATACTTGACATATTTCTAATGTGTGCCTATATGCAACAAATGTGGAGATGTTATTGCTTCGACTCCTAGTGCAAAGAAATAAATATATACTAAGAAGCAATCCAAAATCTCCTTGATTCAATTTTCTTAATCCATTATTGCCAAGGATATATATTGGATTAAATATTTTGACAATTCATGTGAAATTTTATGCATGATTTTAAAGAAGGTTTTTAGCATTATTCAACAATGCAAGAGAGAAAAGGAATGCTTATCATGTGTTTCCTAGAAGTGAGAATTACTTAGAAGTGAATTGAGGTTTTTCTTTGAAAGCATATTTATGCAAAAACAAAATATCTCAATTCTTGATTTTGTGCAAAATAGAATCCTAGACTCAGAATAATGGAGAAAGTAAGAGATGAATGAAAGATAGATTCCTCAGATAGCTGGCCCCTTTAAAGTGAGGCCAGTCCCCTTAATTTTAAGGGGGCCGCCCTTATAACTTTTAGGGGTCCGTCCATCTGACAAAAAAAAAAAATTTTTCCAGAACATTTAAATTTCAGAAAGTTTCAAACTTTTAAGAAAATTTAATCAATTTATTCCATCATTCCTAATCCTAGACGCAATTGGTTAAATAATTCACGCTTAAGGGGTTTAGTAAATATGTCGGCAATATTATCTTTCGAAGCTACCTTTTCTATTGTTATGTTTCCTTTTTGTACGTTATCCCTAAGAAAATGGTGACGTATTTCTGTATGTTTAGTCCTAGAGCGTTGAACGAGATTCTTACTTAAATATATGGCTCCTTTATTATCGCACATTATAGGAATGTTTTCTAACCTAACACCATAGTCCACGAGAGATTGTTTCATCCATAGTGCTTGTTGACATGCCTTTCCAGCGCTTACATATTCAGCTTCGGTGGTCGAAATAGCAAGAGCGGTTAGCTTCTTGGAAAACCAAGAAGTTTGGCAACATCCCATAAACGTATAAATACCACTAGTGCTTTTTCGATCCACGTAGTCTCCCGCATGATCCGAATCCGCATAGACAATAGTTTTTATGCCTGATCCCTTAGGATACCATAATCCTAAGTGTATAGTGCCTTTAATGTATCGGAAGATACGCTTAACCGCTTCTAGGTGAGAGGTTTTGGGATCCTCTTGAAAGCGGGCACAAAGGCAAATACTAAACATGATATTGGGTCTACTTGCCATTAAGTATAGTAAACTACCTATCATCCCTCTATACTCAGTGTTATCTACGGACTCACCTTCTTCATCTCTTGTGAGTTTCACTTCCATAGACATAGGTGTCTTAAGGGGTTTTGAGTCTTCTAGGCCATATTTCTTAAGCATTTCCTTAATATATTTTGATTGGTTAAAAAATATTCCATCTTTTAGTTGTTTTATTTGTAATCCTAGGAAGAAGTTTAATTCACCTATCATGCTCATCTCAAACTCATCATGCATGATTTTGGAAAATTCATCACATATATCCTGACAAGCCGATCCAAATATAATGTCATCGACATATATTTGAACAAAGATGATATTTGGGTCACTTCTTTTAGTGAAGAGAGTGTTATCTACCATTCCCATAGAATAATTATGCTTAACTAGGAAAGCTTTTAGTCTATCATACCAAGCCTTTGGAGCTTGTTTAAGACCGTATAAAGCTTTCTTTAGTTTGTAAACATAATAGGTTGCAAAGTCAATGAATCCTGGAGGTTGTGCCACATAGACCTCCTTATTGATAAAACCATTGAGGAATGCACTCTTCACATCCATTTGGTATAACTTAAAGTCTAGGGCGCAGGCATAAGCTAAAAGGATTCTAATGGATTCTAATCTAGCTACAGGGGCATATGGTTTGTCATAATCAATTCCTTCTTGTTGATTATAACCTTGGGCGACGAACCTAGCTTTATTTCTAGTTACTATTCCATTTTCATCTATTTTATTCCTAAATACCCACTTAGTTCCTATTATGGTCACATTCCTAGGATTTGAGACTAGTTCCCAAACATCATTTGATTTAAGTTGATTTAATTCTTATTGCATCGCCATAATCCAACTTTCATCCTTTAAGGCTTCATTTATATTCTTAGGCTCTATTGTTGACACAAAACAAAAGGAGTTATTTATATCTTGAGATTGTGACCTAAGTGTTCTTTGATTAAGATTGCCTATAATGTTATCTAATGGATGTGACTTTGATTCTTTAACATTTACAATTTCATTTTCTTCTAAAGTTTCTACTTGAAGATCATTGCCTAAGGGTTTAGTTTTACTAACCTCAATAGCTTCTTCTTCTATTATATCATCATCTTCTAAGGGCAATGTTTTAGGTAGTGGAGGAGTTTCATCGAAAGTTACATTTAGGGATTCTTCTACTTTCATAGTATGTTTATTTAGAATTATATATGCTTTACTATTTTGTGAATATCCTAGAAAAACTCCTTCATAAGCTTTGGGCTCGAATTTAGTGAGATAGTCTTTTATATTAAGAATGAAGCATTTACTTCCAAAAACTCTAAAGTAACCTATATTGGGTTTTCTACCTCTTAATAACTCATATGGAGTTTTTCCTAAGATTCGTCTAATAGAAACTCTATTAAGTATATATGTTGATGTATCTACGGCGTGGCACCAAAATTTTTGTGGGATAGATTGTTCATTTAACATTGTTCTACTCATTTCTTGTAGAGACCTATTTTTTCTTTCTACTACCCCATTTGATTGCGGAGTACGAGGAGCGGAAAAATTGTGAGATATTCCATTTTCATCACAAAATTTCCCGAATTGTACTTCGTTATCAAATTCCCTACCATGGTCTGTCCTAATTGAAACTATAGAGCATCCTAACTTATTTTGTATCATTTTACTAAATATCTTAAATTTTTCAAAGGCTTCGGTTTTATCACTTAAGAACCTAGTCCACGTATATCGTAAATAATCATCTACTATAACTAAGGTGTAATGATTGCCACCGTAGCTCCGCACAGTGGATGGACAAAAAAGGTCCATGTGAAGTAATTCTAAGCATCTAGTAGTGGATAGCATATTTTTAGGTTTATGGCTAGCGTGTGCGTGTTTTCCAATTTTACAAGCATCACAAAAGTGTTGATCATATCTTAAACTAGGCAAGTTTCTAACTAGTTCCTTAGAGGCTAAAGATTGTATTTGTTGCATGTTTACATGACCTAATCTCCTATGCAACAAAGTGGAGTTTTCATCTATAGTAGCTAGGCATATCCTATCTTCCGGTTTGTCTCCTAATTTCATGACATATATACCTCCCTTCCTAATTCCTCTACCTATGACTTTCTCATCCTTAATTATTTCACTATCTTTGTCGGTAAATGTAACCCTACATTTATTATTACATATTTGACCTATACTAAGCAAGTTATAAGTTAGATTATCTACATGTTCAACATTTTCAATAGTTAGAGAGTCTTGAGGGATCGTACCTTTGCCTATGATTTTTCCACGACGATCACTACCAAAAACAACGTTACCTCCATTATATGCCTTATATGTAGAAAATAGCTTGCGATTTACCGTCATGTGTCTTGAGCATCCACTATCCTTTATCCATTCATCGGGCTCCAAATCTACTCCTAGACATACTTCATTTGGTGCTTGAGCTACGAAACATTTGTGCTTCATTGTTTCGTCTTCGTCACAAGATTTTCTACTTCGAGTGGTTTTCCTTTTGTCTTGTGCTTTTAGTTGCTTTTTAATAATTTTCTTGAATTCTTTTACGAACTTTGCATATTCTTCGTCTTCACTTTCGGAACTATAATAATCATCTTCATTAAGTTCCTTTTCGATCGTTGACATTATACACTCTTCTTGTTTGCTCTTGGTATGACTCATGGGGTTTTCGCCATCATTACCTTCACACACAAAATTTAAACTAGTAGCACTTGTACTCGTTTCAACTAAATACTTATCTACTATACTTTCATTTTCAACTATTTTGTATACAAAATTTTCTTTGGCTTGACATTTCTCTTGATGAAAATTTAAAAGACTCTTCCACATATCATTTGCCGTTTGACAAAAAAATATTCTTTCATATTCAATTCTTTATAAAGCTTTGTATATAATCATTTTAGCAATATTGTGTTTATAAAGCACTACTTCGAAATAATTATCTTGTTTTTCAAAAACGGTTTTTGTTGGTTGAAAGTCACCAATTGAAATGACATGCCAAAGATCATAATCTATTAACTTCACATAACTTTCAAATCAATTTTTCCACTCAAGAAGACTTGTATTTTCAAAATATCGTAGTTTAAATGTCATGTTCCCTTTTAAATATTTTTCCGATTCCATAGATCGATTACAAGTTTTAAAATACAATTTATTTTAAAAAATCTTATTTAACCTGTCTCTGATGCCAATTGTAGAAAACTAGAAAGGGGGGGGGGGGCGGGTTGAATAGTTTTCCCGTCATTTTTAAAATTTATAAAAACTTTGTTTACAAAAATTTCGATTCTATTTTTATGTGAGATTAATATTAAAATGCTTAAGTATACTAATATCTACGAGAATAAATGACAATATAAGTAAGTAAATACGTAGAGAGATAGAGATGGAGAGATCGCACCACAAGATAAAGGATTTATAGTGGTTCTGCTACGAAGCACCTCTTCGCCCTACTCCACTCCCTGAGCACCTAACTCAAGAGTTTTATTCACTATGTCAACAAGCTCCCTTATGACGGAGAAAACCTTCCACAACTTTTGCTTACACCAATTAACGACACTAAGCTAGATGTCGAGTCCTAATAGTAGCTAGAACCAATCTCACACCACTAATCACTACACACCTTCTTCACAACTTATACACACCACAACTACTAAACAACTTCACTACTTCAACTTCACAACACTACTACTACTTCACTACTTCTACTCACAACTACTAACACACCTAGATCTACCTATTACACACCTTCTACACCTTTATAAATGATTTACACAACAACTAATAATATACAGAAATCAACAATACATCTTAACAAGATGTTGGAGAAGTATTATTCTCTTGCACTTTGAATGATGAGGGATTGAATCACTTGAAACAAGAACTAATAAGTATATGATCAAAGGTTTTAGGAAGATGATTTGAGAGGATTTGGACAAAAAGTTTTAGTGCAAAAGGTGAGGAAAAATTACAGATTTGAACCAGTACTTATAGGCAAAAGATTCTGACACAGGAGCGTATGCCGGCCCCCTTAAAATTAAGGGGGCCGCCCACCTATAACGGCCAGAATGTTTTGTCTTTTCTGGGGAAAGTTTATTTGGTGTAGATTTAACTGATTTTGGTTAAAAATTTGAATTCATATATTTATTATGAATTAAACATTTTCCTTTAATTACCAAAAGTGTTTTTCTAAATCTATAAAATGTTTATACCATTTTATATAATTTGTAATTAGTAAATAAACCTTTCTTTGATCATAAAATGTATTAGGTAATTTTTTATTCATACCTTAAGTGATTTAGTTGGATGTAATGATATTTTGTCACTAAATACTTGTTTACTTAATGATTTTACGACTAATGATTTTACATTTTGTGATCGTCAAAACATAGGGGTATCGAAAAATATTAATAACGTTTTTACGCATTATTTATATCAACACTGTCTTTTTCTTTCTGGTCCATGTTATTATTGGCTTCTTTTTACCACTTTCTTCTTCCTTCTTAACAAATTTTGTATCAGCAACATCAGCAATTTCTTCAACATTAATTATCTTAGGCTTCTTGGCTTCTTCTGGTTGAAGTGTTGCACCAAGCCTTTTGAATCTCTCCTTTTCCAATTCTGAGTCCGTAGGAGTGAAATGTTGAATCTGTCTAACACATTTCTCAAACTCTGCCTTTAATTTATCATGTGACAGCCTTTTAAGTTGAGTCATGTTCCAATTATTACCCTGACTCTTCACATATCTCATCATATACTCCCTTTGTTCTCCTTTAGTCAAAGGTCTGTTCTTCCTTTCTCTTTCTCTTTGTTCTTTAAGAAGCCTCTTCTTTTCATTTACCATTGAACCATCTTCTAAGCAAAGTCTTATCCCTCAATATCAGGAAATATTTCTTTGTTAGCTTCTATATTTGCTCTGATCAAATCCCAATCTTCTTTTGTGTAGAATTTAGCAGCTTGCTGCACTTCTGACATTCTTTTCTTTTGAGCTTCAGATGGTTCAAATCCTTCCTGCATCTGCCTAGTAATTTCTGCATCTTTAGCTTGTATCTCAGCAAGTCTTGCTTCTTCAGCTTCTTCTTGAGCTTTGATTCATGCAATCTCAGCCATACTAGCTTGTTCCTCTCTTAATTGCCTTTTAGTTTTCTTCTTTGGTTGACAAGTTTCTTCCAAAATTTGTTTTCTTTCTCTTTGAGTAGTAGCAGACTTAACTTCATAGCCAGAACTAACATCTTCATTGCCAGACTTAATATTTTCTGCACCATAATTAAATTGATCACCACTAGCATTAACACTCTATCAGAACTAATGTCTCCCAAGTTAATCTTTTTCCCAAATCATGTATTGACATTTCTCTTCTTCTGACTAAGGGTATGATCCAGGATTTCAGCAGCTTCTAGACCTTGAGAAATTAAGTTGGTCTCCCCAGATGATTTTGGTGGTGTAGGGGTCTTTAATTCTGCTTCATTCAAATTCCTCCCCTGTTTGGAAGAATTTTCTTCACCCTATTCTTCATCTGAATTAGTGAACACCGCCCCTTTGTTTTTCAAAATATCTTCTTGTTTCTTTACCTTGCTTACCAGCTTAATAATAGCATCTCCCATAGTTTCTTTAGTCCTTCTGAGATCCTTCTCCAATCCTTCTATTCTTTTGACCAATGTTGGAACAACCTGAAGAAGTGTCTCCACAGTCATAGGGACAGGTTCCTCCTCATGAGGTGGAGTTGGAACCTGGGTTTGGGGAGTGGGAGATGACTGTTGAGGTGATGGAGTAGGTGAAGGTTGTTGTGGTGTAGGTGATGGTTGTTGTGCTTCAGGTGAGCTAAATGCATGAGCAGGCTCCTCTTCTTCATTAAATGATTGAGGTTGAGCTTCACTTGTAGAGGATGATGATGATGATGTACCTACACTGTTAGAACCATTAGGCAACATATCAGCTAATAATGGCTTATGTACCCCCTTAAAGCCCCTTTTCATATTATTGAAAACCTTTTTATTAAATGGGACAACCATGTATGGAATTTTGCTATGTGTTTCTACATTCAAAACCATTTGTAGAAAATGTGGGTACATCAAAAATTTGGTTTTGCTCTTTGAGTTTGCAATCATTGCATCAAAAATATATTTTGAAAAGTTAAAAATTTTATCAGCGGATAGACAGACCAATGCAGAAGCAATATTGCTCCCAAATTGATCCCATCCACCACTTTTAGAGCATAAGCAATGAAGCAAATGATGGATTAAAAGTCGCCATTGGGGTGTGCAATGACCTTTCCAAAAAGTAAAACTCCCATCAGTGGTATACCCAATGTCATTCAACCCGTTAAAAATCTCTTCATTAGGCAACATAACAGGGCCTGAGGCATCATCCAATTGAAGACTACTCCTTAGGGATGCCTCAGTAACTATATACTCAAGGGTGTCAATAGTGGCCCTTAATTCTAGAGTCCCATCATCAAGATTTGAGGCAGTAGCAGTCTGCCAAGACTGCTTGACCATAGAATCATAGATGGTAGGGTTATGAGTTAAAGCATACCTAATGTCCGTTCCCTTCAAAAAGTCCACTATTTTATGAAAATCCCCACTTCCATCTGGTTTCTTTAGGAAATCCACTTGGTTGTGTTTATGATAGTACTTCATTCTTGCCATGTTTCTTTGAAAATAATTTTGAAAAAGCTTTTGAAACTACTGAGATTAAAGTCGTGGTAGGGTTTAAGTAAGGATTGTGAAAAATAGAGTATGCGATTTAGTTGCCGTGAATAATTGATTTTTACTTTGAAATTTAAATCAAAATATATAATGGATAAAAATATGATATATTATCTATATATACCTCTTCATGCCGAATTTTTAGTAACGACACTATTGAAATAGTAAAAATCGTTATTACTCTGACCAGTACTAATGGTAACTTTCTAATAAAAGAACTTTTTCGCTACCAGACTTAATATTGGTCAAAAAATATGGCAACCGTATTTTGTCGCTTTCACAAACCTGAAAATCCTGTTAAGTTATTTGCTTCAGGGGAAAAATAAACTGTTGCAGTATTTTACCTGAAAATTGATACACTTTTACATGTTTTAGAAGCAATTATAACAATTTCATAACAATACATAATTTTTCACAAAAATCAACTCCACAACAATTAACAATTTATAATGAATGTTTGGAATGTATTTTTAGTTGAAATCATTATAACATTTAAATAATGGGTTGTAATCTAAAAATGCAGATATGTGTGTCACTTTTACATGTTTTAGAAGCAAAATTTCCTATTTCAGCATTAGAAACAGTAGATAGCATGTTGCATTCTCCCCCATAATGTGCTAACAAAGCTTATAGGTAAAGAACTAAAACTGATTAAAATTAAAGCATATAGATTAGATACACATGTGAACATGATAAGTGATTGGATACACATTCAAACATACAATAACTCTGTAGAAGAGCGTTGTGTCCGCCTTAAAACTTACACACCAAGAACATTGGATACCATTTTCTTGGTTTATTTGGCTTAGTCTCTTCAAATGGTTATTTTTTTATGTACTCTGAAATAGGTTTAGTATTAATATAGTTTTGGTTCTAAATTTTAAGAAAGCCACACTTAAAATAAATCCTCTGATTAACGGATTGTTTCTATTTATACTAAGAAAAACAGGGAACCATATATGTTGCTTACTACATTATTTTCCTTTGCATTTGTCCGATCTTAACCTGTATTTATGAAAGGCAATAAGCTTTGATTTCACTTAGTTTGCTCTATCGTGTTTATTTCTCGATTAAAGAAAACTTTATGAGACTTTTTTAAATGATAACAATAACTTAGCTTAGGTGTATACATAGATTAGATTTTTTTAATATGAGTTTATATCATACTTCTCCCCCTTTTTGTTGAAGCAAAAAGACTACTAAGGCTCCCCCTTGATGTATATTCCCGCTCATTTGGAGCATACTAAGGAATCGAATAATGGTTGATGCTACAAAACAAAGTTAGATGACACAAATATAATATCTAACATGTAGCATTCAAAACAAACATCCAACCAAAAGCAACAAACAAAAAAATAATCCAACCACACACAAGAAATAAGCCCATGCATTACTAGATAAAAGATGATCACACATAATGTGTAAGTACAAGACACAATGAAAAGAAAACAACAAAAAGCACATAATAATCTTTAGTGACAATTTAAGCCTTTCACAAAAGGAATTCGTCCGGCTCATGGATAGGCTAATCAGGTTATTTTATTTTTATTTTTAAAATTTTTATTTTATTATTACTATTTTTTTTTCGAAAATATCGGTGATATACGTTACAACTTATAACACGTGATAGGCTAATCAGGTTACAATTAGGTGATTAAGATTTTGCTAGTTTGTTTATCGAAACTCAGGTATTTGTCTATTGTAACCAGGGACGGACCTATAATTTTCGAGAGGATGTTGTATATATATTTTTTTCTATCATAAGTATAAAAATTTGCATGATAATTTTTTTAGTTAAATTAAAGTTTCGCTATAAAGAAAATAGCACAAACATCGATGATTATATATAACAAAAAACAACACTTTTTAGAAAAAGATACACTTCGTGACTCAAAATGGGTGTGGCTTGTGCCGCACCCGACATCTATGTAGGTCGTGATTGTAACACAGTAGTTATTCATTTATAGACTTATAGACAAAATGTTTAAAGTACGTTTAAGTACTACTCACATGCAATTTCAAATAATAAAGTACTAATTAACATTTTGAACAATCAATTTGCCTCTTAAGTCTTAACTCCTAAGATTTATTAGGCCTGAATATTCATATCTAAGAGAATTTTCTTTCTACAAGAAAAAACAAGAGCAAGTACCTTCGAATGTATTACAGTATTAATTATCAATGCAAGTCTCACACGATGGTCCACTGTGTGTATCTAAATAGAGAGGCGAGTATTAGTTGGTTTGAGTAAATAACTCTCCTTGTCCTTTTTTTCTCCCCCACCCCACTCTCTTCTCACCCCTTTATTTATCATCTCTATCTCCTTCTTCTTTCTCACAAAATTTCATTTTCATTTTTCATCCACTCTATTATGTTTTCCACCGATTTCTTGTTGTTAAACTAGTCCAAAGCGAATATAGAAGCTATTTCTTTTGAGGGGAATGTTGTTTGGCTCGAGGTCACTAGAAATATTGATCTCTTTTCAATACTTATGCGTGTAGGTAAAAATGTAAATATATTGATAACATGCAACCCAAGTTGTCAATCTAGATTACTAGATCTGGTGATCTCGGACCAGGCTTCATTCCCCCCAATTGGTGCTTCGATATTTTTCGCATATCAACAATCTTTCTTCAATAATGATCCTATATCTGAGGTGTGTTGGTCTTTATTTTTAATACATAACGCTTTGTTTTAGACTTTTAATATTTTTAAGTTTTGTTGTTGTGAGTTTTAGCTTTAAATTAGGTTAAGTTATGACAGATAAAAGACATGATTGGTGTGATGATTTTTACTCTGCAAATATCCAGAAAACACACTATAAAGGTTATTAAATCATTAGATCTGAAAACAAAGTAATTTACTTGAACAGTTTGCTTTTGTGTATTTTTGTTGGATTTAGCTTCTAGATTCTGATCTACTTTTGAAAGTGATGATGCACATGCTTGACTTTAGCATTCAAACCCTATCATCATTACCTTATTATTGGTATCATGATGATCTGAATATTCCAACTTTTTAGCAAATCTAGGGTTTTCATATTTGGGACTTGATTTTTTTTTTTTTAATTTATTTATTTATTTCTAACTGGAATTCAGATTTAGATTTCATAATTGAACTCATGAGATCTAACTTGTGAAAATGAGTGCATAATGGGATATGGGCATTTTGGTTGTTTATGTTTTGTTTTTTAATTCATTGTTTTCTTTCTTGTAAACTTAATCATTGTTATAACACAACATGCCCTCCTCAGCCCTCACCTGACATATAAATGTTTGGACACCAATCTTGAAATTACTTACATATGGTCTCCTCAATAATCACAAGTTAGAAATCTGCTTAAACAAATTAGTTCTTGCTTAACTTGTTATTACTTATTACCGTAAGGTCCTCACTGGTCACAAGCTAAAAGTAGGAACAGGTTTTTGCTTAAGTTGTTACCAATCGAACCACTTGATCGAGACAAGCTTTTATTTGAACTGTTGAACTATGTATTACTATAAAGTTTTTTGTTTATGAGTATTACTATAACTTTTGATAGCGGTTTGTGAGTATTTGTTTTAAAGCAATATGCAATTTATGAGTTTTGATATGGCTAATGAGCAGTTTGTCTTTTGAGGTGTTCAAGATTGCTTATATATACTGGATCCTATCATTTGTGAGTATATCAGATGTTCCGAATACGAAGTTTGATGTTTTCTATTTCAGAAAACGATAACGGTTAGGCAACCCAAAACACCCCCTGAAATTCTTTAAAACATACTAATTAAGTTACGAAAATATAATGGTTGGTCAATGTTTGTGATTTTTTTTCTCAAAGTTTGGGACTTTGCTACTTTTAATAGTTACTATTAATGGTTTTATTGGGTGAATTAATCAAGATTGTGCATGTGTAAATGCGATTTCTATGGTACTTTTGGTGATACTTAGCTAGTTAGTAGCCATGTTCTCCAAAAAAGACTAAAAAGGAGTTGTCATTTACTGGACCTGTAGTATACTAGTAGCCCTACTCAATAGATATGAAAATGATGCAACTTTTATCTTTTTTCTTATAAATTTTAAATCCATTATTATGAACCCTAGAATTTGGCATCAATCACATTGTATAGTAGTCCTTTGATTGATTTGATTGGGGTGGTGAACCTAGCTAATATGCTGCTTGGTTTTGTCCTCATTTAATTCTATTCATCAACAGTTTCTTGATTAACTGTTCTTGATTCCTGATCAAGGTGTTTGCATTTTTAGTTTCATGTTATATATAACCAGACCAACACACAAACAAGATGTAAACTACAAGCAATATGATGAAATAGGATTACCTTGGTTCCGTCTATGGGTTATAAGTTACATTAACTGTAGCTATATCCTGTTAACATATATACACATAAAACACTAGCGAGTAAATATTATTAGTTTCGAGTCGGTTGGATACTTCTAAAGTATTCTCTGTTTTCTGAATGAGAAAAAGGATCGAAAGTGATATTTTAAATACGCAACAATCTAAAATTTGTTGGAATAAAACTCTTCTCATTAAGCTAAATAATATCCACACATGGCGTTTAAATATGGACCGTTGAGCGACTCGTTTTAACCTTGATAAACGAGGTGTTGAATTGGACTCAACTCGTTGCCCGGTGTGTAATGAAGATGTGGAAATCAACACCTTTTTGTGGAATGCACGGTTGCGATTACCCTTTGGAAGATGGTTTCGAAATGGTGGGGTTTTGATGATTACCCTAAGAGTTTGCTTGATATAATTTTATGGAGAGAGACGGCTGCTTTTAACGTACAACCAAACCTAGGTGTGTTTCAACGTTGTTGCTCAAACCACAACTTGGGTCATATGGCGTTTTAGAAATCGAATTTGTTTTGACATAAAACCCCCGATCGAAGAATGATATGGTTGGTGAAGAAGTTAAAGTACTTTCTCATTCTTGGATTACTAATAGAATTAGTGAACCAAAACCGGTTTGAATAGAATGGATATGTGATCCTAGAATGCATGGCTTGCAGGGGCGGATCTACATACATGACAGGGTATGCACGTGCATACCCTGTGAAAGCTCGTCGTAGTGTAAATTTTTTTGATGTTTCCTTTGTGTAGGCATCTTTTCCATTGAGTGCACACCCAACAAAAGTAGCAAAAAACAGAGTGCATACCCATCTGTGTTCGTTGTTGTTACAATGTTGAAACTAATGATAAAAGGAGAAAAAGAAACAATGTATACATCCTTTCGGGATCAACGACCTTGTATTCTTTGTAGAAACCGGACAGTTGTAAGAATCCACCATGTTCATATGTTCTCTTCTCTCTCTAAGAAGTTGAAGAAGATGGTCATTTGATATAGTTTAAAAAGTTTTTTTAGTTTAGCTCTTGGTTTCATAAAAGAAGACTATTTGGTTCCTGTAGGAGTATAGGGTACACAACCCACCGCCTCACTAATTGTCTCCTCGACCAATTAGAAATTATGAGTAGATATTAATATTATTTTAAATGTTTATATATTCGACAGCTTCTAACACTATTTTCTAGTATACACCATAGTAAGTGTGTTTGTTTTGAAGATTTTTAATAGGTTAGAATGTTAGATAGTGATTATTGTATTATACAGAACTAATGTACAAGGCGTTTATAGCGGGCCTCAAAAAATTAAGTTAATACAAGGTGTCTCAAGTGTTATAATAATAAGTCACGCTTCTTAAAACAAAGCTGAATTAGTAGGGGGAAAAAATTCGACCCGAACCGAATTGAACCGGAATTTTTTAACTACTACATGACCTACTATAATATCGATAGTGCACACCCTCTTTCAATATCCTAGATCCACCACTGATGGCTTGTATGGATTCATTGTAACTAAAAATTATTGTAATTCTTTCTCTTGCATCTTGCTAGTTTTTTAAAACAATATCATACTTTCAAAAGAAATTAGTTTCATACCAGCTTTTCGGATTTCTCTGAATATTTTTGCGTATATAAGTAGTATGTTGCTTCAGAACCCTCAATATGATATTGTAAACTTTACAGTATTGATTGATACACAATATATGTATAATTAAGCATATATATTTTTATTTAAAGGATTGTTGATTTTAAAAACAACAAGTGAAAGAGAGCTGTCAAGGTCAGGCTCCATCTGTGAGTCAGTTCTACAGGAGCTTGTAATGTCAATGTGTCATGAATTCTTGAAAGTAGCTGTGATACTGTCATCATTTTTATATCATTCAGTAGTACTATATATCATTAAATTTATTTACAAGAAAATGTAAAAAGTTTTATAAGGGTGGTGGCAGTGGTGCCTCCGAAAACATACTTAACCTCCCAACCAACCAATAATATCACTCCACCTTACTTACAACTTTTTCAAACCTCCCAACCATTTTTAGTGGCAACCATACCTTTTTAAACCTCCCAGCCAACGTATATATCCCAACGTTCGAAAATTAATTTCCAACGTATACTTTCTCCCTTCCCCGCCCCGGTGAACTTTGCCTGCGAATGTAACCTCCGAGCCAAACCGGCGAGGTGGCAATGGTGTTCACCGCCGGTTTGGTGAAACCGTTGCCACTGCCACCACCCTAAGTGGTGTTAGCTAGCTTTTAGAATGCATTGACTCTCTTGTTCAGAGTACGTGTAGTCAACATCTGGCATCTAAGATATGGATTTCGTTTTATAACCTGAGTAGTCTTCATTAATTGATTGAACAATCATGTTTCTATTTCCCCTAGTACCTTTTAATATTATAAACCTTTATTATTAATGTTTTAAGAAATCTTATGTGCTCTCAAACTGTATCAAACGAGGAATTAATCTATCGTGCTTTGCGACAGTATCAATTTAAGTCTAATGTTTGTTTTTAATTATCTTCGGCTAGCTACAATAGAATATCTAATCACCGTATGACATCTTATATTTCCAGCCTGCTAAATGTATGCTACATGGTGACAAATATAAACAGGTGCAGGATATCATGAACTCCCTTAGCAATAATTGTTGTAGAATCCGAATTTGCTGTTGATATCTTCCCATTCTAAAAGATTTCTAATCGTCAACAGTTGGTCTTGTTTCTGAATCAGTTTCTGCTTCAGTGTGGGTGTCACAACCATTCCTTCACAGTCCTTGTTTAATTAGATTAATAATAATAATAATAATAATAATAATAATAATAATAATAATAATAATAATAATAAGTGTTTTTAAAATGCTATACAACAATAAATAATACGATTATAAGGTGAGTTATTTTACATACTAAGTTTTTGTTATAAACTAAGGGACAAATCCCCACCATCCATCTAGTTTGATCTAATGGTGGGGATTAACCTAAGTTTTAGTAACACAACATAAGTCCATGTTTGTTTTCTTGTCCTTTTTGTTTATCTTATTTATTCATTTTTTTTCCTTTTTTTTTTTTTTTTTTTTTTTTTTTTTAACTTCACGTATTTTCTATAATTCATTTTTTTTTTTGCCTTTTTTTTAAGTTCTTTTCGTTTTTCATACATATTCGTCGGTTTTTTATGTTTTCGTCAGTTTTCTTACGTTTTCGTTCGTTTTCATACATTTTCGTCCATTTTCATACGTTTACGTCTGTTTTCTTACGTTTTTGCTCGTTTTCATACGTTTTCGTCTATTTTCTTACGTTTTCACCCGTTTTCATACGTTTCGTCCATTTTAATACGTTTTCATCCGTTTTTATACATTTTCGTCCGTTTTCTTACGTTTTCATCTGTTTTGGAATTTTTTTCATACGTTTTCGTCTGTTTTCTTACGTTTTCGCCCGTTTTCATACGTGTTCGTCCGTTTTCATATATATATATATATATATATATATATATATATATATATATATATATATATATATTCGTCCATTTTCTTACGTTTTCATCTGTTTTTTGAATTTTTTTCATACGTTTTCGCCCGTTTTCATACGTTTTCGTCCGTTTTCATATATATTCGTCCGTTTTCTTACGTTTTTGTCTATTTTCATACGTTTTCGTCCGTTTTCATATGTTTTCGTCCGTTTTCATACGTTTTCATCCATTTTTATACGTTTTCGTCCATTTTTATACGTTTTCATATGGTTTCAATCTGTTTTCATTTATTTTCGTCCGTTTTTATACGTTTTCGTCCGTTTTCATTCATTTTAGTTCGTTTTTAAATGTTTTCAAACGTTTTCATACCTTTCAGAATATTATAAGTGATATTCAGAATATCGCAAGTGATATTCAGAATATTACAAGTGATTTCATGCTTTTTTTAATTCACGTTTTTTCAAAAGTGATATTTTGAATATCACTCTGAATATCACAAGTGATATTCTGTATATCACAAGTGATTTTCAACAATTGTTCTGTAACATGAAATTCACAAGTGATATTCAGAAAATCACAAGTGATATTCTAAATATTACAAGTGATATTCCGAATATCACAAGTGATTTTCAACTAATATTTTGTAACATGAAAATCACAAGTGTGATTTTCAACTAACGTTTTGTAACATGAATATCACTTGTAATTTTCTGAATATCACTTGTGATATTCAGATTATCACTTGTGATTTTCATGTTACAAAACATTAGTTGAAAATCACTTGTGATATTCAGAAAATCACAAGTGATATTCCGAATATCACAAGTGATGTTCAACTAATGTTTTGTAACATGAAAATCACAAGTGATATTCTGAATATCAAAAGTGATATTCAGATAATTAAAAGTGTTATTCAGAATATTATAAGTGATTTTCACATTTTTTAATTCATGTTTTTTTCACTTTCTTACGTTTTCTTCTGCTTTTGTTTGTTTTCATACGTTTTCTTTCGTTTTCATACGTTTCTGAATATCACAATTGATATTATTAATATCACAAGTGATATTTTGAATATCAAAGAAAATCACTTGTGATACTAAGAATATCAATTGTGATATTCAGAAACGTATGAAAACGGACGAAAACATATGAAAACAAACGAATACGTATAAAAGCGTAAAAACACGCCTCGAAAGGGACAAAAATGTATGAAAAATTGATGAAAACGGACGAAAACGTATAAAAACTGCTGAAAAGTATGAAAACAGACGAAAGCGTCTGAAAACAGACAAAAATACATAAAAACGGACGAAAATGTTTATAAACGTATGAAAACAGATAAAAATGGATGAAAGCATATAAAAACAGACGAAAACGTCTGAAAACAGACGATAATGTAAAAATTGATGAAAACATTTGAAAGCAGATAAAAACGTCTGAAAACGTATAAATACTGCCGAAACGTATGAAAATAGACGAAAACGTTTGAAAACAGACAAAAATGTATGAGTATCACCGAATATCACTTGTGATATTCAGAAACATATGAAAACGTCTAAAATTGGCCAAAAAAAATTGAAAAACGGACGAAAACCTATGAAAATGAACGAAAATGTAAGAAAACAGACGAATATGTAGGAAAAAGGACGAAAACGTCTAAAAATGGACGAAAACATAAAATAATAGAGGAAAACGTATGAAATCAGTCGGAAACATATGTAAACATATGAAACCGGACGAAAACGTATAAAAACGGATGAAATCGTGTAAAAACGGATGAAAACATATGAAAACGGACGAAAACGTATATAAACATTTGAAAACGGACAAAAACGTACAAAAACGGACGAAAACGTCTGAAAACAGACAAAAACGTATAAAAACAGATAAAAACGTATGAAAATGGACAAAAATGTCTGCAAACATATAAGAACTGACGAAAACGGATAAAAACGTCTGAAAACAGACGAAAACGTAAAAAAATGGACGAAAACGTATAATAACGAACAAAAACGTCTGAAACAGACGAAAACGTAAAAAACGGACGAAAACGTATAAAAACGGTAAAAAAATGTCTGAAAACGGAAAAAAAAACGTCTGAAAACGTATATAATCATGTGAAAACAGACAAAAACGGACGAAAACGTAATAAAATGAGAAAAAATCGTGAATTTATTTAAAAAAGAAAAGCTTGACTTATTTAAAAAAAAAAAAGAAAAAAAACGTGAATTGGAAAAAAAAAGTGTAACGTTAATTGGAAAAAAGAGCAAAAAAAAAAAGAAATAAATAAATAAATAAAGTGAATAATAAAAAAGACAAAGAAAAAGGAAAGAAAAAGACATGACTTAGGTTTCCATGTTTAATCTTAGGTTAATCCCTACCTTTAGGTCAAACTAAATAGATGGTGGGGATTTGTCCCTTAGTATATACAAAATAACTAGTCCCTAAATGAACTTTTCTCATACGATTATTGTGTTTGCAAATTTCAGATAATTAGAAAATAATGTTTTAAAAAAGTGATTATTGAAGTTTTGTAAAATCATAATCTATTTTCCAAACACCCACAATATCAATTGCACAACATACAGGTCATACCTTAAGTTCCAGGCACCCGGCTTTTTATAAGTAATCCTAAGCACCTGGTTAGGAGCAACTGAGCACGGGTCTTAATTAAGTTCCAAGCATGAACAAAAGTTACAAAACAATAAAAACAAAGTTTAAATGGAGCAATGAAGGTGTACCTTATTAGATGTTTCAGGTTTTGTGTTGGGCTAATTCAGAGCACATCAAGAAGACTTGCTGATAATGATATCAGCAAGCACCTTTAGCAAAGTTCAAGTCATAAACATCGTCTAGTTTACTTGAAGACATACTCACTAGCTGATGCGGGTCAGCCAGTATGTAGAAGGAACTCTAGCTGAAGTATACAGGTTCATCAAGGGTTGGCAATACCATGATGAACCTCTCAGCTCTGTCACTTACCAATAGAGCATAGCTCATAAGTCCTTTGAGTTTAGGCGGGACTTTTCACTTATAGTGGGATAAAGTGTATTTGGTGGAAAGTCAAACATAGAATTGGTGGTAAAGCATTGAACAGTTGGCAGAACTATTCACTAAATCAAGGAATGATCGATTCCCATTATAGATGTCTTAAATGGAATATGTACTTTATTGATTTGAGGCACGCACTTACCTAACCCACTAGCAACTACCTCATACCTAGTATATAAAGGAATGTTGGTCGATATAAATGTTGCCGCTTATTATTCTAATTGTTGAATTTAATAAAAGCACGTTTACTCTCAAGATTTAACTTACAAGAAGTCTCTGAGAGACTTATAAGTTCACATATAAACTTAGAAATCTAAGTTTGCATGTTTGAGAGCTGAGCTATACATTGTCATTCAATTAATTATTTTCTTCACAACACTTTGTAATTTTTTATTTATATCAATAAAAAGTTATACGTTGAAAAGTTACATTTTGTGTTGTTACGTAAATTGTTTTAGCTTGTGTTTTATTAAACCAACATAATTTGAGACAAACAATTGATATCAGAGCAAGTTTAGTTTAAAAATCTTTTTCACAAGCACTTGGTAAAAAAAATAATTAAAAATAATAAAAAAACTTGTACAAAACATTTTAAATCAAAATCCTAATATGTCTGGAAATAATGACAAAGCTACCTCCACCTGGTTGAAATGGTGGTGGAACAAATAATACTGGTCCAAACTCGTCACCACGAAATACTGGTGGTTGTGGTGGAAATGGAAATGGTGGAAACAGTAATAGGAACAATCATACTTACAATGTTTCAAACAATGACCTCCCAAAACTCCTAGATTTAAGGGGGAGCTCATGTTACTCATGTCCCTTTACTAGATGTGGACGATTTTTTAGACTGGAATGATAAGTTTTTAGTTTATCTTAATGGACTAGAACCATTCTTTTTGGAGATTCTTGAAAATGGTCCATACATACCTAAAGCCCTCTCATTTACATCTGAAAACTTTTTACCAAAACCTCAAAAACAATGGTCTCCATATGAAAGGAGACTTGCCTACTAAGTAGGTTAAAAGTATCATCATATCTGCCCTACCTAAGGACACTATGAAGTCAGTTATAAGATGTAAACTGCTAAAGAAATGTGGACTAGCCTAGTGTTAGGGCATGGGGGCATCTGAGACCAAAGACACCAAGATTGTAGCCCTTAGGCTGAAATTTAATGCCTTTAAGGCACTTGAAGGTGAAAAACTTGCACAGAGCTACACCAGGCTGAAAATTTTGCTCAATGAGATGTCAAACAAAGGTGTTGAAATTCCTCATGCTAAGGTAAATGCTACCTTTGTCAACACTCTGCCCATGAAGTAGTTGAGTCTAAATCAGACTCAGAGAGCAAATAATTCTATCAAAAATGACACACTTACAGTATTACTACACTTTATGCTAAATACAACTATGAGGAGGAACTCATTGACCAAATATACGAACCTGAGAATAAAAAAATTCATATGTCCACCTTTATGTCAATTGCCTTGTTTTCTAACTCTAATGTGCAGGTCCCTGATAGTGACTCTGATGTAGAAGAAGATATAAGGAGCAGTTAAGAATTTCTCTCTGGTCTAACTGCAGAATTTCATGACAGAGCTCTTTTGGCAAATCATAGGAGGTTTTACAAAAGATCAAGGAGAGTGGGTACAGCTAGAGGAACAACAGACAAGTCTAAGGAGACTTGCTAAACATGTCACTTTTAAAAAGACTGTCGAAATAACATAACATCTACCCCTTCCTATCCATCAAAATCCAATTACCACCCAAATTCATCCTATACACCCAATCATCACTCAAAAGGTTCTAGAAAGGATTACAGAACCTTGTATTGAGGAAAGAAAGTTGAGGTAGCCCTTCTTAATAAAAAACTCTCAAATCAAAAGTACACAGAAATAGAAGAAAATGTCTCAACTTCAAACCATAAAGGGAAGATTAAAGTTGTTAAAGGGCTGATGACAGAGACATGCATATGATTGGGATATGGAAGAACTGTCATCTGATGATGATGCAAGTGTAAGAATCAAGGCATACATGGCTCTTGCTAAAGATGAACCTTCAGTTGGAAAGTTTGATACCAGATCTGGTCATTGGGTAGAAATCCTCATGAAAACGTACATTAACTGTTAGAAATGGATGATCATGATGATAGAAAACATGTATTTGATCATACCCTTGTTGACCTCTACTATGTGGAAAAGCAGATGTTAAAGTTGTTTCACAAGTTTGCCACTCTGCAAATTTAGCTCAATGAGTGCAAATATAAAATACTTAACACAAAAAAAAAATGCTAAAAATCAATGTTTGACACTTCAACTTGAAAACAACAAGCTGATGTTGACAAATCAAGAACTCAGAGACAAAGTCTCAAAGTTAGAAAGCACCATCAACAAATAGTCTAAAAGTACAACTCAGTTATATAAGTGTCTAAAAGTACATCTCGGAGCTATGACAACAAAACTTCCAAAGAAGTAAAATTTGTCAAAGCCTCTAATAAGGAAAAGAAAACTTTGGAAACATCCATCGATTAGGTTGAGGGTAGAAGCATTCCTAGAGAAATTCTAAACTTTGACACAAGAAGAATTCTAAGTTCAGAACACCAAGTCTCTAAGGGGCTGTTTGGTTTGTTAAACGGGAATCATATGGGTACAGGAATCACTATAGGATTGTAAACCCATCTTGCTTGGTGGGTATGAGATTTGCCTATTTGTATGAGTTTCATACCCATATCTCAAAATAAAACCCACCAACCAAACAAGTTTTTGGGAATGAAATTCATTCCTTAATTCCCATTCCCATTCCCATAAACCAAACGCACCCTAAGACCTCACTCTGATAATATATATGGTGAACTCTCTAACTGTGAATCAGAGAGTGTTCAACCACTACCTGACCTACCCAAATTCTAAGGGGTTAAGCTCAAAGGAATCACAGAGGTCTCTAACAAGGTTAAACGCAATAGTCAGACCTCAACAGCCTATTAATATAAATATCGTCTAAAAACGTTATTTATATTTTACGATCTTTGCTAATATTTTGTTGTAGACAAAGTATAAAGTTTATTTTCTAGCAAAGTATAACTATAGTATAAGTCTCATATATAGAAACTTTATTCCTAAGTAAAATATTACATTTGCTACATGATTCATTGTACTTTTAACTATGTTGATGGCGTATTAAGTGTCAAAACATATTTAGTAAGTTACTAAATATTGTGTCCTATTGAGTTGTGTGTCTTCAAACATCTTTAGTAACTCAATCACTTGATTCATGTTGCTACAAGAATACTTTTACAAGTTTACTTTCTTATTAGTAAAAGTCTTAAATTAGAAATATACATCTACATCATGCATTGCATCATACATGTCTTGTCATAGATCTTTGTAAATCATTCTTTTAAGATCTCTTACACATTTAGAAAGATTCTTACACAAACTATCTTGAATTTGACTTTGAGAATCTTGATTTGACATGCATAGATATGGAAAGATTTCCTGAGTGTTTGACTGTCAGGTCTGGCGGAACCCTGTGGGTACAAGGGTGGAACCCTTGTTTTGGTTCCGCCGGATCCGCCAGCCTATTGTCTTGGTTGGCTATAAATAGCAAGCCACACTCAAGAATTCTCTCATCACTTTTAGCTATATTACACACACATAATCTCATCTCTATCATCTAACTCAGTTGTAACTCACTTGTGTGATTCTCTTGTGTAGCAAAGAAGTCATCAATTTCATCCGAAAAGACTACAAGCTTCAACACAATGTTGCAAGTCTTGGTAGCTTCACATTGTGTAAACTCTTATAGTTTATACATCATTTGTTTGTATATTTTCTATAGTGATCGGTTAGTATTTTAGTCCTCAAAGTACATAGAGTAGCGGGAGTAGTTGTACCCTTGTAAAAGAACTAACGGGAGTGGTTGTACTCTTGGGAAAGAACTTGACATCTAGCTTAGTGTTGGAAATATTGTATAGGCGACGATAGGAGTGATTGTACCTTTGTAAAAGAACTCGGTATTTAGCTTTGTACCGAATAAAATGTAAGCGACGATTGTAAGGTTTTCTCCTTCGAGAAAGGAGCTTGTTGACTAGTGGAGAATACTCTCGAGTTGAATGCTCAGGGCGTAGAGTAGGGCAAGGAAAAAAGAGTCCTTGTAGCCGAACCACAATAAACACTTGTGTTGTGGTTTGATCGTTTCTTACTTTACTCTTTTTCAATACTTGTTGTTTATTAGTTTTGATTGTTCGTCACACGTAAGGATAACAAAGTAAATCAAGTTAAAATCGGTAAACTATTCAACCCCCTTCTAGTTTTCCACAATTGGTATTAGAGCTATATTACTCAAGCTTTTAAAATATATTGTGTTTTAAAACTTGAAACGATCCATGGATTTTGAAAATCTCAAAGAAGGGCAATCTATACAATGACCGCCGCTATTTGAAAAAGAAAATTTTCTTGAATGGAAAAATTAATTTGAAAACTATGTAAGATCAATAGATCAAGATCTTTGGCATATCATTTCAATTGGTGATTTTAAACCAACAAAAACAAGTTTTGAAAATCAAGATGACTATCTCAAAATTGACAAAAACACTAAAGTTAAGATAGTGATCTATAAAGCTTTACCAAGAATCGAATATAAAAGAGTGTATTTTTGTCAAATGGCTAATGATATTTGGAAAAATCTTTTGAACTTTCATCAAGAAATATGTCATGTCAAGGATGATCAATTTGATCTTACATATGAGTTAGTACTCTTAGAAAAACTAAAGATAATTAATTGAAGTAAATACAAGTACTACGAGTTTGAATGTTTTTAATGAAGGTATTATCGACGAAGAAAATATGTGTCAAGCTCGAAGAGGACTTGTTTACGAACATGAAGTGACACGGACGAAGATGATCATTACTATCCGGTTTGTGAGTGTCAATTAGATAAAACTACAAGTAAGGTACAACTTGAAACCGAACATTTTTACTTTGACACATTCATTTTAGATTTTGCTAAACTTGAAAATGAGTCTAAACATTTTTGTAACATGAACCTAAAAACAATGAACCCTCAAGTCCTCTTGAGAACAATTTTGAAAAAGAAACAATGTTAGAAGATAAAATGTCTAGACTAGAGATTAATGTTGAGATTAATCTAGAATGCAAAATATGTCTAGACTACAAACATGAAATTAAAAGACAAAATGAAAAGAGAAAAATGTTAGTTAAATTTGAAGAAAGCTCAAAATCTCTCGAAAATCTATTAAATAGTCAAAAGTCATTTAGAGATAAAACCGGGTTAGGATTTAACTCAAATACACCATCGACTAGCAAATCAAAACAAATAATTTAACTCAAATACACCATCGACTAGCAAATCAAAATAAATAATGTTTGTGAAGCCTAGGAGAGAAATTTAGAAGCAACTCATTCTTCAAAGTAAGTGATAAAAAGTCAACGAATATAAATGTTTTTATACTTCTTGACATCATTTTGATACCGTTAAAGGATTCATGAGTATTAATTTGAGTATCCAAGCTTTTCTACAAGATAGGGTGATATGCAATATATGTCATTCTTGGTAGCTTATCTATGAAACTCAAAAGGTACGATATCTTTTAACTCAGTATAAATATTGTTTCTTGTTTAGGATTTATGATTAGTGCTCAAACACTCATCATTTTTGGTTAAATCTGAACTGCAAAACATACAAAAACACTCAGAAATGCATCAAAATACTAAAAATATTTCAAAATTGTGTTTTATATGTTTTAGATGCAAAATGAGGAAAAACAGATGAAAAACGATCAAAGTTTGCAATATTAGCAGTTACAGTCCCCCAAGTTTCAAAATTTGTCAGAAATAGTCCCAATGCATTTATTTTGAAATAAAAGTCAACCCAAGTCCCTAAAAAATCAAAAGTTATCAAAAACGGACTTTGGGTGATAAATTTGGAAAAGTTACATGTTTGGTCCCTGGAGTTTGGAAATTTGCAAGTTTAGTCCCTGGGAATTTTGAAAATTAAAAAAAAAATTGCAAAAATTGATTTTGGAATATCAAACTTGGCAATATTGATCCCTTGGGATACTTTGGCAGAATGTACATTTCCAACCCTTGGTTTTGTTAAATTACAAAAATGGTCCTTGTGTTTATACACTACTACAACCGGACCCTTAATAGTTTTCACACCCAAAAACAAAACCAATCCACCAAGCTCAGCCCACCAACACTCCAACCCACTCCATCTCACCCTCAGCCCACCAACACCTCAGCCCACCACAAATTAATACTACCCCGTCCCTTCCCTTTGGTCAAAATAAGTCAACAAACAAACACCCCCCTTCCCAGCCTGTAACCTCACCAAATACTCCACCTCCCCTCTCCTCCACCTCAGCACCCATACCCTCTCCATTGACTTACAAACAAGACAACAAAAGCTTTAATTGACTTGTTTTTGCCCACACTCAACTCCAACTGACAAGGTAAGAAAAAAGGGCGCCAAATCAATTTAAATGGTGGGGATTGCTTGAGACCAATCCAACGGCTCAAATACATGGTGGGAACTGCTAAGAAGCTTCAAAAAACCCTAATGATCCCATATAAAAAGAAAGAGAAGCAGCAGTGGTGAAGTGTGTAGATTTTTAAGCTTATTATAATTTTTCTACTTATTGTAAAATTCCATTTCCAAGTCTTATGTTAGCTTTTCAGTTGTAACCTAAGTATCATCAGTGTAATTCTCAACTTTGTAGTTAATGAATCCAAGTTTCATGTTTACACTCAACTTTCTCAAATTTTTATGTTTATCTCAATTAGTGTTAAAATTGCTCCTACTGTTCCATAAGCTCACATTTTAGTCTTAGTGAAGTTTTTATAAGTTATTTTGAATACCAAATCTGTTTCAAGTTCAATTTTCAAGAAAACAAGAAAAATCAAAATAAATAAATAAAATATAAAAAATCAGAAAAGGGAAGAAGAGATGAATTGGAGCTGAGCTTGGATTGGAATTGGGTATTAGAGCTCTGTGGAGAGCAATAGGAGTGTCATTGGATCATGGTTCTTAGTTTTCTGCTTTGGAGCACTTTGTAAGCAAAAATCCAACTTTTGTTTTTTTCATCTTATCTTGGGTATTTAGCTGTAATCTCAGTGTTTTGTAGTTACTTAAGTTAGTTTAGCAATAATCTTGTTTGAATTTAAGCTCTTGTTCACTAGAAGTTAGTATAACATTTGTTAAGTTTGAAACTGCCAAACTTTAGTGTAATATTAGTTCTGAGGAATTAGTTGTAATGAATGGTATTTGTATGCTCATTTAAGCTTGTTATAACATATTACATCTCTGTGCATCAGTTGATTGGGTAAAACATGTGATTTCCTTTGTAAAACCTTTAAATCAGTTGGATTAGGGGTGTTTGGAACAAGCCTGTGAGCAGTGCTTTGGTTGATATTTGGAGTTTATTTTGGTTCCATTAGATCTCAGTATTGTGATATAGGTTTAATAGAACATAAAACCTTGGTCTTATTCAATCCAAAGTCAAATTCTCACAAATCCAACCCACACAGTCAACTGTGTGGGTTTTGTATTCCATAAAGCATTAAGATTGGTCAAAATATTGTTGATTCTCATTAATTTGATCTTATTCAAGTCTATTAGTGTATTTCAAGTCAGTAAACCAAGATCAAAACTCACAAAAGTCAAAAACTCAAGTTTTACTAAAAAGTCAAAATTGTCAATCTCAGATTTTCATCAAAATGGCAAGAATTTATCTGATTTTTGTGTTTGGATTGGAGGTCTGAAATTTGTTATGTGCTTAATATACCAGCTGAGTTTGTGATTTCTACAAGTTTTATGTTTTTGTGAATTTTGAATTGGACTGAATTGCCCTTGGAAGTGGGCTACAGGGCAAAGTTGTCCCCTGCACTCAGCAGACTCAGTTCAACCCCCCCACCTTTGGTGGTATTTTGTGGGCACCCCAGTGGGTCCCACACCTTATACTTGGGTTCTCCCAACCCCCTCCTACCAGGGAGTCTATGTTGACCTTTTGTTTGACCTCTAGACCTGTGGACCCCACTTAGTTTTGCTACTAAAAGCTGTCCCCATTCTGTCTCAGTATTGCAATAAGCAACTGCTTATTTGTGTGTTGTAGCTTATTTAAGTTACTTGTTTGTTTGAATCTTTCTTAACATTGATCAAACATCTCAGAGGAACCTATTTTCACCAATGTGGACACCACCTTCTTCCATTTGAGCTTAAATCTCTCCACAGTCAACAAAAGTCAACTGTTTGAGTCAATAAGCTCTCAAGTGCTTATTTGTTGGGTTACATTAAAAGTGTTTTCATAAAAAGTGCTTTTTTTTAGTGTATAATTAGTTTGGAAAAAGAAAAAAAAACCAAAAACCAATTTTAATTATAGTGATAGCTTCTATTTAATAGGATTTATCATTTTAATTTTCTTTTTAGCTTATTTATAAGCAATATATCATTTTTATATTATTAGAAATTCTATTTTAGGTTAAAGTAAGTATAGAAATTTTTCTAGATTTTTATTTTGTCTTTTAGTGGTTTTTATAATTAATTTTAGTTTAATTAAGTATTAATTAATATTAAGTAATTAAATAGCATAATTAGATTTTATAAAGTATAACCTAGTTTTTATAATTTTTATAACTTTTATTTAAGTTAAAACATTTTTATAAATTTTTCTAGAATTTTTACTGTTCATCTTCTATTTTTTATAATTTAATTAGTTTAATTGGTGATTAATTAGTAATTAGATTAATAATTAGTAAATTAGTCTAAAAATACATAAAATCAACTTTTTATAATTTTTTAGGATTCCCATGATGGTTAATTAGATTTATAAAATATTTCTTAATTTTCTAAGTCTTTTTAGTATTTTTAATAATTCTAATTAGTTTAATTAGTTAATAAATAGATAATTAGTAATTAATTAATAATTAATAATTAAATAGTGTAAAAATAGTTTTTATTTTTCTTAAAATTTTCTTTAATTGTTAGCATTGTAAAAATAATAATTTTACACTTGTAACCTTTTCTGTCCATCAGTTGTACTTTTTGTTTCGTTCGTTTGTGTACGTTTTTAATTAAAACTTACGTTTTTAGGTTTTAGCTCAAATCTTCATAATCTTAGTTCCCGTAATCAATCACGTAGCTTTCCTAAGCTATATTTGTCAATAATTTCCAAGTAATTCTTATCACAACCCTTTTCTGTGAATAATCACCCGATCACAAGTACGCTAAAGTACAATCCACACCTCGTCGGGACATAACGACCTGGTGATACCCTTTATTACCCGGAAGCATTGGTTTAAGCTATTTGACTTTGTTGATCATTCTTTGGTTAATATAAGTTGACGGTTTAGCATCAATCAATTTTTGGCGCCGCTGCCAGGGAGGTGTGCGCGTTTCTATAGCGTTATTTGAGATTAGTGTTACTTCACCTCAATCACTGTACAAATACTACCACTTTTGTAAATTTTAAATCAAAATACAAAAAAGTCATTAACACTTTTCCTAAAGTGTTAAAACACCAAAAAAATTAAAAACAACAAAATAGATCGTAACGTTTTCTGAATCGGTTTTCTTTTAAGGTGATTCTTAAAGAGAAACGATTTTGGTAAACGAAACGATACCAAAAATATTTTCCAAAAGTTTTTAAACCCATACACAAAACACAAAAACACCCGTCTTTTCTTGTGAATAATAATTCTACATAAAAACCAACCGTCGCAAACCAAGACTGAACACCTACCAACTGGGGGTGTGAACATAATAAGTTCCCAAACCAAAGATATAAAACTTGCCTTTGTATCCCTGTGAGTGGTGTACCTTTCTTAAAGAAGCCACTTGCTTGTGATTATTGGTTTAAGTTCACTGTTGATTTGCCTCGATTTTGTTTTGATTGGTTTTTATCTCTAGTGCATGCGCACTCGTTCTTCAAGGTCCATGAGCCCATTACGTGAGCTTGTTCGGAAACCTAGAAGACCTCATCGACGTTCAGCACCAACAGTCGGATATGAGATCCGTACTGTTGCCACACCCACTGTCACCATGGCGGAAGACCGCCCCATGTGTGGGCTTCTCCAAGCACCCATCGAGGGTTATGGAGATGCCATTGTTGTTTCAGCCATCGTGGCTGATAGTTTTGAGCTCAAAACCGAGTTACTTAATCTTGTAACCTCAAGTCAATTCTACGGTTTTGAGAGGGACGATCCTCATGCTCATATTCGATGGTTCAATAAAATCACATCGACCATCAAGTACAAAATTTCCCGTGTGAAGCAATCAAGCTTCTTCTCTTCCCATTCTCCTTGGAGGGACAAGCCCGGATTTGGCTTGAAAAACAACCTCCTCGATCTATTGAGACATGGGAAGATCTTGTCAAAAAGTTTGTGAATGAATTCTTCCCACCTTCCAAGACCACGAGTCTTAAGAACGAAATCACCAAGTTCACTAAAAAATATGATGAATCTTTTGGTGAAGCGTGGGATCGTTTCAAAGAATTACTTCGCAAGTGTCCACATCATGGTTTCTCTGGGTTGATGCAACTCGATACTTTTTACTATGGCGTGAGCCAAGCTGATCAGGATTCTCTCAATGCCTCCGCGGGAGGTAACTTTTTGTGTAGAACCACAAAAGAAGCTTTGCAAATCATAGAAAACAAGTCTAAGGTCCGCTCTACACGAAGCAAACCGATTGTTTCTCAAATTAATGCGGGTCCTTCCACTTCATCTTTTGTGAGTCAATCTAGCACGGATGCTAAGATTGACAAGCTCACTGAAGCGATCCAAGCTTTGGTTCTCGCCCAAACAAAGAAAGTTTCATTTCCACAAAATCCTCCCCCTGCTGAGGTTAAAAAAGTGGAAGTCTGTGTAACTTGTGGTGGGCCGCATGCCTACTACAATTGCACAGCTACTGATGGTACTCCATATGAAGCTCATGCTGTAGCTGGGTCCCAAAATCAAGGAGGCAATCAATATCGCCCTCCTATGGACCCTAGCTATCATCCTCATCATCATTATCCTAGACCTCCTGGTTTTAATCAAAACTAAAATGTCCAAAACCGTGGCTAAAATCAAAATAGAGCGAACCAAGGTTATCAAAACCAAGGTAACTTCAATCAGGGTCACGGTTTTCACAATCAAAACCAAGGGTTCCAAAATCAAGGTTTCCAACAGCAAAATCAAGGAAACTTTAATCGGAACCAAGGTCAGGGTAATTTCAATCCGGGATATTTTCATGGAAACAACAACCCTAATCAGGGTAATTTTCAAAATCAAGGTCCCAATCCGAACAATCGAGCTCCAAATATTCCTAATTCGAATCAAGCCATTGTTCCAACCGGGCCTTCATCTGACGAGTTGTTGAAACAATTCATGAAGTCCCAAGAAGAGTTGAACAAGTTGCTGGTCACCCAGATTTCTGACATCAAGAAGTCTTTAAATGATCGACCCTCGAACTCAGGTAATACTTTACCGAGCAACACGATCGCTAACCCGAGGGGCGATGCTAAGGCGATCACAACACGAAGTGGTGCTTCATATGATGAACCCGCGATTCCTACTACCCCTTCTTTCTCTCCTCCAAAGGTAGTGGATCGTGAACCTGAGGTGACAAAGGACATGGTGCAAACTCCTAGCCCACGAAGTACAGCACACGTCCAACCTCATGTTATTCCTGAAACCAGATGTAAGCCTGGAGTTGTCTTTGATCCACCAGAAACTCCAGTGGACAACCCTAAATCCAAAACTTCTATTCCCTATCCATCACGTCTCAGTGAACAAAAGCTCCGCGAAAAAGCTAATCACCAAATGCACAAATTTTTCCAAATCTTCCAAGATTTGCATTTTGATATCAGCTTCGCGGATGCTATTCTCTTGATGCCCAAGTTTGCATCGACAATCAAAAATCTGTTGAGTAATAAAGAGAAACTCTTTGAGATGGCAAAAACTCCTCTGAATGAGAACTGCTCTGCAGTTCTTTTGAAAAAGCTTCCTGAAAAGCTTGGAGATCCCGGGAAATTTCTAATTCCTTGTACTTTCCCAGGTATGGTTGATTGCTTCGCCTTGGCCGATCTAGGTGCTAGCATTAACTTAATGCCATATTCTGTGTGGAAGAAACTCTCTCTTCCCGAACTTACCCCCACGTGCATGAATTTAGAGCTTGCCGATCATTCGATTTCTCGTCCCATTGGCATTGCCGAGGACGTATTCGTTAAAGTGGGGAAGTAACATTTTCCAGCAGATTTTGTGATTGTTGACTTTGATGCCGATTCTAGGGTCCCTCTCCTTCTTGGACGGGGATTCCTTAGAACTGGGCGAGCTCTTATCGATGTATTTGAGCATGAGATCACATTACGTGTTGGAACAGAAGCCATAACCTTCAACCTAAATCAAACTTCGAGATACTCCTCCAATTATGAATGTGAATCGGTGAACAAAATAGATGTCATCGATGTTGCTGCTGAGGAGTATGCTCAAGAGATTTTAGGTTTCATTGATGATTCTTCGAGTGAAAACCTCACTCAGTCTTCTCACCCCATCATTGCCAATTCTTTTCCTTCCCTCACTCCGTTTGAGGGAAGTGACTTCATCTTAGAAGAAATTGAGGGCTTTCTCAAAAGTGACTTGATTGAGCCCGAACCATCAGATTATTATTGACCAAGGTCAATAAGTCAAAGACAACCTAGAATCAATACTCCGGTGATAGTGTAATGTTTCCCTGGGTCGTTATGTCCCGACGAGGTGTGGATGGTATAAAAACGGGTTTGTGATCGAGTGAATTTGGACAGGGAAAGGTTTAAAGTGAGTTGTGATTATTATACTACTGGAATATGAAAGATAACAGCTTAAATACACTATATTAACAATACTGGAAAGTTTGAAAACCCAGAAACGTTTAAAACCTAAAACGCGTACATTCACGTTTAAATAAAACGTAAGCGTACGAAATAAAAAGTGAAGACGAAAATCTGAAAACACCCAGGGGGTGAAAATGACTTTTTTACAAACCTAAGGGTAAAAGAAAATTTTTAGAAAATTAAAATAAATTTTAACCCAAATTAATTATTTATTATTAATTAAATACTAATTAATACTAATTATTAATAATTAAAATACTTAAATACAATATAATATTAATTAAGCACTAAAAAAATTGAAAATAAAATTTCTAAAATCCTAAAATAACTAAAAATAAGTTTTAAAAATAAAAATAAGTGTTTTTGTCTTTTTGTGAATTTTCTATTAATTAATTACTAATTAATTATTAATTACCTAATTAAACTATTTTAAATTAAGAAAAATAATAAATGAACAGTAAAAATTCTAATAAAATTTCTAAAATTATTTTATAACATATAAAAGCTATAAAAAATATAAAAACTAGGTTTTACTTAATAAAAACTAATTATGCTATTTTAAACTAATTATTAATTAATAATTAATAAAACTAAGATTAATTCTAATAAATACTAAATGATGAAATAAAAATCTGAGAAAATTATTATAACTACTTTATTATAATAGGAATTTAATAAAAATATAAAATAGCTAAGTACTTAATTAAAAATTAAAAATGAAAATGAAAATTACATTACATTAAATAGAAACTATCACTTAATTTTAAATTGGTTTTTCTTGGTTTTTCTTTTAAAAACTTATTTAACACCTAAAAACTAACAACTTTAACAAAGGGACATTGATTGGGGCTCAGAGAATAAGCACTTTAAGTGCTTATTGCCTTGACAGTTGACTTTGGTCAACTGTCAAGCTATAAGCTTCTAATAAGCTCACAACTGAGTCACAATGGTGAATTAAGATGGATACATGTTTGATGGATGAAAAATAAGCTAACTAAACCAATCAAGACCCTTGAATAAGCCAGTAAGCTAAAAATAAACACATCCAAAACTCAACCTATGCACAAAATGGGACACATTTGCAGCTGATCTAGGGGGCACTCCAGGCTGATTGGGGGCACAAGATTGGGTGCAATGGAGAGCCTGGTAGGAGGGGGGGGGGGTTCAAAGAAACTAATGTTTGGACAAAATGAGCCACTGAAGTGGTCAGAAACCACCACCAAAGTGGTGGTGGTGGGTGGTGAGTCTGCTGTGCAGGGGAGTATAATCTCCCTGCAGTTGTGTTTGGGCACAAGTGGGGCCCACAGATAAAATCTTAAAAATATAAAGATTATGGGAGTGTAAAGCTGAGGTGGGAGACTACTTATTCTGAAAAGCTTAAGGTCTAAAACTTCCTAGAAAAATCAAAACAATTCTCCCTAATTTTGCAAAATCTGTGAAACTTGAAAACTTTGACTTTGGATGAAATCACTTATTTTGACTTTAGTGAATTTAGAATGATTCTAATGAACTTAAAACATGATTATAAACTAAAACTAAGTTACTCTACCCTAAATCTACCAATTATGAGCTGATGTGGTGATTTGTGGATCTTAAATACCACCACAGTGAACTGTGGTGGTGGGAAGATGGTGATTTGACTTTTTGCAGTTAAGATGAGCAAATAGGTGTTTGTTTCAAGTTAATTAGAACCTAGGTGAATTTCCTAAACAAGCATTGGCCATAAATGATCACCACAATACATTCAAACCTACAATTCCAAACACCCCTTAACAGTTGTAAATATGTGAGTTTCAAATGAAATTATGACATACTAAGGCTAAAACCTAATTTATGATCTTACACTAATCTAATAAACAGTAAACAAACATAAGAAACACAGATAATCAATTACTAATAACTTTAAACTAAAATGACAAAAAAAATCAAGAGTTGGCTTACAACTAGTCCAAGCTGAGAAGTATGGAACCAACAACCAAGAGCTTTCCTAACAGTCTTCCACAAGACTACTAACCCAGAAATAGTCCAAAACACTCCTTGCTCAATCTTGATTCATCATGAACTCAGAATTCTTATTTTATTTATATTTTTCTTTTATTTTTCTTGTTTTTGCTTTTTTTAACTCAAACTGAAATCAAATGCTTCTAAAAACTTAAATAAGCTTTGTCAGGGCTTAATTGAGCTCAAAAGATCATACAATAATAATCAACAACAATTTTAAGCTAATAATGAGATTTTGAGTAAAACTTGTACAATTATAAAATCAACTGAGAAACTTAAATTGATTACTGGAAAAGGTTTAACTTACACTGAATTGACTTAATCAGCTACTAGAAAGATTAAAATTACAATATAAATGGAAATTTAACTACCACGACATTACACTAAGCTAAGCTAATCTAATACTCTTCCAAGCTGCTTCTCTCTTCTCTTTATAGCTTCAAGTTGTCTTGTGGGACCCACTGGGACATTTCCCACCAAAAAGAATACCACTTGGATCACCATTGCACTCTCCCCATTTTGGCGGGAAAAAGATTTTAAGGTGCAATTGGTTCTGTGTTTGCAGGCTAGGGTAGGGGTGTGGGATGTGATGGGTATTGGGATGTGTGATGAATGGATAAGGGTGCAAGTGGTGGGGAAAAGTGGTGCAAGAGGGGGGGGGGAAACCATGGTGGTTTGGTTCAGTGGTGAGGGTGGTATTGGGAGGGAAGCTGGGGTGGTTTGGGAGGTTTGACCTGGGCGTTGACCCAGGTTTTATTAAAACGCTGGGTGGGCTTGGGAATGGTTGGGCCTTGGGTGTGTTTGTTGGACCAGGATTGGATTTGGTGTGGTTTTAGTTTGGTTTGGATATTGGATTAATAAAAAGAGTCCGTTTGGTTTATTATAAGTACAAGGACCAATTTGTCATTTCTGATTTTTGAGGGACCATATTTGTAACTTTTCCAAACTTCACATAAGGACCAAACCTGCATTTAAACATTAGTACAAGGACCAAAAGTTGTATTTTATTTTTATTTGAAACTTTTAAGGACCTAATATGTAATTTTTGGATTTTGAGGGACTAAAGTTGTAAATTCCAAAAGTTTATCAAAATTGTTCCAAATTGTATTTTATGCATAGTACAAGGGTATTTTGTGAAATTTCCAAGTTTTGAATACCCAGGGACCTATTTTGCCAATTTTGTAACTTGAGGGGTAAAAATTGCCAGTTTGTGTAAACTTTCATCCAAGGATCATTTTTGAATATTTTTGGTTTCCCAAGGACTTAAGTTGACTTTTTATTCATTTTAAACCTTCAGGGACTAGTTTTGTCAATTTTTGAAACTTGAGGGACTGAAACTGCCAATTATGCAAACTTTGTACGTTTTTCATTTGTTTTTAAACATTTTGCATCTAAAACATATAAAACACACTTTTGGAATAATTTCTGTATTTTGATGCGTATTTGAGTGTTTTTGGATGTTTTGGCAGTTCATATAAGACAAAAATGATGAGTATTTACACACTCATCATGACTCGATTCCCGATGGAATCGATAACCAAGAGATTGACCTCGAGAGGGATATTCTCATACTTGAAAAATTGTTAAACGAAGATCCCTCTCCTCTTCCTGTTCTACCACAAACACTTCATAAGGAGGAAGTCAAAATGTTGAGAAAACTGATGACTTCCTCGAGGTTGAACTTAAGGACTTGCCGCCTCATCTTGAATATGCATTTCTGGAGGGTGATGATAAATTACCCGTCATAATTGCCAAAGACTTAAGTGATGAGGAAAAGGCTGCTCTCATAAAGGTTTTGAAGTCTCATAAACAAGCAATTGCTTGGTGACTCTCCGACATCAAGGGCATTGACCCTGAATTTTGTATTCATAAGATTTTAATGGAGGACGACTTCAAACTTGCAGTCCAACAACAAAAAAGGGTGAATCCAAAAATTCACGAGGTTATCAAACAAGAAGTTTTAAAACTTCTTGATGCCGGATTGATTTACCCTATCTCGGACAGTCCTTGGGTTAGCCCAATTCATTGTGTTCCAAAAAAGGGTGGCATTACTGTTGTCACAAATGAGAAAAATGAGTTAATTCCAACTCGTTTGGTTACGGGTTGGCGTGTCTGCATTGACTATCGTAAGTTAAATGACGCCACCGGAAAAGATCATTTTCCTCTACCCTTTATGGATCAGATGCTCGAGAGATTAGCGGGGAATGAGTATTATTGCTTCCTCGATGGTTTCTCGGGTTACTTTCAGATTCCCATTGATCCGCAAGATCAGGAAAAGACCACGTTCACGTGCCCCAATGGAACTTTCACGTATAAATGTATGCCATTTGGCTTATGTAATGCTCCGGGCACGTTTCAAAGATGTATGATGTCCATATTTTCCGACATGATCGGGAAAACTATGGAGGTCTTCATGGACGATTTTTCGGTCATTGGGGATTCGTTTCAATCATGCATCTCCCATTTAGACGACATGCTAAAACGTTGTAAAGACACAAAGTTATGTCTAAATTGGGAGAAGAGTCACTTTATGGTCAAAGAGGGCATTGTCCTCGGCCATAAAATTTCAAAGAACGGGATTGAGGTTGACAAAGCCAAAGTGGATGTCATTGCAAAATTACCTCATCCCACTACCGTGAAAGGTGTTAGGAGCTTTTTGGGTCATGCCGGTTTCTATCGTAGGTTTATTCAAGATTTTTCTAAAATCGCCCGGCCTATGACCCATCTCCTCGAAAAGGATGCTCCTTTTATCTTCTCCCCCGAGTGCATCGAAGCCTTTGAAACATTAAAGAAAAGGCTTACCGAGGCACCGATTCTTGTTGCCCCCGATTGGGACTTGCCCTTCGAGCTCATGTGTGATGCTAGTGATTATGCTATAGGGGCAGTCTTGGGGCAACGAAAAACAAAACATTTTCAGCCTATACACTATGCCAGCAAAACTATGACCGAGGCTCAAAGCCATTACACCACTACCGAAAAAGAATTATTAGCTGTGGTGTATGCTTTTGAAAAATTCCGGCCATACTTGATACTAACCAAAAGCATAGTGTATATGGATCACTCGGCTTTGAAGTACCTTTTTGCAAAACAAGATGCAAAGCCGAGACTTCTTCGTTGGGTTCCCCTCCTACAGGAATTTGATATCATTATTCGTGATAAAAAAGGAGCTGAGAACCTAGCTGTTGATCATCTCTCCCGATTGGAAAACCGACACCAAGATTTCTTCGAGAGGAAAGAAATAAATGAAACATTCCCTCTCGAGACACTCAATGCGGTTACCTTTCGTGGAGATTCTGTTACCCCATGGTTTGCCGATTTTGCAAACTACCTTGCGGGTAACTTCATTGTGAAAGGGATGTCGTCCCAACAGAAAAATAAATTCTTTAAAGATGTAAAACATTATTTCTGGGACGACCCCTACCTTTTCAAAATCTGTGCGGATCAAGTCATCCGGCAGTGTGTATATGGTCAAGAAGCCACTGAAATTCTTAAGGCTTGCCATGCTGGTCCACAGGGGGCCACCACAATCCAAACTACACCGCCAAAAAGGTGTTTGACTCCGGTTTCTTTTGGCCCACGATTTACAAGGATGCCCAAGAATTGGTCAAATCCTGTGACGCTTGTCAACGTCACGGGAATATTTCACAAAAGAATGAAATGCTACAGAATGCAATCCAAGTTTGTGAAATATTTGACGTATGGGGCATCGACTTTATGGGGCCATTTCCATCATCTCATGGAAACAAGTATATACTCGTGGCTGTTGACTATTTGTCAAAATGAGTTGAAGCGAAAGCTTTACCCACAAATGATGCCCGAGTAGTCGTGAAATTTTTGAAAGCTCTCTTTGCTCGATTTGGAAGTCCACGTGCTATTATCAGTGATCGTGGTACGCATTTTTGCAATGACAAATTTGATAAAGTCATGCAAAAGTATGGTATAACTCACCGACTTTCTACTGCGTACCACCCTCAAACAAGTGGACAAGTAGAAGTTTCCAATTGGGGAATTAAGAGAATATTGGAAAGAACTGTAGGTGAGAATTGTGCATCGTGGTCGGACAAATTAGATGATGCACTTTGGGCTTTCCGTACGGCTTACAAAACACCCATTGGGTGTACGCCTTACAAACTTGTGTACGGGAAAGCGTGCCATCTTCCGATCGAGCTAGAGCATAAAGCCTATTAGGCTCTCAAGCATGCAAATTTTGACCTCAAAACTGCAGGTGATCATAGGAAAGTTCAACTAAATGAACTAAACGAACTTCGTGATCAAGCTTACGAGAACTCTTTGATCTATAAAGAAAAGACAAAGAAGATTCATGACTCCAAAATCAAAAACCGCGTTTTCAACGTTGGTGATCGAGTCCTTCTTTTCAACTCTAGACTCAAGATCTTCTCGGGAAAGCTAAAAACCCGATGGACTGGTCCATTCACTATCGGTAAGGTTTATCCTTATGGTACCGTCGAATTATCTCAAAATGACGGTCCAAATTTCAAAGTGAATGGACATCGTTTAAAGCACTACTTTGGAGAGGACATACCATCCATGGTTGTCCCGGATCTCCAAACTTTCCCCAAGGACAATTGAATTCGGGGATCGAGTCAAGCTAGCGACTCGATGAACAAAAACAATAGCACAATACGGGTTTTCACCCGTATCTCTGATTTCTTTCTACTTTCTAACACCCTAGTGTGGGGGAATGGCCAACCCCCCGCTAATTTGAAAATGTATATATGTATATAAGTTCAAAAAAAATGTGTGATTGTATGTACAGATAAATAAAGTGAAAAATGCAAAACAATATTTCCACAGTTAGCTTCGAATATTATCTTTTTACGTTCATAGGTTCGGCATAAAAGCCGGGACTTTGAATATTGAGGACAATATTCAATTCTAAGTGTGGGGGGGGGGGGGGGGGATTCTAGCAAATTTTATCACAAAATACTTTCAAGTACCCCCATTTTGGCCCAAAATTTTCAAAAATTTTTCAGTTTATTTCAAAATTTTTGTGGTAATCAGTCCGCCGTGTCTAAACGACAAAAGGGATTGGCTAATCCAGGAGCAAACGGCTTTTGGTAAAGACTAATCAAATCCGTTGACAGCTGGTGGTTTGCTCAAAATCACACGGTTATTAGGTGTGCCACAGTTCTTATACCTGGCTACTCCAGAAGTGATAGCTTTTGGTAAAGAGTTTAAAATCCATCAAGTTTTCAAAACAGTTATTGCTAGGGACTAGCAATAGTTTAGTGTGGGGGATTGATGAGTGCTCAAACACTCATCATTTTTGGTCAAATCTGAACTGCAAAACATACAAAAACACTCAGAAATGCATCAAAATACTAAAAATATTTCAAAATTATGTTTTATATGTTTTAGATGCAAAATGAGCAAAAACAGATGAAAAACGATCAAAGTTTGCAATATTGGCAGTTTCAGTCCCCCAAGTTTCAAAATTTGTCAAAAATAGTCCCTATGCATTTATTTTGAAATAAAAGTCAACCCAAGTCCCTAAAAAATCAAAAGTTATCAAAAACAGACTTTGGGTGATAAATTTGGAAAAGTTACATGTTTGGTCCCTGGAGTTTGGAAATTTGCAAGTTTAGTCCCTGGGAATTTTGAAAATTAAAAAAAAAAATTGCAAAAATTGATTTTGGAATATCAAACTTAGCAATATTGATCCCTTGTGATACTTTGGCAGAATGTACATTTCCAACCCTTGGTTTTGTTAAATTACAAAAATGGTCCTTGTGTTTATACACTACTACAACCGGACCCTTAATAGTTTTCACACCCAAAAACAAAACCAATCCACCAAGCTCAGCCCACCAACACTCCAGCCCACTCCATCTCACCCTCAGCCCACCAACACCTCAGCCCACCACAAATTAATACTACCCCGTCCCTTCCCTTTGGTCAAAATAAGTCAACAAACAAACACCCCCCTTCCCTGCCTGTAACCTCACCAAATACTCCACCTCCCCCCTCCTCCACCTCAGCACCCATACCCTCTCCATTGACTTACAAACAAGACTCCAAAAGCTTTAATTGACTTGTTTTTGCCCACACTCAACTCCAACTGACAAGGTAAGAAAAAAGGGCACCAAATCAATTTAAATGGTGGGGATTGCTTGAGACCAATCCAACGGCTCAAATACATGGTGGGAACTGCTAAGAAGCTTCAACAAACCCTAATGATCCCATATAAAAAGAAAGAGAAGCAGCAGTGGTGAAGTGTGTAGATTTTTAAGCTTATTATAATTTTTCTACTTATTGTAAAATTCCATTTCCAAGTCTTATGTTAGCTTTTCAGTTGTAACCTAAGTATCATCAGTGTAATTCTCAACTTTGTAGTTAATGAATCCAAGTTTCATGTTTACACTCAACTTTCTCAAATTTTTATGTTTATCTCAATTAGTGTTAAAATTGCTTCTATTGTTCCATAAGCTCACATTTTAGTCTTAGTGAAGTTTTTATAAGTTATTTTGAATACCAAATCTGTTTCAAGTTCAATTTTCAAGAAAACAAGAAAAATCAAAATAAATAAATAAAATATAAAAAATCAGAAAAGGGAAGAAGAGATGAATTGGAGATGAGCTTGGATTGGAATTGGGTATTAGAGCTCTGTGGAGAGCAATAGGAGTGTCATTGGATCATGGTTCTTAGTTTTCTGCTTTGGAGCACTTTGTAAGCAAAAATCCAACTTTTGTTTTTTTCATCTTATCTTGGGTATTTAGCTGTAATCTCAGTGTTTTGTAGTTACTTAAGTTAGTTTAGCTATAATCTTGTTTGAATTTAAGCTCTTGTTCACTAGAAGTTAGTATAACATTTGTTAAGTTTGAAACTGCCAAACTTTAGTGTAATATTAGTTCTGAGGAATTAGTTGTAATGAATGGTATTTGTATGCTCATTTAAGCTTGTTATAACATATTACATCTCTGTGCATCAGTTGATTGGGTAAAACTTGTGATTTCCTTTGTAAAACCTTTAAATCAGTTGGATTAGGGGTGTTTGGAACAAGCCTGTGAGCAGTGCTTTGGTTGATATTTGGAGTTTATTTTGGTTCCATTAGATCTCAGTAGTGTGATATAGGTTTAATAGAACATAAAACCTTGGTCTTATTCAATCCAAAGTCAAATTCTCACAAATCCAACCCACACAGTCAACTGTGTGGGTTTTGTATTCCATAAAGCATTAAGATTGGTTAAAATATTGTTGATTCTCTTTAATTTGATCTTATTCAAGTCTATTAGTGTATTTCAAGTCAGTAAACCAAGATCAAAACTCAAGTTTTACTAAAAAGTCAAAATTGTCAATCTCAGATTTTCATCAAAATGGCAAGAATTTATCTGATTTTTGTGTTTGGATTGGAGGTCTGAAATTTGTTGTGTGCTTAATATACCAGCTGAATTTGTGATTTCTACAAGTTTTATGTTTTTGTGAATTTTTTAATTGGACTGAATTGCCCTTGGAAGTGGGCTGCAGGGCAAAGTTGGTCCCCTGCACTCAGCAGACTCAGTTTAATCCCCCACCTTTGGTGGTATTTTGTGGGCACCCCAGTGAGTCCCACACCTTATACTTGGGTTCTTCCAACCCCCTCCTACCAGGGAGTCTAAGTTGACCTTTTGTTTGAACTCTAGACCTGTGGACCCCACTTAGTTTTGCTACTAAAAGTTGTCCCCATTCTGTCTCAGTATTGCAATAAGCAACTGCTTATTTGTTTGTTGTAGCTTATTTAAGTTACTTGTTTGGTTGAATCTTGCTTAACATTGATCAAACATCTCAGAGGAACCTATTTTCACCAATGTGGACACCACCTTCTTCCATTTGAGCTTAAATCTCTCCAAAGTCAACAAAAGTCAACTGTTTGAGTCAATAAGCTCTCAAGTGCTTATTTGTTGGGTTACATTAAAAGTGTTTTCATAAAAAGTGCTTGTTTTTAGTGTATAATTAGTTTGGAAAAAGAAAAAACACCAAAAACCAATTTTAATTATAATGATAGCTTCTATTTAATAGGATTTATCATTTTAATTTTCTTTTTAGCTTATTTATAAGCAATATATCATTTTTATATTTTTAGAAATTCTATTTTAGGTTAAAGTAAGTATAGAAATTTTTCCAGATTTTTATTTTTTCTTTTAGTGGTTTTTATAATTAATTTTAATTTAATTAAGTATTAATTAATATTAAGTAATTAAATAGCATAATTAGATTTTATAAAGTATAACCTAGTTTTTATAATTTTTTTAACTTTTATTTAAGTTAAAACATTTTTATAAATTTTTCTAGAATTTGTACTGTTCATCTTCTATTTTTTATAATTTAATTAGTTTAATTGGTAATTAATTAGTAATTTGATTAATAATTAGTAAATTAGTTTTGAAAATACATAAAATCAACTTTTTATAATTTTTTAGGATTTCCATGATGGTTAATTAGATTTATAAAAATTTTCTTAATTTTCTAAGTCTTTTTAGTATTTTTAATAATTCTAATTAGTTTAAATAGTTAATAAATAGATAATTAGTAATTAATTAATAATTAATAATTAAATAGTGTAAAAATAGTTTTTATTTTTCTTAAAATTTTCTTTAATTGTTAGGATTGTAAAAATAATAATTTTACACTTGTAACCTTTTCTGTCCATCAGTTGTACTTTTTGTTTCCTTCGTCTGTGTACGTTTTTAATTAAAACGTACGTTTTTAGGTTTTAGCTCAAATCTTCATAATCTTAATTCCCGTAATCAATCACGTAGCTTTCCTAAGCTATATTTGTCAATAATTTCCAAGTAATTCTTATCACAACCCTTTTCTGTGAATAATCACCCGATCGCAAGTTCGCTAAAGCACAATCCACACCTCGTCGGGACATAACGACCTGGTGATACCCTTTATTACCCGGAAGCATTGGTTTAAGCTATTTGACTTTGTTGATCATTCTTTGGTCAATATAAGTTGACGGTTTAGCATCAATCAATTTATCTTCTGTAATATTAGTCGCCCATAAAATAAGTAGTTTATCCTCCTAGTTGGTTTTAAAGGATATTGAGATCACTATGGTCAATGGATTTACACATGTCGACATACAGGTGACATAAGGTGTTTCATGTTATTAAACTCTTCAGGATAGACATTTGAGGGAGATTTACTTAATACTTGTCTACAAGTGAGCTATCTAAGAATCTCATAAGTGATTAGATGACCAACACTTTTGTGATGCTTGCAAAGTTGTTAAACAAGGTGTCTACATCTAGGTATCAAGAACTTTTACATATTGTTTTATTTGGTCCATCTGCTGTACAAAGTTATGAAGGTAACTTCTACACTTTGGTTGTAGCTGATGATTATTCATGATATAATTGGCAGTTTCAGTCCCCCAACTTTCATAAATTGGAAAAACTAGTCCTTGAAGGTTTAAAATAAATAAAAAGTCAACTTTAGTCCTTGGAATAATAAAACTTGTTCAATATTAGTCCCTGGATGAAAGTTTACTTAAATTGGCAACTTTAACCCCTCTACTTTGAAAAATGACAATTTTGGTCCCTGGGGTTTTAAATTTTGGAAAATTACATAAATGGTCCTTGGGTTAATAAAGTTTAGCAGAAATGGTCCTTGGATGAAAAGTTTGGAGACATTGCACATTTAGTCCCTGAAGTTTCACAAGTTGGCAAATATGGTCCCTAGTGATTAAAATTGAGAAATATGCTACAAGGGTTCTCACACTATTTATAGTTGGTAAATTAAACCCTTGTGACTACTTTGGGATATTTACACTTCAGCCCCCCAAACTTTCTGAAAATTACATTTTTGGTCCCTATGTTACAATTTACAACCAAACGTATCATAATAATTATCCAATACCAAATCCAATCCAATAATAAACCCCCAAGCCCTTTTTCCTGCCCTGGCCCAACACCAAAAAGCCCAATCACTTAAAATATTTAAACCTGGCATTGACCCAGTCAACCAAACCAAATACCACCTCCATCCTCCCTCCCACTTGGCCTGTAAACACTACAAACCCATCCCCCCTCCTCACCTCCAGCTCACCATCCCCATACTATGTCCCCTCCACTAACACTACATTCTAAACTTCCTTAATTGAGCTTGAAACCCTCACAAGTTACCACCCAACTGCCACTTCTCCCTGTTCCTGCCAAAACCCTTTTCAAGGGCTGTGATCAAACTGGGCTTATCCAATGACTGAGACGGATGTGGGAAAGAAAAAGAATCATGCCAGGGTCTATAAAAGTCAAAAATCAAAGAAGATAGTGTATTAGTTAGTAGTAGAATAGTTTTAGTGTACATTTTTAATTCGAATTAATTTAAAGTTAGCTTTTTAAGTTGTAATTTTCAGTCAAGAAGCTTGTAATTCACTCTATTAATATTTTGTAAACTTATTGCTATTTGAATTCAGGTTTTCTTTATATAATTAAATTTTTAGTAATTTAAATTAAAAAAAATCCAAATTGTTGTTTAGCTTTGTAAGTTGTTGTTCCTTGTTTGTGGTAGCTCAATCATACTTTGGATAAGCTCAGTGAGCATTGTCATAGCTTATCTGAGCTTAACTTGTTCATTCAGATAGCAAGTCCCTCATGAATCATATTTTCAAGTAAGATTTTGTCTCACTTTTTGCATTTTTCTCTACAGTGGCTTGTAATCATGGTTTATTGCTCACTTGTGTTAAGTATTGCTTATTATAGTTGTTCAAGTGATTTCATTGGTTGTTTCATTTTCCAAACATAATTGGTAAACCAACTACCCCTGCTTAGTCATACTTGTAATCTTAGGTACCTTGTGTTCTTTGATAGTTCTTCTTGCTCAGTTGACCTTTAAAATTGTTTAGATTGCTAGTGTGACCATGGGATTGACTGTTAAAGAAACCCATCTTAATAACCTAGTGAAACAGGCTACTTTAGGGGTGTTTGGTTTAGAGTGTGCACCTAGGTTCTTGGTTGTTATCCTTGTCAATTGTTGTTGCAATATGCTAATCTAGGTAGCATTTAGTGAAATTGATCATAAAACACCAGCCTCAAGTGTCCATAGTAAAAAATCCTTATTTGGTTCCTTAACAGTGCACTGTTGAGATTTATTGATCCCATGGTCTTTCATATTAGTGTATAAGTAGGATATGTAGCTTAATTTAGCTTAATTACAGCTTAATACAACATTTTAAATCAGTAGTGATCATTAGAATCTCAAATAGGTCAACTTAAGTAAAAATCTCAAAAGTCAAAAGTAGCATAGTTCAGAAGAAAACCAAAAATACCAAGAATTTTAGTGATTTTTGTAGAGAGACACAAGCTGTGAAACTTTCAGAATTGGTTGCCCCCCAGCTGAACTTTGAAATCCCACACCCTTTACATTTTTGGGGTTTTTTCTGTGGGCCCCACATCCCTTCAAACACAGCTGCAGGGGGACTAATCTCCCCTGCTGCACAGCATACCTTGACCACTGCCACCACTTTGGTGGGTCCTACAGGCCACCTCAGTGGGCCCCAGTGGTGGTTCTTGGTTCCATGGTGTTCACCACCTTGCTAGCTCCCCATTGCAACGAAGCCTTTGAGCTTAAGCTCTGTGGACCCCACTCTAGATTAGCTTAAACTTTGTCTCATTTTCTATTTGTAACCAAGATTCCAAGAGCTTATTTGAGTGCTTATTGCTTATTCAGTGGTACCATTTCATTGGTTCTTGCTCATTCCTGTCCTAGTTACTTATCTGAACCAAGTTTTACCCCTGTGGACCCCACATAAGCTAATTTGAGCTTATCTCCTAGTTTGGTCAACCAAAGTCAACTGTCAAGCTTTTAAGCATGCATTTGGCTTATTTTTAAGTTCTGAAAAAGTTGTTTTTGTAAAAGTTGTTTGTTTTTAGCGTTAAAATATTTTTGTAAAAGAAAAATCCAGAAAAACCAATTTAATTATAAGTGATAGTTTCTATTTAATTTTATTTATCTTTTTAATTTTCCTTTTTTGATTTTTATTAAGTAACTTGCAATTTTATATTTTTCTTAATTTTCTTATATCTTTAAGTACTTTCAGTAATTTTTCCAAATTTTAATATTGTCATTTAGTATTTATTAGATTTAATATTAGTTTAATTAATTATTAATTAATATTTAAGCATTAAATAGCATAATTAATTTTTATTAAGTAAAACCTAGTTTTTATATTTTTCCTAGCTTTTATATGTTATAAAATAATTTTAGAATTTTTTCTAGAATTTCTACTGTTAATTTGCTAATTTTCTTAATTAATTTACTTAAATTAGATATTAATTAATAAACAAGTAAATAATTGGTAAATTAGTCTAAAAATAATTTTTATAAACTTTTTATAGTTTTTTAGGATTCCTGTAATGGTTAATTAGATTTACAATTTTTTCTATAATTATCTAAGTCTTTTTAGTATTTTTAATAAATTTAATTAGTTTAATTAGGTAATGAATATTAAATTAGTAAGTAATTAATATTAAATCCACAAAAAAAACAAAAAGACATATTTTTAATTTTAAAATTTGTTTTTAGTTATTTTATAATTTTAGAAATTTAATTTTTATTTTTCTAGTATTAAATTAATATTATATTGTATTTAAGTTATTTAAATATTAATAATTAGTATTAAATAGTATTTACTTAATATTAAATAATTAATTAGTGTAAAAATTCATTTTCTTTTTCTAAAAATTTTCTTTCATCCTTAGGTTTGTAAAAAAGTCATTTTCACCCCCTGAGGGTTTTCAGATTTCACTTTTTATTTCGTACGTTCAGTTAAATTTAAATTGAACGTACGCGTTTTATGTTTTAAGCGTTTATGGTTTTTCCAAATTTCTGGTCTTGTTAATATAGCTTACTTAAGCTATTTCCTTTTACATTTCAGTAGTGTAATCAATCACAACCCTTTTTCTGTCCAAATTCACCCGTTCACAAACCCGTTTAATTACCATCACACCTCGTCGGGACATAACGACCCGGGGAAACCCTATACTTCCACGAAGATTGACTCTAGGCAGTTTGACCTAGTTGACCATCCCTTGGTCAATTTAGGTTGACAGTTCAGAGCCAATCAAATTTTGGCGCCGCTGCCGGGAAGGTTGTGCGCGTTATTCTAAATGGTTTTGCGTATTAGTGAATCTGGATACACGCCCATTGTATATTTATCCATCCTTGTTCATATTTTCTTATTTTTATATAAAAACAAAACAAATCGTGAATTTTACCATTTCAGATTACTCAAGGATTACTTTATGTGATTTACGAGGAAACGATTTGGTCTTTCAAAACGATTACCAAAAACATTTTAAATAAGTTTTCAACGAACACAAAAAACCCAAAAATATTTTTCCTTACCCTCTATCCGTTTGATTCTACCTTCTTATACCTCTCTCATGTATAATTCTTATGGCATCTCTCGGCTACACGTGTTTTCACTGTAAAAGCCCGATTGAGAATGGCTATCGTTGTCTCCGGTGTATTTGTGAGAAGTGTGGGAATAATTGTAGTCACAGATTTTGTACTGTGCGCAAATTGTTCATAGATCCAAATTCTCCTAAAGATTCACCAAATATTTCTAACGATCCTCCTCAAACATCTTCGTTGAAACAACTTCATTGCGTTAGTTGTGGAGATCTGTTAGGAGATGGTTTACTTTGTGACGGCGCAAATGCAAGGATTGTGGATTTAGCCATAAACTTTGTGCATGTTATGTTTTGAGAACTGAACCTACATTCACCTCTGATTACGATCAGAACTTTTGTGAATATTCTCAAAACGATTACAACCACATTCCTCATAACCCATACGAGCAAGAACCATATCATTCAAATTTCAATGAAGCTTCGTATCAAAATACACCAAGTTTTTCTTGTGAGTATTGTGGAGGTCCTCATGACAATTCTAATTGTCAAACTAGGAACCAGCTTGTCTATGAGCAAGTTCCTTGTAACGATTATGAATTTGGTTTCAACCAATATCTACATAACTCACAGGATCAGTCACAACAGTTCAACTGTTGTACATACTGTGGAGGCTTATATCTCGGCTCTGATTGCCAAAATATGTACACACCTATCTTTGAGCCCGAACCTTATGACAATTATGACACACGTCATTTTGATCAACCACCACAGCCTTACACTCTTTCTCATGATTTCATCCAAGACATAAAAGAAATACAAGTGTTATTAAACACTTGTCATGATGAGCTTCTTGGTCATGAACAACATGAGAAATCCATGGAAGAATTGTTAGCGAAAGAAAAGGCTGCTAAAATAAATTCCCAAGATGCAATTGAAAAATCTATTAGGGAATCAATTGAAAAAAAAGGAGCCAGATCTAGCTCTCAATTCCGTTTCATTCCTGATGACAGTGATGAGGATGATACCCTTGATATCCTTGAATTTTATAAAGTATCATCAAATTCATCAGTTGAGATACCATCAGTTGAGATTCCATCTCAATCTGCTGTTATCACACCTGAGGTTCCCACTCACTCTTTGAGCATGGGGGACGAGCATCTTGACACTGTTCCTGAAAAGGAATCGGGCGAATTCAAAAAGTCTAGTGTTGAGAACCTTGTCCCAATCCCAAGAGAATCACAGGGAATTCTTGATCATTTGTGTGATATCCCTCCTCCCCTTGTCTTCCCGACTGATCATGTTGAGATGTTCTCCGATTCTACTGATGACGATTCGTTATCTTGTAGAGACATCGTTTTTATGGAAGAATTACCTTCTAAGCTAGTTAGCTTAGAAGAAGAGAATGATGAGGTTGACACTGAAATCAAGGATGAAGCACTTCGTGCAACATTATTGAATGTCAATCTCCTCATTTCTAAAATCGAGGCTTTCAAAGAGAAACCTATTTCTTCTCCTATCCCCATTAAGGATAGTGACATTTTCTCCGACGATCCTATTCCGGAGTTTGAAGCCTTTACTTTTGATCATATGAGAGAGAAGATTAGTGGCAGTACCACTTCTCATTCTCAAATTTCTCTCCCCGAATATGACTTATTCACCTTTGAGGAGTTCTTTGGTGAACTCACTCATATCATATCTCCACCGGAGTATGATAACTTTTACTTTGATCTAGACAAAGATGATCTTTGTGTTCCGGAGGGAAATATTCTCAACCTTGAGAATTTGATTGATATCAAAATCCCAACCCTCCCACCCATAATATGTCTAGATCATACGAGCTTAAATGATGAGATTCATGATACATCAATTATGGATTCTCTTTCTGATGATGATGACTTTATCTTGATTGTCATCAAGATCTTTCTACCCTTCTTCACCTACCGGGTGACTTCTCCTGTTCTTCATTCCTTCGGGAATGAAGACATTATCTTTGACCCCGGCATCACCGCTTATAGTTTATACTATTTTAAGCCGGGATTATATCTCATCGGTGTTGAACTTTCACGTGCTTCAAATGTTTGTCCAAACATCTTGAATGAAAGTCCGATGGAGATTGTATTTTCCACATCATGCTTCCCTATGAACAAATGAATTCGGGGTCGAGTCAAGCTAGCGACTCGGTAAACAAAGACAGAAGCATGCATACGGGGTTTTCACCCTAAGTGTGGGGGAGTTACCCCTGCTGTGGTTACAAATAAAGTGAAAAAAATGGTGTTTCCACATTTAGCTTGTAATGTTGCCCTTTTACGTTCAAAGAGTCGGCATAATAGCCGGGACTTTGAATATTGAGGACAATATTCAATTCTAAGTGTGGGGGGGTATTCTAGCGAATTTTATCACATTTTACCATCTAGTACCCCCGTTTTTGGCAAAAATTTTAAATTTTTTTCACTTGTGCTTCAAAATTTTTGTGGTTATCAGTCCGCCATGTCTAAACAACAAAAGGATTGGCTAATCCAGGAGCAAACGGCTCTTGGTAAAGATATATCAAATCCGTTGACGGCTGACAATTTGCCCAAAATTGTATGGTATCTCAACTCACCATATCCTAAAAAGTGAAAGAGTTGGCTAGCCCGCAAGATTATCGCATGTCGTAAAGGCAGTGGAAAACCATAATTGGTAATCAACTCACCAAGATGTCGACTATGTCCATCAAGAGTTGACTAGTACAGAAGCAAATGACTTCTGGTAAAGACAAATCAAATCCGTTTACAGCTGGTGGTTTGCTCAAAATCACATGGTTATCAGTGTACCATGGTTCTTACTTGAACTGAAACATTTGGCTACTCCAGAAGTAATGGCTTTTGGTAAAGAGATTCAATTCCATTAAGTTTTCTCAAAAAGATTGCTAGGGACTAGCAATAGTTTAGTGTGGGGGATTGATGAGTGCTCAAACACTCATCATTTTTTGTCAATCTGGACTGCAAAAACATTCAAAAACACTCATTAATGCATCAAAATACTAAAAATATTCTAAAATTGTGTTTTATATGGTTCAGATGCGAAAAGAGTAAAAACCGATGAAAAACGAATAAAGTTTGCATAATTGGCAGTTTCAGTCCCCCAACTTTCATAAATTGGGAAAACTAGTCCCTGAAGGTTTAAGATAAATAAAAAGTCAACTTTAGTCCTTGGAATAATAAAACTTGTTCAATATTAGTCCCTGGGTGAAAGTTTACTAAAATTGGCAACTTTAACCCCTCTATTTTGAAAAATAACAATTTTGGTCCCTAGGGTTTCAAATTTTGGAAAGTTACATAAATGGTCCTTGGGTTAATGAAGTTTAGCAAAAATGGTCCGTGGATGAAAAGTTTGGAGACATTGCACATTTAGTCCCTGAAGTTTCATAAGTTGGCAAATATGGTCCCTGGTGATTAAAATTAAGAAATATGCTATAAGGGTCCTCATACTATTTATAGTTGGCAAATTAAACCCTTGTGACTACTTTGGGATATTTACACTTCAGCCCCCCAAACTTTCTGAAAATTACATTTTTGGTCCCTATGTTACAATTTACAACCAAACGGATCATAATAATTATCCAATACCAAATCCAATCCAATAATAAACCCCCCAAGCCCTTTTTCCTACCCTGGCCCAACACTAAAAAGCCCAATCCCTTAAAATATTTAAACCTGGCATTGACCCGGTCAACCAAACCAAATACCACCTTCATCCTCCCTCCCACCTGGCCTGTAAACACTAAAAACCCATCCCTTCTCCTCACCTCCAGCTCACCATCCCCATACTATGTCCCCTCCACTAACACTACATTCTAAACTTCCTTAATTGAGCTTAAAACCCTCACAAGTTACCACCCAACTGCCACTTCTCCCTTTTCCCGCCAAAACCCTTTTCAAGGGCTGTGATCAAACTGGGCTTATCCAACGACTGAGATGGATGTGGGAAAGAAAGAGAATCATGCCAGGGTCTATAAAAGTCAAAAATCAAAGAAGATAGTGTATTAGTTAGTAGTAGAATAGTTTTAGTGTACGTTTTTAATTCGAATTAATTTAAAGTTAGCTTTTTAAGTTGTAATTTTCAGTCAAGAAGCTTGTAATTCACTCTATTAATATTTTGTAAACTTATTGCTATTTGAATTCAGGTTTTCTTTATATAATTAAATTTTTAGTAATTTAAATTAAAAAAAATCCAAATTGTTGTTTAGCTTTGTAAGTTGTTGTTCCTTGTTTGTGGTAGCTCAATCATACTTTGGATAAGCTCAATGAGCATTGTCATAGCTTATCTGAGCTTAACTTGTTCATTCAGATAGCAAGTCCCTCATGAATCATATTTTCAAGTAAGATTTTGTCTCACTTTTTGCATTTTTCTCTACAGTGGCTTGTAATCATGGTTTATTGCTCACTTGTGTTAAGTATTGCTTATTATAGTTGTTCAAGTGATTTCATTGGTTGTTTCATGTTCCAAACATAATTGGTTACCAACTACCCCTGCTTAGTCATACTTGTAATCTTAGGTACCTTGTGTTCTTTGATAGTTCTTCTTGCTCAGTTGACCTTTAAAATTGTTTAGATTGCTAGTGTGACCATGGGATTGACTGTTAAAGACACCCATCTTAATAACCTAGTGAAACAGGCTACTTTAGGGGTGTTTGGTTTAGAGTGTGCACCTAGGTTCTTGGTTGTTATCCTTGTCAATTGTTGTTGCAATATGCTAATCTAGGTAGCATTTAGTGAAATTGATCATAAAACACCAGCCTCAAGTGTCCATAGTCAAAAATCCTTATTTGGTTCCTTAACAGTGCACTGTTGAGATTTATTGATCCCATGGTCTTTCATATTAGTGTATAAGTAGGATATGTAGCTTAATTTAGCTTATTTACAGCTTAATACAACATTTTAAATCAGTAGTGATCATTAGAATCTCAAATAGGTCAACTTAGGTAAAAATCTCAAAAGTCAAAAGTAGCATAGTTCAGGAGAAAACCAAAAATACCAAGAATTTTAATGATTTTTGTAGAGAGACTCAAGCTGTGAAACTTTCAGAATTGGTTGCCCCCTAGCTGAACTTTGAAATCCCATGCCCTTTACATTTTTGGGATTTTTTCTGTGGGCCCCACATCCCTTCAAACACAGCTGCAGGGGGCTGATCTCCCCTGCTGCACAGCATACCTTCACCACTGCCACCACTTTAGTGGGTCCCACAGGCCACCTCAGTGGGCCCCAGTGGTGTCTTGGTTCCATGGTGTTCACCACCTTGCTAGCTCCCCATTGCAACCAAGCCTTTGAGCTTAAGCTCTGTGGACTCCACTCTAGATTAGCTTAAAGTTTGTCCCATTTTCTGTTTGTAACCAAGATTTCAAGAGCTTATTTGAGTGCTTATTGCTTATTCGGTGGTACCATTTCATTGTTCTTGCTCATTACTGTCCTAGTTACTTATCTGAACCAAGTTTTACCCCTGTGGACCCCACATAAGCTAATTTGAGCTTATTTCCTAGTTTGGTCAACCAAAGTCAACTGTCAAGCTTTTAAGCATGCATTTGTCTTATTTGTAAGTTCTGAAAAAGTTGTTTTTGTAAAAGTTGTTTGCTTTTAGTGTTAAAATAGTTTTGTAAAAGAAAAATCCAGAAAACCCAATTTAATTATAAGTGATAGTTTCTATTTAATTTTATTTATCTTTTTAATTTTCCTTTTTAGAATTTTATTTAGTAACTTGCAATTTTATATTTTTATTAATTTCCTTTTATCTTTAAGTACTTTTTGTAATTTTTCCAAATTTTAATATTGTCATTTAGTATTTATTAGATTTAATATTAGTTTAATTAGTTATTAATTAATATTTAAGCATTAAATAGCATAATTAGTTTTTATTAAGTAAAACCTAGTTTTTATATTTTTCTTAGCTTTTATATGTTATAAAATAATTTTATACTTTTTTCTAGAATTTCTATTGTTCATTTTCTAATTTTCTTAATTAATTTACTTAAATTAGATATTAATTAATAAAAAAGTATATAATTAGTAAAATAGTCTAAAATTAATTTTTATAAACTTTTTATATTCTTTTAGGATTCCTGTAATGGTTAATTAGATTTTTAAATTTTTCTATAATTATCTAAGTCTTTTTAGTATTTTTAATAATTTTAATTAATTTAATTAGGTAATGAATATTAAATTAGTAAGTAATTAATATTAAATCCACAAAAAGACAAAAAGACATATTTTTAATTATATATTTTTTTAGTTATTTTACAATTTTAGAAATTTAATTTTTATTTTTCTAGTATTAAATTTGTTAGGAATACAAATATTCCTGTAAAAGTCTCGGTCACCTAATTATTGTAATAGCATTAATTAGCTCATAGTTAGTTTATATATTAGTTAGTTAGTATTAGTTTAAGTAACACCGTGGAAGAAGGACGGGTCTTTACCCACTGTATGCCTGATCCACAGCCCGGGTGTGGGCGTTTTTAGGAAACTATATATCTACCCCTCTCCACATGTGGAGAGGGTTGAAGCTTCCAATTCTCATCAATCTAATCTTTCATTTTCTCTTTCTCTTTCTCTAGGAAATCCTCCCAACTTCTCTCTCTCTCTAAACTCTTTTACCATTATTCCTCTTCTATAACTCTATATCTAATCACAAAATCATGTATGCTATAATGATTGATATTTTACAATTGGTATCAAGAGCCAAGGTTTCATCTTAGGACTTGGTCTTCTCGGTTTTGTACTTGGTTTTGTGGTTCTATTTTCTTTGGTTCGAATTAGTTATATTGAAGACATCTTGATGGTTAAATTTGCAACATGTTCGTACTTTCATGATTCGAAGTAGCCTATGTGCTTTGATTATTGCTTGGCTTGTGTATTTCATATGTTTATTACTGGATCTGTGGAAAATCGTGGGCTGTTTGGGGTTTTTTCTTATTTGTGATTAGTTTTTTTTCCATATTAGCGTTTATCTCCTTTTGCTTGTTTATTCCAGTTTGCGTGGTCCTGCTAAGGTTGTTTTGTCCATTCAAGGTACAAGACAAAGTGGGGTGATAGTGACTATTTATTGGTAGCTTGCGGAAATAATTAATCTCATTCTAAGTTTTGTTCATGTCACTACTTGCGTTTAACAGATTTTTGAGTTTAACTATTAATTGTATTCTTGTTGCGATTAGCCAACAAATTCTGTTGCGTTCAACTCTATTTTTATGTTGCGATTACCTCTGGTCTTGCGTTTACCTCTGATAACCTGCGTTTAATTATTATCTTGCGATTAAGTCTGATATTTTCGGTTAACTATTTTGTCCTAGCGGTTAGCTCTTGATTGCGGTTTCCGCTTTTGCGATTACCTCATTCATTTTGTAGCGGTTAGCATATTCGTAACCAAATACAAACATAAGTCAACATATCAAATCTTAACTGAAGCTAATACTAATTACATTCTTCAACCCATCTCAAATATACTCTCATCAGTCACCCATCTTACTTCTAATCAAGGCTGAAAGATCTCAGAGTATCTCTCTGGTTACACACCAAGTTATTTAAAGAACAAATGCTTTCTTCGAATCTTAGACCAGTGGATGTGAAAACAGGAAGAGAGCTTCATCATTGATCTTACTTGTAACTATCCGAATCTTGCAAAGTATTAACAAAACTGATTTGTCTTATCACTCTTTTTATTCGACTGAACTTAACAAGAAACGAAACTAAAAAGTAATGGTTTCAGATCTCAGATAATCTCACTTGGGTAGATCATAAGATTTGTTCATAGAACTACACCACAAGCGTTATTTCATCACAGATCCAAATCATAACAAGCAACGAGGATTTTACAAGCAACCTACCTGGATTCAAATCATACTTTTTCATTCGTTGTCTTTATGGTTCGTGGATTTTCTGATAGATATTAAAGAGATTGAGTGTGGTTATTATTCAGTTAAGTTGATGTAATACAAGGGACAAATTTTTGGGATGAATTTTTGAGGTTTTAAGAAGTTTTTTTTTTTTTTTTTTTTTTTTTTTTTTTTTTTTTTTTTTTTTTTGACTGCGTTTTTTTTAGAGAAGTGTGATTAAGGTTTGATAAGTTGGTGATTAGTGAGGAATTTATAGAACGAATATTTAGGGTAGGTATATTGGGCTGTTGTTTGGATTCATGATAAACCTGATATTAACAAGAGTTAAGTGGGCCGTAATTATTTAAGGGTCGATTGGTGTCAATCCTTGTGTGCAAGTAACGGGCTTGTATTGCTTGTTGGATTTGGGTACTACTAACAAGGTGGTCGACTAGTTCTGTGGTAATAAGTTGTATCTAAGTGGTTAACTGTTAAGTAATATTTTAGTTGCTCAATTGATTGATATAATTTCTTGACCACGTTTTGTTGTTCAAGCCTCAAGATTCTGTGATTGTAAATTATTTGGGAGTTGAGATATTCTCGGGTTTATTGAACATAACTAAAGGTTTACTCAGATGGTGTAACTTGAACGGTGTCTGAAATTCGCTATTATTTTACCGTTCCAACAGTTGTTCAGTGTTTCACGGTTTCTTCTTGGTTTTGTAAAATCCCGCGAAAGAATCTATTTCTCGGTTTAAATCATAGAATTGTAAAATCCTGTGAACGATCGCAACATGTCAAAATCTTCCAACCTTGTACAACAAATAAAGATGTTTGATTCTAATATTGCTAATATGGAATCTTTGTGCTCTAATTCGCAAGGGAGAGAGTTGCTTCAGCCACAACAAGTGCTTCACAATGCAAATGAAAGCTACATAGAATGTTTTCGACAACTTCATTCACATCTCTCGGTACTTTTAGAGGGAACTGGATTCAAGATGGGATTCGAACGTGCATTTGTAACACTCTTTGGTCAAGATGTTCAGACTTTCACATGCACAATGATTCTTAACTTAGATCAACTACAACAACAACTTGACCATGGAGAATTTTCCAAAATGGGATCCATGGTTGCCCTTTGTGTGATCAACAAATAACTCCAAGTGTTCTTTGATTTGAAATTCACTATGAAGTATGACCATTATAGTGAGATGACGAAAAAGTGCTTTGCTGATCACACGGGAATTGAGGTTGACACGTTCAGAGACACACTTGTCCAGCTTATGGATAAAGTGAAAAGATTCATTAACGAAAAGGCACAACATATACATGCATATGATGACAAGGTTATGGCATCTCGGTTGCAATCATGTGAGGGTATTGTTGATTCTGCTAAAACATCGGATGTTGGGTCAGTTGTCACTGAATGCAAAGGATCAAAGACTGATAAGCTTGACACTACCAACAGTTCAGAGACTCTTGTTACACATGATATGGATGCTGATTTCAGATCCATAAAAGAACAGGTGTCAACTGCTGAGGTACCCCTCACTGATCAACATAATCAACATAATGTGCTTTCCAATGAACGGCAGCATACTAATCAAATTAAGCCCACTTATGACACAAAATTGTTATAAAAGAGTGACAGCAATACCATTTCTAATCCAACAAATATGAGTCATAAGGGGGGAGAAAGTGATCAGGATGCTGAATGTAATGATGAGTCAAGTTCTTTGTTTATGGCTGAGTCTTTTAAATCAAATGATGTGGTTGATAAAGAAGTTTTTAATGAACTTTCAAACAAATTTGCACAACTTGAAAAACATTGTGTTAATCCTTTGTTTATCGCTGAGACTTTTAAATCAAATGATGTGGTCGATAAAGAAGTTTTTAACAAACTTTCAAGCAAATTTGTACAACTTGAAAAACATTGTATTTCACTTGAAATTGCAATGCAACAAAAGGAAGAAAGTTTTCAAACTAATCAACCTTGTAAAAATCCGGAACTTCCTGATTTCCGCGAATTCTTTATGATAAATGATTTGAAAGCTCAGCTGGAAGCCAAAAACTTGACAATCAACAACCTGAAAAAATGTATTTCTGAGATGTGTGATGTCTGTAATGAAGTTGAAGAGAATCATGTCAGTAAGACTTTTGCAACAAGAAATTTTGAATTGGAACAATATGTGGCTGAGTTACTTAAGGAAAATGAGTCTTTGAAAATTCATTGTAAAGACTTGTGCGATTCAATCAAAGAAACGAAAACTAAGACTATAGAACAGATAACCGCTTTGATTGCCAAAAATGATGAATTCAAAGCTTAAATTCTGGAAAAGGGGTTCACAATTACATCATTAAAGAACGAGCTAAGAAAAGCAACAGGGAATAGTGTGAACACTAAGTTTGCAAAACCATCAATCTTGGGGAAACCAATTTTACAATCCAATAGAAACCAATCAGTTGTTAGACAACCGAGTGCTTTTAGATCTAAACGACCAAAAATTTCAAAAACTCGGTTTGCCTCCTAAGTTGATGCGGAAAAAGTTTTGGCAAAACCAGTCACTACACATTATTGGCCTAAGATTATTGCCTCTAGTTCTGCTAAGCCTCAACAAGTAGTTACTCCTACACCCAGCTCCTCTAGGATTAGTTTGAAAACAGTGTCGAAACCTAGCATTAAGGTTCAAAACACTTATGATATAAATGACTTGTACAAGAACTATGATCTAGAAAAGGCTAGGAAAAGGGCACTACTTCATAAGGATGGAATCTTAGGTTCACAACCTTGTATAATCCCTCCTAGGATATTGAGGAACAATGCTAAGATTCAACCTGTTAAGTCTAGGATTTATAGTAAGTCATCCACAATGCATAAGAAGCAAAATAAACCTACAACTTCTCCTAGGTGGATTCAAACTGCTAAATCTTTTGAGACTAGGAATATCGATAAGCCTTCCACTGTGCATAAGAAGCTTAACAATCCTAGACCTTGCCATAAGTGGATTCCAACTGGTAGAATTTTTAAGGATGCTGGACTTAAGTGGATACCTACCGGAAAGATACTTACCAATGGCAATACCTTGGTTGACAATGAAACCCCCAAGGGTTTGGATACTGTTGTCACTAACCCATATATATGCAATCAAGTTTGTGATGTTAGTGCAGGTAGCCGTTACTCAGTTGCAGGTACATCAATCATTCACAACATGAGAAAACTCAAAGTCTGGAGGCCTAAAGCAAGCATATCTCCTGCTTCAGGAGGTCTGGCATGTCAATGTTGATGTATGTGTACTATGACGTCTGAATACTTCAGTTCAGGCCTCGCTCTTCAACGACTATGACGTCTGTTCACTTCAGTTCAGGCCTCGTTCTTCAACGACTATGATGTTTGAACAAATCAGTTCAAGCCTCGGTCTTCAATGTTATCACTATGGTGTCTGCTGACAACACTTCAGGCCCTGTTCATCAAAGAAAAGAAAGGTGTACGATTCAGTGCACCTTATCTTTGGAAGAAGAGAAATCTTCTTAGTTTTGACCATTCTCAACAATACGGTTCATGCTTCTTCCATGTTCATTCAGTCATCAAGTGGATCTACTCATCTTTGCTCGAATTCATATTCACTTGTTCATTCAAAAATGGCAAACTTCGTATGCAATTTTTGAGGGGGAGAAGAGTGAATAAACTACATGATTGAGTGTATTCTTATTCACATGCTCAATCAAAAACGGCAACCTCGTATGCACTTTTTGAGGGGGAGAAGTGTGAATAAAATACATGATTGATTGTATTCTTATTCACTTGCTCAATCAAAAAGTGCAAACATCGCTTGCAACTTTTGAGGGGGAGAAGTGTGAATATACCACATGGTGATTGATGCTTGAAGAATGGTCATACGACTCTCCTCCAACACCTAATGATCTACTTACTAAGGATAGCTGGGATTTATGTTTGATGTATACTTCCAAGCTTCAACGAATGTTGATCATCTAGTTCCTGAAGCTCTTGCTCCGGTTCCTGCTGACTCAACTGGTTCACCTTCCTCAATCTCCATTGATCAAGATGCACCATTTAGAAGTATTACTCAGATTACTCAAGTAACCCAATCTCCAGTTACTCCTCAAGGTGTTGATGTTGACTATCATGATTGTGAAGATGCACACATGAATAATGATCCGTCGCTTTTTTCTATTTCATCACGGATTGTTGTTCCTCCAAATGTGCACTTTGTAAATCAACCACAAGGACATTATGGAAAATGTCGGCTAAAAGGACAAAACAACTAAGAATTTGGACATGGAATGTCAAGTAATCACGGAATTTATTTGGTATCCCTTGTTTGAGATTGAAGTTGACTTTCACAAAGGGGTGATCTTATTTTATCTTGAAGTCGGGGTTGGTTGGATGAAGACTCTTCGAAATCCTTGCTTGAGCTTTTACCTTTACAATGACGAAGACTTGGATATCTAGTTATTTTGGCAATTATTCATTTTTATTACCACAAAATAACTATCACTTCAAGGAGTGTCACAACTTACACGAAGTTGTCGGTAGTCAAGAGGTGATGTACAACTGATTGGTCTCGAAACGGTCAGATAATTATTGGTCAACCACTTGTGAATGGTCAACTATAATAATCAAACAGCTTAAACCAATGCTTCCGTGGAATACAGTGTTTCCCCGGGTCATTATGTCCCGACGAGGTGTGGATGGTATCAAAACAGGTTTATGTTCGGGTGAATTGAATGGGAAGTAACCAGATAATTATTTGGGTTTGTTTACACAACGGGAATGATTAGGAATAACGGTATTAACAATCACGGGAAACAGAAACGTATAAACGTAAACCAAATTAAAAATCAGACACGACTGCGTGCTGAGAAAAAGGTGAGTTTTAAGGAAAATAAACTACAGGGGGTAAAAATGAAACTTTTACAAACTTAAAATTAAAAGAAAAGTTAAAACGAAAATGAAATTATTAAAATGATTATTTTAATATCAAAATACTATTTAATTAATTAAAACTATTTAAAAAGTAAATTAAACCTAATTTAAATTAACTAAAAATTATAGAGATTACAAATTAAACTAAAAACTTGCAAAAATAATTTCTAAAACTTAAAATGAACTTGAAGAAAGTATAAAAATTAAAAATAAATATTTTTGTCTTTTTATGGATTTTCTATTAATTAAAAACTAATTATCTTAATTAAACTATTTAAACTAATTTAAATTACAAATAATACTAAATTAACTTAGAAAATTATGGAAAAATTCTTAAAATTATTTTATAATATATAAAAGCTAGGAAAAAGATAAAAACTAGGTGTTGCTTTATAAAAATTAATTATGCTATTTAAAACTTAAATATTGATTAATTATTAATAAAACTAATATTAATTCTAATTAATACTAAATGACAAAATAAAAATTTGAGAAAATTATTAAAATTACTTTAACATTAAAGGAAATTAATAAAAATATAAAAATGTAGGTTACTTAATAAAAATCTAAAAATGAAAATTAAAATTTAAATTATATTAAATAGAAACTATCATTTATATTAAATTTGTCTTTTCTGGAATTTTCTTTTATAAAACTATTTTATACCTAAAAATAACTAACTTTTATGAAAACAACTTTTTTATAAGTTAAAAATAAGCTAGTTATAAGCTAATAACCTTAACAGTTGACTTATGTTGACCAGTTGAGAGATTAAGCTCACATGAGCTTACGTGGGGTCCACTGATTGAGCCCGAACCACCTAACTTATATTGACCAAGGAATGGTCAACAAATCCAAATAGCCTAGATCAATTCTCCGCGGAAGTATAAGGTTTCCCCGGGTCGTTATGTCCCGACGAGGTGTGAATTGTAATCAAACGGTTTCGTGATCGGGTGAATTTGGATGGAAAGAGGTTTTGAGTGTGATTAAACTACGGAATCTACAAGAGAATAGCTTAAATAAGCTATGTGAATAAGACAGGAAGCTAAGAAAAATCAGAAACGATAAAAACCTAAAAACGCGTACGTTACGTTTAAATAAAACGTAGACGTACAAAACAAAAAGTAAAAACTGAAATCTGAAAACACCCAGGGGGTGAAAATGACTTTTTTACAAACTAAAAGACAAAAGAAAATTTTTAGAAAAAGAAAATTAATTTTAACACTAATTAATTATTTAATATTAATTAATTACTAATTATTACTTATTAATAATATTTAAGTAACTTAAATATAATACAATATTATTTAAATACTAAAAAGGTGAAAATAAAATTTCTAAAATTATAAAATAACTAAAAATAAGTTTTAAAAATAAAAATAAGTATTTTTGTATTTTTGTGATTTTTCTATTAATTAATTACTAATTAATTACTACTTACTAAATAAACTATTTTAAATTATAAAAATTAGCAAATGAACAGCAAAAACTGTAAGAAAATTTCTAAAATTATTTTATAACATATAAAAGCTATAAAAAAATATAAAAACTTGATTTTACTTAATAAAAACTAATTATGCTATTTTAAACTAATTATTAACTAATTATAAATAAAACTAAGATTAAATCTAATAAATACTTAATGTCAAAATAAAAATCTGAGAAAATTACTATAAATACTTTAATATAATAAGTAATTAATAAAAATATAAAAATGACAAGTACTTAACAAAAATCTAAAAATGAAAAATAAAATTTAAATTAAATTAAATAGAAACTATCACTTAGAAATTAAATTGGATTTTCTTGATTTTTCTTTTACAAACTTATTATACACCTAAAAACAACAAACTTTTGTAAAAACAAACTTTTTAGAAATAAAAAATAAGCTGATTATGGAACCAAAAGCCAAACAGTTGACTTTGTTTGACCAAGATGAGAAATAGGCTAAAATTGCATTAGGTGGGACCCACAATGGATGATTCAGACTCAAATAAGCTATGAGAACTTGTTTGAACCAAATTAAGCAATAGGGGTCAACTGAATAAGCAAATAAGCCACAATTAAGTACTTTTAAACTTGTTTGAAACTGAAAATGGGGACAGAACTTGGGAAGCTGATTCAGGTGGGTCCCAGGGCTACTTAGGTCAACCCAATGGTCAATATCACTTCCCTGGTAGGAGGGGGTTTAAGGGAACCAAAAACAAGGGCTGAGGATCACTGGATTGATCAGAAAACCACCACCAAGTTGTGGTGGTGGTGGTGTATCTGCTGAGACAGAGCAGATTACTGCCCTGCAGCTCACTTTGGAGAGCTGTGGGGCCCACCACAAAATTCACAAAAATAAAAGGTATGTGGGAAATCAAAGATGAGGTGTTGGACTATTACCACAACAAGTTTCAGAGGCTAGATCATCACATACAAATCAAATAAATTCCTTGAAGTTTGGTAAAAAACTGGAAACATGCATTTTGACTTTTGAAGAAAACTTTAAACTTTGACTTTTGTTGATTTTGGTTGGATCTAATTGGATGAAAACATGATTTTAAGTTAAAGTAAAACTAAAATAAGTTAAAAGAACAACTTATCTAATGAAATGGTGGTTATTAGGACTCTATGATCACCACAGTGGACTGTGGTGATGAGATTTTGGTGAATTTGACTTTTGGCTGTGTAAGGTACCAAGTTTATGACTCAAAAGACCTAATAAGACCTACTACAGGTTGTCTAAAACAAAACAACAACTCAACAACAACAAAAGAGTAGCAATGAAGCTATAACCAAACACCCCTTATGGATTGTTTAAACCTAAATTTCAAAAGGTTAACACAAGACAAAGGTTGAAATTCACTATTTATGCTCTAATATTGTTATTACAGCAGAAATAAACAAAGATCAAACATAAAACAAGCATAAACAGTGAATAGAGAGAAAGTTGGAAAATATGAGAAATTCTTACAAAGCTTTTAACAAGTGAGATTGTAGAACCAAGAACAAGCCTATAGCTCCCCTTAGAGCACTATTACCCAATCCAAGCTCACCTCTTAAACCATCTCTGCTTCTTATCTCTCTTCTACACTAATTTTTATTTTCTTTTTATTTTTCTTGATATTTTTATATTTTTGAGTATTCTTACTGAAACTTGAAATCACTGAATTCCAATCTCACAAAAGTTTATAAACTACTTAAATGAACTTGAATAAACATGAAAACAACCATGTTAACTATTTTTGAATACAATTGAGATTTTCACTTCAAGGTGTCAAACTTGAATATTAATTAAAAACTTGAAATTGATAGCTAAATTATGTTTCTATTACATTGAAAACATCAAAATTACAATTTGAAAGCTAAAGTGAACACTGGAAAGGTAAATTACACTTAATTCGACATAAAACTAAACTACCTACTCTAATACTACACTAACTACTGGTTCCATCTTCTGTTTTCTTTTCCTTTTATAGTCCTGGAGTCCCTCTTAGACTTTCCCACTTCTGTCTCAGCCGTTGGATGGCTTCTAAATGATCACAGCCTTTGAATTCTTTTTGGCGGGAAAAACTGAATTTGGCAGTTGTAGTGGATTAGGTGTGATAATAAATGAGGGTAGGAGGGGGAAGGTGAAGTTGGTGATATCATTAAATGAAAAGGTGAGGTTTGGTGAGGAGGGGGGGCAAGGAAGCTTGAAACCAGGGAAGTGTGGGGGAGATGAACAGTGATACAGGTTATGTTTGTTTGACTGCTTAGTTTGACCCTGGTGTTGACTTCTTTGACCGGGGTTATTATAAAAGAGGTAGTGGGCTTTAGGTGGGATTGGGCTTGGGGAGTTGTGTGGGCTGGGATCAGGTTGTGTTTGGTTTTGGATTTGGTAACAAAAGGGGTCCATTTGGTTTTTAACTAAATAACATCAAGGACCAAAAGTGTAGATTTTAAAACTATGAGGGACTGAAATTGTATTATTCCCAAAGTAGTCACAAGGGACCATTCATGCATAGCTTAAAAATCCAAAACCCCTTTTTACAATTTTTGTACTTTTCAAAATTCCCGGGGACCATTTATGTAAATTTCTAAACCTCGGGGACTAAACATGCAATTTCCTCAAAATTCTCACCCAAGGATCATTTTTGATAATTTATGATTTTTAAGGACCAAAAATGATTTTTCTTTCAAAATTATCCCACCAGGGACTGAATCTGCCAAAATCTGTAACTCCAGGGACTAAATTGTAAATTTCCAAAACTTTTCCAATTTTTCACCAAAGGACTAAATATGGCAACTTATGATTGTAAAAGGATCTTTGGTGATAATTTTCCATATTTTGAATATCCAGGGACTAGATTTGTAATTTTATGAAAGTTGGGGGACTGAAACTGCCAATTTTGCAAACTTTGTGCGTTTTTCATTTGTTTTTGCTTGTTTTGCATCTAAAACATATAAAACACAATTTTGAAATATTTTCAGTATTTTGATGCATTACTGAGTGTTTTTGTATGTTTTGCAGTTCAGATTAGACCAAAAATGATGAGTGTTTGAGCACTCATCAATCCCCCACACTAAACTATTGCTAGTCCCTAGCAATACCGTTTTGAAAACTTGATGGATTTGAAAAACTCTTTACCAAAAGCCATCACTTCTGGAGTAGCCAGGTGTAAGAACTGTGGCACACCTGATAACCGTGTGATTTTGAGCAAACCACCAGCTGTCAACGGATTTGAGTAGTCTTTACCAAAAGCCGTTTGCTTTTGGACTAGCCAGCTCTTGATGGAATAGTCAACATCTTGGTGAGCTGATTACCAATTATGGATTTTCCACGGCCTTTACCACAAGCCATAATCTTGCGGGCTAGCCAACTCATTTGTTTTTGGGGAGTTGAGGAACCGTACAATTTTGGGCAAATTGCAAGCCGTAAAAGGATTTGAGATGTCTTTACCAAGAGCTGTTTGCTCCTGGACTAGCCAATCCCTTTTGTCGCTTAGACAAGGCGGACTGATTACCATAAAAATTTTGAAGCGCCAGTGAAAAATTTTTTGAAATTTTTTTGAATTTTGGCTAAAAACGGGGGTATTATATAGTAAAATGTGATAAAATTCGCTAGCAAATACCCCCCCACACTAAGCATGAATATTGTCCTCAATATTCAAAATCCCGGCTATTATGCCGACATTTTGAACGTAAAAGGGCAACATTACAAGCTAAGCGTGGAAAACACCATTTTGTTTTTTCACGTCATAAGTAATCATAGTATGGGGGACTCCCCCACACTTAGGGTGAAAACCCTATAAACATGCTACTGTTTTTGTTTACCGAGTCGCTAGCTTGACTCGACCCCTAATTCATTTGTCATTGGGGAACATGATGTGGAAGAAACAATCTCAATCGGACTTTCATTCAAGATGTTTGGACAAACATTTGAAGCACGTGAAAGTTCCACACCGATGAGATAAGTACCCGGCTCAAGATAATGATATATGAAAATGCCGGGATCAAAGATAGTGTCTTCATTCCCGAAGGAGTGAAGAAGAGGAGAAATCACCTGGTAGGTGAAGGAAAGAAGAGAGATCCGAATAGCAATTAAGATAAGAACTTCCTCCTCAAGAAATGTATATTCAAGTGGAGGAGGCAAGTCCTTGAGCTTGATCTCAGGAAATTTATCAGTTTCCTCAACTGATTTGATTTCCTCATTATGAAGTTGCTTGGATGGAAGAGGGGGAGATGGATCTTCGTTTAACAAACTCTCTAGAAAAAGAATGTCCCCCTCAGGATCAAGATAGTTTTCATCAACTTCAAGTGGAAGTGAACTATCTTCAGCAAGAAAAGCCTCGACCTCGTCCAGATCAGCTTTGAGATCAAAGAGATCATCATTACTTCCTGACGGAAGTGAATCAATGTGAGCACGCTCATCAGTGAACTCCTCAAGAAGGAGGTCAACATCAGAATGAGGAAGTGAAACCTCAACATACTCAACTTCTCCATAAGATGTACATTCATCGTCAGAATCGGAGAAAGTCTCAAAATGATCTTTTGAAAAGACAAGAGGAGGAGGAATATCACACATATGATCGAGAATTCCCTGTGACTCTCCTGGGATTGGGACAAGGTCCTCGACACTAGACTTTATGAATACGTCTGATCCCTTTGCAGGAATTGTGTCAAGATGCTCATCCCCCATGATAAGAGAGTGAGTGTGAATCTCGGGTGTGATAACAGACTGAGGGAGCTGAGAAGGACTAGCATAAATGGGTTTTATAATTTCCCTTTGTCGTTCTGCTAGTATTTCTATCATACTCTTTGCTCCCTGAGATTTTTGGATTAATGGGATTTCAACCGATGAATTCGATGATTCTTTTGGAAGAATATCAACGATATCTTCATTATCACTATCATCATCGTCATCGATAAGAGCAGCATTGAGAAAATTAGAATGTGTGCTATCTACTCTTTGCTCCGCAAGCAATTCCTCCAAACTCTTTCCATGAGGATATGGACTAAGAGGAAATTGGGGGGGTGAGGGCGTGTCAAAACCAGAAGGTTGAAATTGATCATCATTGTGAGGACCCCCACAATATGCACAAGAAGAACTTGGTGCATAGCGAAGCAACATATTAGTTAACTCCTCCTTCATTTTCTCTTGTGACTCTAGAATCTTTTGAAAAAAATCAGGGTCAGTTTCTTGAGGAGTTGCTTGAATTGGTTGGTACTGTGGAGGTTGGTCAAAACCAGATGAGTCATGATTGTTACAAGGAAATCGACTCCCTGTTTGACAATCAGAGCTGAAGTGGGGACCTCCACAGTACTCACAACAGTAAAACTGCTGTGGCTGATTCTGTGAATCATATGAATGTTGGTCATAACCAAAGTTCTGAGTGTTACCAGGAAACTGTTCATAGACAAACGTGTTTCCGGTTTGACACTCAAATCCTTGGTGAGGACCTCCACAAAATTCACAAGAGAATGTCAATATCTCCTGATGTGGTGGCTGGTGGAATGAGTCAGATGTGTCAGGGTAAGAATAGGGATCCTGGTTATAGACAGACCCGTATCCAGACTCTACCATGCCACATCCAGGGCAATTACCACCATTATAAGGACCACCACACCATTGGCAACCAAATTGGTGTGGATACGTCATAGAAGAGGAATCAAAGGGGTATAGAGGGTAAAGAATGAAGAATCAAAGATGTGAGAGGGTAAAGGTGAATATTTTTGGGTTTTTGGATAAACATTTTGTACAAATGATAAAGAAAATCTTTTTGGGTTTTGTTTTTATGAAAATATGAACAAGGATGGATAAATGTACAATGGAACGAATTCCAAAGACACTAATCAGAAAAACCGTTTAGATACGCACAACCTCCCCGGCAGCGGCGCCAAAAGTTGATTGAGCCCGAACCACATAACTTATATTGACCAAGGAATGGTCAACAAAGCCAAATAGCCTAGATCAATGCTCCGCGGAAGTATAAGGTTTCCCCGAGTCGTTATGTCCCGACGAGGTGTGAATTGTAATCAAACGGTTTCGTGATCGGGTGAATTTGGATGGAAAGAGGTTTTGAGTGTGATTAAACTACGGAATCTACAAGAGAATAGCTTAAATAAGCTATGTGAATAAGAAGGGAAGCTAAGAAAAATCAGAAACGATAAAAACCTAAAAACGCGTACGTTACGTTTAAATAAAACGTAGACGTACAAAATAAAACGTAAAAACTGAAATCTGAAAACACCCAGGGGGTGAAAATGACTTTTTTACAAACTAAAAGACAAAAGAAAATTTTTAGAAAAAGAAAATTAATTTTAACACTAATTATTTATTTAATATTAATTAATTACTAATTATTACTTATTAATAATATTTAAGTAACGTAAATATAATACAATATTATTAAAATACTAAAAAGGTGAAAATAAAATTTCTAAAATTATAAAATAACTAAAAATAAGTTTTAAAAATAAAAATAAGTATTTTTGTCTTTTTGTGATTTTTCTATTAATTAATTACTAATTAATTACTACTTACTAAATAAACTATTTTAAATTATAAAAATTAGCAAATGAACAGTAAAAACTCTAAGAAAATTTCTAAAATTATTTTATAACATATAAAAGCTATAAAAAATATAAAAACTAGATTTTACTTAATAAAAACGAATTATGCTATTTTAAACTAATTATTAACTAATTATAAATAAAACTAAGATTAAATCTAATAAATACTTAATTTCAAAATAAAAATCTGAGAAAATTATTATAAATACTTTAATATAATAGGTAATTAATAAAAATATAAAAATGACAAGTATTTAACAAAAATCTAAAAATGAAAAATAAAATTTAAATTAAATTAAATAGAAACTATCACTTAGAAATTAAATTGGATTTTCTTGATTTTTCTTTTACAAACTTATTATACACCTAAAAACAACAAACTTTTGTAAAAACAAACTTTTTAGAAATAAAAAATAAGCTGATTATGGAACCAAAAGCCAAATAGTTGACTTTGTTTGACCAAGATGAGAAATAGGCTAAAATTGCATTAGGTGGGACCCACAATGGATGATTCAGACTCAAATAAGCTATGAGAACTTGTTTGAACCAAATTAAGCAATAGGGGTCAACTGAATAAGCAAATAAGCCACAATTAAGCACTTTTAAACTTGTCTGAAACTAAAAATGGGGACAGAACTTGGAAAGCTGATTCAGGTGGGTCCCAGGGCTACTTAGGTCAACCCAATGGTCAATATCACTTCCCTGGTAGGAGGGGGGTTTAAGGGAACCAAAAACAAGGGCTGAGGATCACTGGATTGATCAGAAAACCACCACCAAGTGGTGGTGGTGGTGGTGGTGTGTCTGCTGAGACAGAGCAGATTACAGCCTTGCAGCTCACTTTGGAGAGCTGTGGGGCCCACCACAAAATTCACAAAAATAAAAGTGTTAGCATTAAAAATATGAATTATGAAGTGATGGTCATTCTCATATTGTAACTTTGTGTCATTGGTTAAGATTAGTAATAGTTTGGTCATTGGGCCTTGGACTTGGCAAGCTAATATGTTATATGCTATGTTTCATAAGCCTAGTTAACCAACCATGTAACCAAGTCCAAGCCCAAGCCCATAGAAAGCCCATAGGGCATCTAATGTATCTTACTATTTAAACACCTCAAAGGCTCATTTGAGGTGTGTGCTTGTGTGTGTATTTGTGTGTGTTTTCTTTGAATAAAAGCTCTCATCTTTTCATCTCTCTCTCTTTATACACGAATCACATATAAGTCACCAAGTCACCATCTTTCTTCTTCTAAACTTCTATATTTGTGATAAAGTTGTGTAATCTAAGGTCCTACAAGTGGTATCAATCGCCTAACAATGATTTAGGAGGGTTGAGAGTTTGTGTGGTTCGTGATTTTAAGCCATATTTCACGTTTTTTTAGAAAAGTTCTCACTTTTCTTGTTTTTCTTGGTTTTTAACACTTTTTTGATTACAAACTAGTGTTATAAACCTTTTCTAACAAGAAAGTTTCAACCTTATTGAAAATTTCAAGCTTAAAAAACTCGATTTGGTTTTGTACTTGTTTTCGAGATCTCAAAAAGTTTTCATAAAAATCATCAAGTTTGGAACTTTCTTCAAGTTTTGGTGATTTTATGCATAGAAGTACAAGAATCTTGGAACAAAAACTTGATTTTGGTATCCTTTAAGTCTAACGATTTTTGTTGCCTAATATCGAGAAACTCAAACCCTTGTTATCGAGAATCTCAATCTTGTTATCTTCAATCGATTCCGTGGCTTACTCGGTGTTTATCTTCCTTGTATAAGTTAGAAAAAACACTTCGACTTGGGATACTTTTCTAAATTGTATAATTTAGATAAGCTTGATAATTTTCGAGAAACTTGAAAAATTTTCGAGAAACTTGATAATTTTCGAGAAACTTGATAATTTTCGAGAAACTTGATAATTTTCGAGAAACTTGATAATTTTCGAGAAACTTGATAATTTTCGAGAAACTTGAAAAATTTTCGAGAAACTTGATAATTTTCGAGAAACTTGAAAAATTTTCGAGAAACTTGATAATTTTCGAGAAACTTGATAATTTTCGAGAAACTTGATAATTTTCGCAAACTTGGAAAATTTTCGAGAACTTGGACAAACTTTGAGAACACAGAATTTCGCAATCTTGAAGTTTCGAGTACCCAGCAAAGTTTCGCGAAATTTGACAAAAGTGAGATTTTTGACGACCAAACTTCAAACTGCCATAACTTTTGAACCGTAACTCCGTTTTCGACGAATCAGCTGTCAAAACGACCGTCAGACAGAGGAGAACGACACACTAAATGATTTATCGATTTAGGCGAAGTTTCGAGGCCTAAAAACGCTCCGAGAAGAAGTTATTGAGGTTTTAAGGTTTTTAGTCAAAATTTTCACCATAAAACCTTGCATCAACTCACTCTAAACTCTACTCCTATTTCGTTGGAACGATCCAAGAATCAACTTTATCCATCTAAACTTCATCTAATGGCAACTCAGCAAGACATTCATGCAGCCGGTGCCGAAAACCGACGTCCCATGCTGTCAAAGGGTGGATACTCACAGTGGGCTAGTCGTATGATGCGTTATCTTAATAGCAAAACAAATGGAAGTCTTCTCATCAAATCCATTGTGGATGGACCCTTCAAACCATCACAAGTACTAGACCCTGGTGATCCAAATGGTACCCCCCCCCCCAGTACAACCATACTACAGAGATCAGAATGAGACTGAATACACTGTGGAAGACAGAAAACAGATTGAAGCTGATGATCAGGCATTTCATTACGTCGTTCTTGGTTTACCTGAAACCATTTATGCTACTGTTGACAGTGAAGTAAGTGCTCATGCAGTCTGGGAAAGAGTCAAGAGGTTAATGTATGGGACAGACATCGGGAAACAGGAAATGGAAACACAATTGCATAAGGAACTTCACAAGTTTACTTCAATTCCTGGTGAATCCATAGAGACGTACTACCACAGATTCTGTAAGATCATGAATGATTTATCAAGACACAACCTCAGTCAGACAAATATTGCTAACAACACCATTTTTCTGAATGAGTTACAACCAGAATGGGGAAGATATGTCACTATTGTTTATCAGACAAAGAATTTGCATGAAGTGACTTATGATCAGGTGTATGATTTCTTGAAGCAAAATCAGGATGAAGCTAATGAAGTAAGAGCTGAATTACTAGCTAAAAAGCATGATCCTCTAGCATTAATGGCCGATACACCAACACCTATGCCAGTGAACACACAACAACAACCATCATCATCTTCCACTCACAACTACATGCAACCATCCTACATTCAACAACCAACACCGGTCTACCAACAACAGTTCTACCCACAACAACAACAAGTTATTCCACAACAGCAATACCCACAATTCCAAGAACCGGAATTCACTGACAATGATGAAGCTACTGCAGCATTGTCCCAAGCGTTTGCTTTTCTGTCAAAGGCATTCCAAGGACGTTATTCTACACCAACAAACAACAACCAAAGGATCTCATCGAACACTCGCAACAAGCAGTTTGCTCAGCCGAGTTTCAATATGGGCAATGAAGGCCAAATGGTTGGAGTTTATGGGAATCAATAGGGATATCAGAATATGCAGAATACAGGTCAATATGCAGGGAATCAGAATGCAGGTCAGTTTGCAGGAAATCAGTATGGTCAGTATGCAGGGAATCAGTTGGGTCAGTTTGTTGGAAATCAGAGGGGTCAGAATGTTGGTAATCAGGCAATGGGTAATCAGAATAGAAATGTTGCAGCTCCAGTTGTTGGGAATTATGGAAATGTGAATCAGGGTAATCCGGTAAAGTGTTTCAACTGCCAAGGAGTAGGTCATATGGCAAGAAATTGTCCTACTAAGCCGAACAAGAAAGATCTAGAGTATTTGCAGAAAGCAGTACTGTTGGCACAAAAGGCTAAGGCAGGGTTTCAGTTGAACGCAGAGGAGAATGATTTTATGGCTCTTATGGATGACATGGAAGATAGAGAGGATATCGATGCGAACTGCATATTCATGGCTAATCTTCAGGAAGCTAAGTATGACACGGATTCTGACACACTTCCTGTTTATGACACCAGTGCACCATCTGAGGTATCCAATGTCAACACATGTCATAATAATGATATATTTGATATGTCTCCTCATGAGGAACAACATTCTGAGAAACAAGCACCCACTTATGATACATACCTGGACACGCCAAGTAGTAGCAATACTTCTTCAGCAACTCCAGATGTGAATCATAATGGAGGCTTCATTTCACAACATGCTGAGAATGATGAGGAAACACGTGCTTTATTTGAATCATTATTAAATAATTGTGGTATTGAAATCGAGAAAGTGAAAAAGGTCAATCGCGATGTTAAGGCCGCGAATGAGAAATTGACCACTGAGCTTGAGAGATACAAGGAAAATGCAAAAAGTTTTCAAATTCACAAAGAACGCGAGTCAGAATTTGAAATTGGTTATAAGAAATTACTTGTTAAAGATAGGGAATGGAAAAACAAGTTTGCTAATCTTGAAATAAGTTCAACAAAAACCATTAACTCTTTAAAACAAGAAATTTCTGAATTAACAAACCAACTTTCAAAACAAAAAACAGCTTATACCAATCTTGAAAAAGAACGGGATGAGTTGAAAAAGGACTTTGCAAAGAAAGAAGATAAACTTTTGGAAGAAATCGTAGAGTCAGAACACAAGATTGCACATCTAGAAGAATTGGTGGTTAAGTCGGGTCAGTCAAGTCAAACTATGAAGATGATTTCAAACCAAACTAATCCGATTTACCATACGAAACACAAAATGGCTCTCGGTAACAACAATCCTTGTAATCTCAAGAAAGCTCAGGATGAACAGAATGTTTTGTATAATGGTAGTGTTTTTTACACCAAACATGATCCTCCCGTCGTTCGGGATTCTGTGCAAACGATAGAACATGTCGAAGAGAGCATTTCTAAAATGAAACAAAAGGATTTGAAACCCATTGATTACAACAAATTGAACAAACTTTCGGGTGTTACTTTTGTTCCACAAAAAGAACCATCTGTGTTTTCCATAAAACGACCATTCTCGAAAATGTTTTCTAAAAAAGTAGTTGCTTCCAAATCACTTTCAAACATGGAACAGATGTCTTCAAACAACACTTTTAACTCAAGTGCTGCAAGGGGATATCTTGATGATCTTAAAACCAGAATTGGGCAACTTAAAACGACTTTAGAATCTAAAACGAGACTTAATGAGATCAATTGGAATTCCACGGTTCATTTACAGCTTAAAAAGATTCTTGAAAATGAATTTGCTCCTCAAATTAATAACATCCATGCTCGAGTAATTCATTTTGAACAAGCATTTTTGAAAGAAATAGCTGACTTTGTCACGGATCACAAATCCCTGATAAAGAAGGCAAATGAATCTTTTGAGCAAATCAATGTTTTGGAAAACCTAAATGATTCTCTCTTCGAAGCTGTTATGACCACCGATATTATGTCCATCATTTTACAAACATATTCTGTTCAAGACGATGAACGACTAAGAGCTGAGACCTCCGCAATTGTTTCAAAATATGAAAATGCTCTTATAAAGCTTGAAAAAGAAAACACGTCATATTTTAAACAACTTGATCGAAAATCAGAGGAATGCAAGTATGACAAATTGTCGTATGAGCATGCCTACAAGGATATGAAAAAGGAAAATGATCTTTTGAGAGCTCAGCTTGAAAACATAAAAGGAAAGGGTGTGGATACTAAGTTTGCAAAACCATCGACTTCGGAGAAACCAAATATTTCAAACACGGTTCAAAAACCAAAAATGTCAATTTCACGGTTTGCTCCAAAAGTCGATGAGAAAAAGGATTTGTCAAAACCAGTCACTCCACAATCCTTGCCCAAGGATAAGGTAATGGAAAAGATTGTTGAAAAACAAAAATTGGTTGTTGAAAGAGACACAAATGTTTGTTCACCTGGCTCTTCTAGAAATTATACACCGAATGTGACCAAAAAAACTGTTAAAGAGTCTGTTGGTTCTAATGACATGGTCCAAAATCACCATCTTGAGGAAGCTAGGAAAAAGACACAACTTCGAAAAGACGGAATTTTAGGTGTAAAACCTATTGTGATGAATTCTACAAGATTCCAAAGCACTGCTAGTAGTAGTAAACCATTACCTAGGAACAATCAACAAAATACTAGGGATTGGCTTGCATCTAAGAGTAGTGGCACAAAAGTAAATGCTAGGAACGTAGAATACAACACACGGAATTCCAAGGTCTCATCAAACAACAAAGAATTTCCAAAAGACTGTAGTGACAAAGTTAAAATTGCTGTGATAAACAAGAATGTTGAATTTGTCTGTCCTACATGTCAAAAATGTGTTTTTTCAGCTAATCACGATGCATGTATTGCACAATTTCTCACGAAAGGAAAATCAAGTGTCAAGACACAATCCACTAAGACACCAAATAGTAACAAACCCGTTGATATGAAACAAGAGGTTAAGAAACCTAATAGGAGGATACCGAAAGGATGTAGTTTTTCCAAGACTGAGACTTCCGCTGCATCTGATAAGAAAACTACGTCTAGATCTTACCTTAGGTGGATTCCCACGGGAAAAGTTTTTAAAACAGTTGGTCTTAGATGGATTACCACAGGAAAGATGTTTGATAGTTGCACCAACACAAATAATAGTGATAATCATCAGGTAAAGGAAGTAGAAACCATTACACCCGTTGTTAGTCAACACCCTCAATGTGAGGAAACATGTACTTCTAACACTGTTATTTGTGCAAAGTCTTCTTCTGTGGATGCAGGTACTTGTGAAAGTGATGAGAGTTCATACACCCAATGTGGTAAAGACGAAATTTACGCCAACATCGCATGTGGACATCCTTTTCTAATTCCACTCTTAACTCCGCTTTTACTTGTTCATGCTTAATTTTTTTTCTTTTCTTTTCTTCTTTGTATATATTTTTGAAAAACAAAATACAAAATTTGAAAAACCAACAAAAACAAAATACAAAAATATAAAATTTTCAAAAAAATACAAAAACAATATAAAATCAAAAAACCCAAAAATATTCTTCTCACGACATGTCTCTCGTATAAATCAATATTCTGTACGTTTCTAGAAATGTCATTCAACAATGATACAGACATGTACAGATGCTTGAGCGGGAGTTCTTTTTAATGTTTTTCTAAAACATGTCGTTTCTCAAAATTTTCTTCACAATGGCTTTCGTATACTTCAGTACGAAACCCGAACGTAATCGAACGGCTTCTGGACACATCAGTTCAGGACCCGCGTTTCAAAGAAAGGAAAGTGCCTAATCAAAACAATGATGTCAAATATTTTTCGAGCACTTATCCTAAAACGAGAACCAAACACTTATCTGGCTTGAGTTTTCTTTAGAAAAACTTTCAAAATCTTTAAGCTCAAGACCATGATTGTTGATCTAATGATAAATTAGATTTTCATAATTCTCTTACATTCTGAGCACCACCTTTTCAAGATTTTTCAAAAAGATTTTCAAAATCTATCAAAATCGGTGCTCATCATCAAAATGACTTGTGTACACCTTACAGTGCACAACTCAATTTTTCAAAGAAAGGAAAGTGCTACGCAAAAATGATTTTCATCAAAAAAGTGCAGTTATCCTAAATATGGACACTGTTGTACGCCTCAGTGCGACATTCCTATTCAAACAAAGAGAAGTCTTTGTTTTTCATAAAACCTTGATGCAAAATTCAACAAATCTGAAACTTCTTTCTCTTTCAGAATTTTGCTTCAAAAAGACTCCTTCCCTCTAAACTTTAAAAAGTTTAACATTTCTCAAAAACATATGCGAGTTTTGAGGGGGAGTATTTCATTAAAATAAAAATGTTCCGATTTCATGCAAAAACAAATCTGTCTTTCTCTCCAAAAAGTTTTTTCTTAATCTGTTGATATCAAAAATATCACGATATGCTATTTTTGAGGGGGAGAAGACATGATTAAAATGTGATCAAAATGTGTAAATATTGTGGCTGAATCTCAGAAGAGCTCGACTCAGATTGTACCAATGAATTGACAAAGCTTAAAATGTCAAGAATCGAAAAGACTTGTCCTGGACGGGTAATAATTTCAAGCTAGTCTAACTAGTGATGTAAGCGTGTCTCGAATAGGACTTGTCTGAGTAGAATGTACCGTATCGAGAGACTTTCTTTGGACTTGACCAGGACGGGTAATAATTTCAAGCTAGTCTAACTAGTGATGTAAGCGTGTCTCGAATCGGTCATGTTCGCTGAAAGTGGATCAATTCAAAAAGTGCAAACTCCTCCCACATGTGCAAATTTCTTAAAAATTACATGAGCACATGTGAAGGGGGAGTCCTTCAAAAGAAATGCAAAACTCTCGAAGTGTCAACAAAATGTGTTTTATGATCATGAACACTTTGAGAGATTTTCACAAAAGGTTTTATGGCATGTGATCAATTATAGGATAGTCATGGTGTTATAAGGTGACTAAGGTTAGGAAAAACCGTCCTATGATCCGCCAGAGCCGGAGGGATCTACCCAAGGACAATTCCAATAGAGTAGAATTAGAAGTCCTTAGGTATGATTGAAAAAAAGGAGAAAATGAGAAAGGAGAAAGAAGGGGTTGAAGAATTAAAAAGAAAAGTTATGAAAAAAGGGTGAAAAGAAATAGCCCTCCAAATGTTCAACCTTAGGGCAGACACCGGGTTCAACTCATATGCTACTGGTTGTTACTAAGGTGACACCGGTATTGAAGACAAAGACGTCATGGACCCAGTGACGCACTGCACTAAACCTTCTTAACCACTCAAGTTCTCTTAAAAGAGCTTGTTTCATTCTCACGGGGAACCAGCGTAATCTATCGACCTGTCTCTTAGAGATGATTGATATTGAAGTAGGAGACCTCTCCCTAATCTCCGCATAGGAAACCAAATGTGCACTTATCGAGTCTAGAGCCCCGAGATTCATCAAAAGATCTCATAGGAACACATGATATTTCTACACTGGTTGTTCAACATTAAGGACGCCAGATGTAAACTTTAGAGTCCTACGCAGATCTTAGCAATCTGCCAGAACATTTATGAGAGGATTCACTTTTGTGATTCTCAATGATTGAATGGAAATTCCTGCCAGGGTCAACATCAAGCAGCCCTGACAGCAGGTCACTTCGGTAATTCTTTATGGGTTACGCTTAGTGTTCGCGGTGGTTTCAAACGGTCTACAGTCGTGGAGTGATCCCCAGCGACTCACCCAGTCATTGAGCTACTAAGTAGGTCTTGTAAGCTCTCTCGAGAGTATCTGACATGGGAACGGCCATGGTAAGGGTTAGAAGGAGTCTTCACACTATGTTGTTGACGATCTCTAATTCTTATCTGTAAGTACCGGTTGTTTTATTGCTAACTGTTTATATGCAGGGACACTTCATCTCCATGGCGACAGATTCCACATGCTCATACATGCATCTCGAAGTCAAAGGAAAGTTCTCACAAAGATCAAAGCAAAGAAAGGTTCAAAGAAAGATTCTACGCAATATGAAAGAATCTACAGAAGTAAAGTGACAAAGATCTGTGTGAAAGAACGGGAACTACAAATGCATGTATCACAAAGACTGAAGATGTATGAGCATGTTGGAATGGCAAACAACCACCACAGACGCAGAAGTGACGAAAGGCAGATAACTCCACATCACAAAGAAACAAAGAACGATGAAAATCAGTTATCGAAGATCACAAAGCATGAAGGAACAAAGACTAAAGACTATTCTACAACGACACACAAAGTTGAAGACAAAGAACACGGAAGACCCACTCACGTGGAGCATCATTCGAATGACCAACCCTTAGGGGGAGATTGTTAGCATTAAAAATATGAATTATGAAGTGATGGTCATTCTCATATTGTAACTTTGTGTCGTTGGTTAAGATTAGTAATAGTTTAGTCATTGGGCCTTGGACTTGGCAAGCTAATATGTTATATGCTATGTTTCATAAGCCTAGTTAACCAACCATGTAACCAAGTCCAAGCCCAAGCCCATAGGGCATCTAATGTATCTTACTATTTAAACACCTCAAAGGCTCATTTGAGGTGTGTGCTTGTGTGTGTATTTGTGTGTGTTTTCTTTAATAAAAGCTCTCATATTTCCATCTATCTTTCTCATATACACGAATCACATATAAGTCACCAAGTCACCATCTTTCTTCTTCTAATCTTCTATATTTGTGATAAAGTTGGTATATCTAAGGTCATACAAAAAGGTATGTGGGAAATCAAAGATGAGGTGTTGGACTATTACCACAACAAGTTTCAGAGGCTAGATCATCACATACAAATCAAATAAATTCCTTGAAGTTTGGTAAAAAACTGGAAACATGCATTTTGACTTTTGAAGAAAACTTTAAACTTTGACTTTTGTTGATTTTGGTTGGATCTAATTGGATGAAAACATGATTTTAAGTTAAAGTAAAACTAAAATAAGTTAAAAGAACAACTTATCTAATGAAATGGTGGTTATTAGGACTCTATGATCACCACAGTGGACTGTGGTGATGAGATTTTGGTGAATTTGACTTTTGGCTGTGTAAGGTACCAAGTTTATGACTCAAAAGACCTAATAAGACCTACTACAGGTTGTCTAAAACAAAACAACAACTCAACAACAACAAAAGAGTAGCAATGAAGCTATAACCAAACACCCCTTATGGACTGTTTAAACCTAAATTTCAAAAGGTTAACACAAGACAAAGGTTGAAATTCACTATTTATGCTCTAATATTGTTATTACAGCAGAAATAAACAAATATCAAACATAAAACAAGCATAAACAGTGAATAGAGAGAAAGTTGGAAAATATGAGAAATTCTTACAAAGCTTTTAACAAGTGAGATTGTAGAACCAAGAACAAGCCTATAGCTCCCCTTAGAGCACTATTACCTAATCCAAGCTCACCTCTTAAACCATCTCTGCTTCCTTATCTCTCTTCTACACTAATTTTTATTTTCTTTTTATTTTTCTTGATATTTTTATATTTTTGAGTATTCTTACTGAAACTTGAAATCACTGAATTCCAATCTCACAAAAGTTTATAAACTACTTAAATGAACTTGAATAAACATGAAAACAACCATGTTAACTAATTTTGAACAATTGAGATTTTCACTTCAAGGTGTCAAACTTGAATATTAATTAAAAACTTGAAATTGATAGCTAAATTATGTTTCTATTACATAGAAAACATCAAAATTACAATTTGAAAGCTAAAGTGAACACTGGAAAGGTAAATTACACTTAATTCGACATAAAACTAAACTACCTACTCTAATACTACACTAACTACTGGTTCCATCTTCTGTTTTCTTTTCCTTTTATAGTCCTGGAGTCCCTCTTAGACTTTCCCACTTCTGTCTCAGCCGTTGCATGGCTTCTAAATGATCACAGCCTTTGAATTCTTTTTGGCGGGAAAAACTGAATTTGGCAGTTGTAGTGGATTAGGTGTGATAATAAATGAGGGTAGGAGGGGGAAGGTGAAGTTGGTGATATCATTAAATGAAAAGGTGAGGTTTGGTGAGGAGGGGGGGCAAGGAAGCTTGAAACCAGGGAAGTGTGGGGGAGATGAACAGTGATACGGGTTGTGTTTGTTTGACTGCTTAGTTTGACCCTGGTGTTGACTTCTTTGATCGAGGTTATTATAAAAGGGGTAGTGGGCTTTAGGTGGGATTGGGCTTGGGGAGTTGTGTAGGCTGGGATCAGGTTGTGTTTGGTTTTGGATTTGGTAACAAAAGGGGTCCATTTGGTTTTTAACTAAATAACATCAAGGACCAAAAGTGTAGATTTTAAAACTATGAGGGACTGAAATTGTATTATTCCCAAAGTAGTCACAAGGGACCATTCATGCATAGCTTAAAAATCCAAAACCCCTTTTTACAATTTTTGTACTTTTCAAAATTCTCGGGGACCATTTATGTAAATTTCCAAACCTCGGGGACTAACCATGCAATTTCCTAAAAATTCTCACCCAAGGATCATTTTTGATAATTTATGATTTTTAAGGACCAAAAATGATTTTTCTTTCAAAATTATCCCACCAGGGACTGAATCTGCCAAAATCTGTAACTCCAGGGACTAAATTGTAAATTTCCAAAACTTTTCCAATTTTTCACCAAAGGACTAAATATGGAAACTTATGATTGTAAAAGGACCTTTGGTGATAATTTTCCATATTTTGAATATCCAGGGACTAGATTTGTAATTTTATGAAAGTTGGGGGACTGAAACTGCCAATTTTGCAAACTTTGTGCGTTTTTCATTTGTTTTTGCTCGGTTTGCATCTAAAACATATAAAACACAATTTTGAAATATTTTCAGTATTTTGATGCATTACTGAGTGTTTTTGTATGTTTTGCAGTTCAGATTAGACCAAAAATGATGAGTGTTTGAGCACTCATCATCCACCTTGGTAAAATCTTGTTCAAATGAGTTAAGAAAACATGTTTAAGCAAGAAAAAGCAATAAGTGTTCACAGAATAAGCCAATAAGCTCAAAATAAGCACTTGGTTTCTTGTTACTCAACTGAAAATGGGACAGGCTTGTGGATTGGTTCCAAGTGGGGTCCACAAGGATTCAGGTCAAACAAATGGTCAATACAGGAAGCCTACTAGGAGGGGGGTTGAATGAAATCAAGTGGGGGGCTTGTGGACCAATGTGGTGGCCAGAAAACACCACCAAAGGTGGTGGTTTGGCTGTGGTCTGCTGATGCAGGGGAAGAAGGCTTCCCTACAGCCTACTTTGGGGCAAGCTGGGGCCCACTAGAAAAATCCCAAAACTATAACAACTATGGGATTCTAAACTTGAGGTGGGGGGTTGCTATACCTAAAAGTTACAAGGTCTAAATCCTAACCTAAAAATCACAAAAATTCATGCAAGATTTGGAAAATCCGAGTAAATAACATTTTGACTTTTCAATAAAACTCCTACTTTGACTTAAGTGAAATTCTACACTAATTTATGGACTAATTATGATATGTTATGATATAATAAGACTGAATTAAGCTATAGTAACAACTTGTTAACTAAAATGATGAAATTTAGAACTTATACTCCTAACAGTGAAAGGAAAATTAAGACAAAAGTGTGATTTTGACTTTTTGTTACTAACCTATCATTTTTATTACATAACTTATCTACTTAAACCTATAAGAGACTAGATATGCAGATGAGATAGCAAAACAACAACTAGGACATCATGATTTAAGCAGATCCAAACAGTCCTTTAAGAGAGTAATTTAACAAATTACAAACCAACTTATCATTTTAGACCTCAACTCTGATTCAGAACTTTATATTATCTTAAAACAAGACCTAATTAGCAGAAAACAACAACAATAACAGCTTGAAACTAAGAAATGATAAAAAGACCTTTTTGACTGTGAAACTAAAATTTAAAGCAACTATGGATTATCATGAACAACAGGCCTTATATGAAATCAAATCACATTCATAAGGCTAAATAAGCACAAAAGAACCTGTTATAAGCAGTAAGAAGCAATATCAAAGTAAAAAGCGTGAAATGGAATTGTATGCTTACAAGTGAACCAAGACTGAGAATTGTGAATCAGTGACCAAGAGCTATCCTAACACCTCCCTTGAGGTACTACAACCATGAAACATCCATTTTTAACCCTGCTCATTGCTTCTTCATCAGTGAACACTGAATTTTTTATTTCTTTTCTATTTTCCTTATTTTTGATTATTTTTGGATTTTGAAGTAAAACTAGTTTAGATACTTACTGATCTTACAAAAGCTTATGATTAAACTAAAATGAGTGTAATAGAATAGTAAACAAGAGCATTTAACAGTTTAAGAGAAATTTGTCAAATTTCCTCAAAATGCCAAAAACTGAATTCTAATAACAAAGTTTGAAATTTAGGTTAAAAGAAGTTCAAATTACAATAAGGAAACTGAGTACAACAAGTTTTGATTGAAATAACAACTGAAATGGTAAATTACACTACCTACGATTAAGCTAGATTAAAACTACACTAATACTCCTTCATCTCTGCTTCTCTTCTGCTTTATAGATATCTTTTGAGTTCCTAGTAGTCTTTGGAGACTTTCCCACCAATTTAGGACCATTGGATTAGTCAAATTCATCATGGCCGTTTAAACTGCCATTTGGTGCCAAAATAGGAATAGGTAGCGTGTGGGATTGAGAAGCAATTAAAGGGTCTTGGGAGTATGTGTGAGGTGGGAGGATAAGGTAGGATAGTAGATGGTGAGGTGGTGGATAGGTGGTGAAGAAAACTGTGGGTGTGAGGTGGTTTGTGGTATTGCAGTGGTGGAGGAAGGAGAAGGAGGGAAAGGGGTGAAGGGTGGTTTGGTCAAATGGGTTTGACCCCGTTTTTATTTATTTAGGGGTGTTGGGCTGGTGTATTTTGGGCCTAGGAAAGGGAAGGGTTGGGCTTTGTTTGGTTTTGGACTTGGATTGGTATTAATAATAATACTAAGGATCCGTTTGGTTTAATTTCACACAAGGATCAAAATTGTAATTCGTGCAAAGTGAAGGGTCCTGTTGTGTATTGTTTCCATAGTATTCATGAGGACTATTCTTGCAACATATGATAAACCAAGGACCATAAATGTAATTTTCCAAATTTTTAAACCCCGAGGACCAAAGTTGCCAATTCACCAAACTTCAGGGACCAAATATGTCATTTCACGAAACTTGCCACCAAAGGACCATTCCTGCAAAATATTAGTAGCACAAGGACAAAAGTTGATTTTCTCAAAGTTTTAACATCATAGGGACCATTTATGTCAATTTTGCAAAGTACAAGGACTAAACTTGTAATTTTGTGAAATTTTGCACCAAAGAACTAAATATGTAATTTGTGATTAAAAAGGACCTTTGGTGACTTTTTCATGTTTTTAGAATAACCAGGGACTAGTTTTGACAACTTTTGAAACTTGAGGGACTGAAACTGCCAATTATGCAAACTTTGTACGTTTTTCATTTGTTTTTGATTATTTTGCATTTGAAACATATAAAACACACTTCTAAGATATTTTCAGTATTTTGATGCATATTTGAGTGTTTTTGGATGCTTTGGCAGCTCATATTGGTATAAAATAATAAGTATTTACACACTCATCAACAACTTATACTTGATGGTTGGTTGGTTGAAGAGTATAGAGTACTTAGGGATTCGATGTTGTACGAACTCTCTACACCGCTTTTAGTCACACATTAGTGCAAGCTTAAGTCACAAGAATGGGGAATTCTTCTTCAGTCTCAAGTTTAGTTTATTGGATTTGCTTCATCAGTGGTTACTTCAAACAGTCTACACAAGGGTTGATAATGATAGTCAGAGAGTTTCTATAGCAGTTGATTCTCACAAGATTTATTTGAGCCAATTTTGTTCTCCTCTCATTTCAAGTAGATGTGCCTATAAGTTGTTGTTGATTCTGATGTATCAAGACCAGCAAGGGGGAAGGAGACAGACATCTGAATGCATAACGAGTACACGTGATGAACATAATACTACTTCTTAATTGAAGTTATCCCGGGAAGACATATGTCATAACCGTAGAGAAACTCTGTGTCTTAACTCGTAGCATTTGGTGTATTATTCCAACTACGTGGGGGAAGTGGTCTCTTGATACTTGTGGTTTGAATTACTTCAGTTTTCAATGGGAAGAAATATGAGAAGGATATGTGGAACGTGAGATGATATTGCTTATTGACATCTTCATATGAGCTAATAAGAGTTATGGTAAAAGTGCTTCTGGTTAATGTTTCATGTACACATTGTTATGCTGATTCTGATAAGATCGCAACCATCATGGGGAGAGATATGTGTACATCAAGGACGCACAATAGGTTCACGTGATCAGGCTTAATCATATATTCCGGAGGAGATATCCGCAGAGATGATCAGTGCTTCAACCTGTTACTTTGGTGTAATCATTTCTTCGTGTGTTGGATACATGCATGCAATATGGATTGAGTTGGTATGTGTAAGTTAACTGGAAAGCATTTAGTGAAATGAAGATGTTGATATTTGATTCCCCCTAATAGACAACTGCTCCAAACTTCAAAGTAATGTGTACATTGGGGATGTACAACAGGGTCACGTGATCAGGCTTAATCATTTATTCCAGGATTGATAACCACAGAGATGATCAGTGGTTCACCTTGTTACTTCGATGTTATCGTTTTCTTCGGGTTTCTGAGCTTCATCCAATGATACCTTTTGCGTCACTTCAACATCTTGGGGAAGTGGTCTCATGTAGGTGACTATCAGTTTAGGGGGAAGCTACCAAAGCTTCACATTGAGGAGACTATAACTCTGCAATTTGGTGGTGTCTAGCGATTAACTCAGTTGTGAGATTCCAGTGATTTGTTAACTACTTGTGTTTGGTGAATTGTTGTGACTTAAGTCATTTCGATTAGTCTGATTGTAATTTGACGTTGTGAGTAAATCTTTACGACTTGACTTATTACGATCGGATCTATTGTAACTTGACTTGTTGCGACTTGACACTTAATGCTATTTGTCACTTATCCAAGATCTCTCTCTAAGTTTAACTCGCATATTACATCTTTCGGTTTCTTTTGTTGACTTTAGTAAAATCCCGGGAGAGAATCGATCTCTCGGTTTAAGTCACAAGAGTTGTAAAATCCCGTTTAAGATTATATCATGGCATCTACCACTTCAGACGATTATTAAGGAACCTCGAATGCTTTGGTGGTGAAGGTTTAAGAGATGTTGACTACTGATTTCAACAACGAGCTGAACGATACTATCATTTTGGTGCTCAAGTCAATATCTTCTTAAACTGATTTGTATCCTTTGTACATATACTATACTAAATTGTAAATAGAAAAATATAAAACCTATAAAAACCATAAAAATCTAAAAAATCATAAAAAATCCAAAAATACTCTTCTTTTGACATGTCTCTTGTGTAATCAATATTATGTACGTTTCTAGAAATGTCATTCAACAATGACACGGAATCATACATATGCTTGAGCAAGAGTTTTTCGGTTTCAAATAATGTTTTTCTAAAACATGTCGTTTCTCAAAACATTCTTAAAATTATGGCTTGCAGACATTTCAGGCTGCAACCCGGACTTAAATATGTCTTGTAGTTATTTCAGGCTACAACCCGAACTTAAAAATATGGCTTGCAGTCATTTCAGGCTGTAACCCGCGCTTAAACTTATGGCTTGTAGTCATTTCAGGCTACAACCCGAACTTAAAATATGGCTTGTAGTCATTTCAGGCTACAACCCAGACTTCAAAATTATGGCTTGCTATTACTTCAGATAGCAACCGTTTTTCTAAATAAGGAAAACACGTCGCCAAAAAGACGGATGTTCCTTTTACCCTGGGCATGGATTACTTTATATCCATGCACCGTCGATCTAATGTACGTTTCAGTGCATTATTTCTTGATAAAGAAGAGAATTCTTCTTTTTATCGCCAAATACTTTCTCTTCTATGATTTTTACGAAAAGTATTTGTGCAAAACTTGGTGGTACCATGAGATTTTGATTGAAAATCAATTTGAACTGACACTTTGATAAATTTTTCACTCAATCAATGACAAAACTTATTTATGTGTTAAACATCCGTCATTGATTGAGGGGGAGAGTGATTTCTAAAAATTTCATGTATCAATCAAAACTCCCCACACTTTGTACAAAACAAAAGCAAGATTTGTGATGGTTATGTGTCAGAATGAGTAAATTTTCAAAGAGTTTTCGTTAAAACTTTGAATCTTTTGCAAACTCTTCAAATCTGACGCATAATAACCTCCCTCACAGTTTGAGGGGGAGCTAGAAAAAGTTTCTTTTATCAGAAAATATTAAAATTGACCGCATTTCTCTCCCAAAAAACGTTTTCTAAATTATTTAAATCAATTGAGATCAAAAGTCTTGAAAGATTTGAAATTTTTGATCGGGGGAGAGAATGTGATTTAAATATGAAATCTGATAATCAAAAGTGATCTTTTGTACTCAATAATAGGCTCCCGCATATGTGCTAAACACTTTCGAATATCGATGCACATATTGAGGGGGAGCAAAAGGCATTTGTGGAAGTAACACCTAAGACCGACCATTTATCTTTATGCATGGAGTTATAAGGACGGTTAAGGTTAGGTATAAGTTCCCTTGATCCACCAGAACTGGAAGGATCTTCCCAGGGACAATCCATAGATAGATTAGAAGTCCTTAGGAATGATTGGAAAAAAAGGATAAAAGTGAAAAAGGGAAGAGTGGGGACTGAGATAGAGCTAGGACTGGAACAAACCCAACAAGGTTCTAGTGGTGAAGTCTCGGTAAGCACTGAAGGGGTTGAAGAATTAAAAAGAATTGAAATGTGAAAGGGTGAAAAGAAATAGCCCTCCATATATTCAACCTTAGGGCAGAAACCGGGTTCAATTCATAATCTATTGGCGGTTACTAAGGTAACACCGGTATTGAAGACAAGACGTCATGGACCCAGTGATGCACTGCACCAAACTTTCCAACCACTCAAGTTCTCTTAAAAGAGCTTGTTTCATTCTCACGGGGAACCCTGTGCAATGTACCGACCGCTCATTGCGAGCTATGTTGATACCCAAAACAGGAGACACCTCCCCAGTCTCCAGGAGCGGATCAAAACGCACTATTGAGTCTAGAGCCATGAGATCATCCATAAATCTCATTAGGACACACATTCCAAATATGCTTATTGTTTCACACAATGTGGAAAATAAGATTAAATATTTAGATTCCTACGCATTATCCTTGTGGTATTGCCAGAACATCCGAGTGATATGAAAATATTCACAATGAAGATGGAAATCCTTCTAGAGCGAACATCTCTCAAGCTCTTGGTAGGTGACATGTGAGATCCATCTTGGATCAATGATCAAGTGACAACTAGAAACCAACAATGGTGCGATTCAACATTGAATCAAACTTGTTCCAGGATATGGATTGATGGATACTTTTGCAAAAACCTTTCAGTGTGCTCACAAACTAATTTTTCGAGCACATTGATTGTGTATAACCTTTCAAACAAAAGTATTTTTGATGGAAATATGATTCAATGCTTAAAACTCTCGTCATGTCTCAAAAATGTTTATCATATGACACGCGAGTGATTTCTATAAATCAATTTCTCATCAATCTGTGAATATTTGTTCACTGATTCACTCTATCGTGCTGTCTGCTTTGAGACGTTCTGGTATGAGAACATGCTAAGTATGAAGATTCCGAAGTGGATTCTTTGGAAAATTCATTACTACAAGCTGGAAATTCCTGTCAAGGAGAGTCTTCTTTAAAAGAGACTCTACCTGATCACAGGTCGGTTTTTACAAAACCGGAGGGTAGTCTGTCCTCGCAGAACGAATGACAAAGCCATATTCGTTCTCTATCTTTATTGCTAACTGTTTTATTTCAGGGACACATATAAAGATGGCGTTGATGGCTCCAGTTTCCAGCTAAATCGGGCCAATCTATACCTCATGCTCACATATCCTACTCACTATCAATGATGATGAGAGACTTGCTACAACAAATGTTAAGAGACTACCAACAACGTTTCCGCAACTCTGATGAAAAAGTCTCCTGATCTACAACTCTAATGAAATGTCTCTAGATCTAGAAGGGTGTGAGCATGATGGTCCTTATGTCACTACATCACATGAAGGCGATACTACTAAGGATGAGCTTGGAGATTTACTGTGGCTGATGATCTCAAAGGAAGCTCAAAGATCACACATCACAAAGGAACTTAAATCCCAAGTTCATTGTTGGATGTACAAAGTGTGCTGTAAAGTTAAGAATCAGAACCTACGAGCTACAAAGACTAAATAATGCTTAAAGACCAAAGAGCTTAATTTCAAAGGTGACCTCACTTAGGGGGAGATTGTTAGGAATACAAATATTCCTGTAAAAGTCTCGGTCACCTAATTATTGTAATAGCATTAAGTTAGCTCGTAGTTAGTTTATATATTAGTTAGTTAGTATTAGTTTAAGTAACACAGTGGAAGAAGGACGGGTCTTTACCCACTGTATGCCTGATCCACAGCCCAGGTGTGGGCATTTGTAGGAAACTATATATACCCCTCTCCACATGTGGAGAGGGTTGGAGCTTCCAATTCTCATCAATCTAATCTTTCATTTTCTCTTTCTCTCTCTCTAGGAAATCCTCCCAACTTCTCTCTCTCTCTAAACTCTTTTACCATTATTCCTCTTCTATAACTCTATATCTAACACAAAATCATGTATGCTATAATGATTGATATTTTACAAAATTAATATTATATTGTATTTAAGTTATTTAAATATTAATAATTAGTATTAAATAGTATTTACTTAATATTAAATAATTAATTAGTGTAAAAATTCATTTTCTTTTTCTAAAAATTTTCTTTCATCCTTAGGTTTGTAAAAAAGTCATTTTCACCCCCTGAGGGTTTTTAGATTTCAGTTTTCACTTTTTATTTCGTACGTTTACTTAAATTTAAATTGAACGTACGCGTTTTAGATTTTAAGCGTTTCCGGTTTTTCCAAATTTCTAGTCTTGTTAATATAGCTTACTTAAGCTATTTCCTTTTACATTTCAGTAGTGTAATCAATCACAACCCTTTTTCTGTCCAAATTCACCCGTTCACAAACCCGTTTAATTACCATCACACCTCGTCGGGACATAACGACCCGGGGAAACCCTATACTTCCACAGAGATTGACTCTAGGCAGTTTGACCTAGTTGACCATCCCTTGGTCAATTTAGGTTGACCGTTTAGAGCCAATTACGGACTTTTCAAGAAATGAGTAAAACAATACTTAATGAATAAAATATTCCACAAAAGTTTTGGTGCAACACCATTGGCAAGTCAACTCACATTTTAAATTATGTCTTAATTAGATCACTTTTAAACAAAACTCCATACGAACCATATAAAGGCAATAAGTCTACATTAGGATATTTTAGAGTGTTTGGAAGTTAATGTTTTATACTTAACACCAAGGATTATCTTACCAATTTTGATCCAAAGTCTTATGAAGGTGTGATTCTTGGATATTCACAAAATAGCAAATTTTATATCGTCTTGAACGAATGAACCTTAAGAGTCAAGGAATTGTTGAACATAACATTCAACGAAAGTCCACCTCCTTCTAAGGCATCACCTTTGGTAGATGATTACTTAGTCGAAAGACAAACAAATGGTTAAGACAAGAATGATTGGATAATGACAAAGAAAATGAACTATTAAAAATTGTCATCTATTAGATAGTGTCATAAGAATCATTGATGAAAGAATATTAAAATGTAGTTAACATCTTTTGTCTTGTATCAACCGTTGAGTCAAGCAAAGTCATACATCATGGGTCATAATTAGGATCAAAATAAATTTGATTAAAATGATCCTTGGACATGAGCTCCTCAATCAAAGAGTCAAACCATTATTGAAACAAAATGAACTTTTCTAAATAAATGAAAGAACCATAACACAAGAGTATAACCTATAAAAGGCTCTTTAAAGTCTTAAGCAAGCTCCAAAAGCAAGGTATAATCACTTAAGACCTTCCTAGCTTTTCACAAGTACCCAATTAATTAAGTATCCTTTATGAAATATGTGAATCCATAGATAATACAAATCATAGAGAAATGGTTGGAAGTCTACTTGGTCTCACGGCTAATAGACACGTCATTATGATTAGGAATTGTCTATGTTCTTGGTGTAAAGATGATTATTCAACAATCCTTCCTGAAGCAACTATTTAGTTACGTCAAAGGCATTACGCAACTTGGAATATGGTGTCCTAAAGGAGCGGGAGTAGAAACCATAGTGTATGCCAACTCGGAACATGCCGGTGAGAAAGTTGATAAATTAAGCACAAGTCGTACTTGCACTAATTTCAAACACTTTCTCACCTCATGGTTCTCTAAGAAACATAAGGCTCTTTCTTTCTCAACGATTAAACCAAATGAGTACCGGCCAAAAAAGCATGTCAACAAGCTCGGTTGGATTAAGGGAAGTTCTTGTCGACCACGTAGTTCCACCCGATGACATCTTCACTCTTAATAAAGAGTCTAGGTCAACATACTCACACTGAATAGTTAGTAAACCGTCACCATTTCCTTCGTAACGATATTCAAAGAGGAAAATGTCTCTATTGAGAAAATATCCTTTTAAGGCAATAGTGTAGATACTATCACGTAACCTTTTAAATGAGAGCCATTTAACATTCTTAGACGTGGACTAAGACTTATAGAACCAACCTTGTAGTTGTGGACGTTAGAATAAAAATCACAAAAATCAAAACAAATCATTTCACTTTTTCCTCTGCTGATACGTCGGAACCCTTCTTTTGGTTCCGCCTGATCCGCCGAACCTGCAGGATGTTTTTCTTTTTAATTTCAAACCAAACACTCCTCAACCCACAACTTAAACTTACAAACTACTTCCATATCACACATAAACATCTCCTCACACGAAAACTAGGGCTCTCCTGCAATCATCCTCCCTTTCAATCATCATTGTAAGTAATCTTCACATAATTGCATTTGTAATCCAAACCTAGGATTTCCACTTATTCACAAAAACTAGATTCTCAGGGTTTATGTATAAATTTGAAAATCCATGAAAAACCCTAATTATGAACTAAACTAATCATGTTTTTATTTAGTTAGGAATTGCATCTTGTTAAACAATATCATGGTTTATCAAACACCCCATATAAGAATTTTCGAAAAATTACTTCTCTCAATTAGGACAATTTGTTTCCTCACATTGTTAATACAAATGAAAAACGTTAGGAAAACATCATTTGCATCATACCTCTTGAATGCTAAAGAGAATACATCACCAAAATGTATTTTTGGGTACATTCAATCGAAGCTACATTGAATTAGGAGCATTTGGGTTATCTCTATTTTGAGTACAAAATTTGCATAATAAAACGATTTTAGCATTTAAATGAGTCCGAGATAACCACACCTCCACATTGTTGTCATATAGGCACACACTAGAACATCCAAACTTAAATCATCATGCCTCCCGCAACATTCTCTGATCATAAGGACACTCGTAAGTACCTACATAAACATCATATGACCAAAGGTCTCACTTTCGATCAAATCAAAATCTTTAAGGGTTTAGAAAAATGCTATGTTCATGAAGGTAGAACCATTGATCCATCCTTTCTAGAAGGAACATCCATTCGACAAAACTTTGCCACTATCAACTTTGATTGTCTCCTAGACATAGATGAACCAATTTTCCCTAGGTTCATTCTAGAATTCTATGCAACCATTGCTCTTTCTAGCAATGACTATGGTGAAATATCCTTAGTATTCAAAACTAACCAACAGGAAAATTTCGTGCCTTTCAGAGATTTTGCTCAAATCCTCGGTATCCCGAACAATGGTGCATGTCTCTACACGGACAAGTGGCCACTTACTATTCTTGACTCCATTGACCGTCATCCTACTTATTCTACTTTTCTTGTTAGTAAGGAAGTGATTCGTGAACATCTTTTCGTAATAACTTCAAACACTAGAAAAAATCGTTCGGGAAATGAAGTCGATAAGGACCCATTTATAATGGAACCCAATGAACTTAAACATCAGTTTAAGAAATGGGAAGAAGTTCTTAGGGCTAATGTCATATGCTCCATAGGAAATAGAGATCATGTTAACACATGTCTTTGCTACAAGCTCTATAGTATCTCTACTGGCCTACCGTTCAATTTAGCATACTACATGGCCAAAAGAATGGCCGATATACATGTGTTTGAAACAACCGCTCTCCCATACGGATGCTTTTCACCTGCCTATTTAGAGCCATCTCACCTATCCCACCAAATGACAAGGGAATAATCTTGACTATTCTCTCGTTCCTCACATATTCATTCCTCTAAGTGGTAAGAGAGTGTTTAAGACCAAAGGGAAATGTATTCGCTCTCCTTCACCTTCATCATCATCATCACCCAGGAGCGAAGACGATGGCCTTCCCAACTCTAGACTTGCCCCTCTTGATTATTTCCAAGAACTTCCAACAATTGAAAATGAATCCGAGGAATTCAAGCAAACAAGGGGAATATTCAAGTGCCTTGGAAGGTACCTTGGAAAGCTCAAGAAGAAGATTGATCGCAGTTGATAATTAGTTTAAAGAGTGTTTGGGATAACTAGACTTGTGAACTTCGTAGTTGTTAAAATTATGTGTTTTACGTCATTTTATGGATTTATGTATTCGTACGGATATTATGTTATGTTTAGACTATGTATGAACTAACATACATGCAGGAAGACATAATTTGGGATGTTGTCTATTTTTCATGTGTATGGAATTTTCACTAAGTATAGCGAAATTCGCTAGCCCCCGGTCAAAGTATATTGGTAAGAATGTTTTCATATCCATTTTTGTCATTTCCTAATCAGTTATAGCCTTAGGTTTATGTTCCAAGGATTTTCGAAAAATTTGGAAAATGTCTCGACCCTTTAAATACTGTTCTGTTTATTTTCAAGGTCTGACGGATCTGGCGGAATCAAAAATTGGGTTCCGCCAGTGTAAATTCTGGGCATTCTAGAATTTGGCCCATCGGACCAGACAGAACCAAAAATTGGGTTCGGCCTATGTACTCGTTTGGTTCTGCCAAGTGCCTGCAGAAATTTTTCATTTTTCTTATTTTCACATTTTCTAAAACCACCAAATCATTGTCTTTAGCGAGAAACATCTTCCTAAATCCTCATTAAACATATTAGGATCATTTTTGCTCATTAGAACCAATAGAAAACCTCTTCCCGCCAAAAATCAAATTTAAACAAACTTAAACCAAGGAACCCTTCTACATAAGGGAAGGAACCCTCCAAAAGTTTCCTTGGAATCCGTGAAACATTTGGTCCAAATCATTTGACATGACCACATTTCATTTAGTGCATATCTTGGTCTTCTTACTCCACCATTTTCCATTGGATTGACTTCCAATGACATGAGAACCCTCATAAACCATCCAAATCATTTGAAACTTCAAAAGATGAATGGTAGAACATCAAATCTAAACACTCCTTCCAAGATCCTTCAACTCTATAAGTTGATCCATGTTAGATTCTTTTTACTCACACCTCACCATAGCCATCTTGCATCTTGACACCTTCATTGTATCACCATGAAAAAGTCCAACAACTCATCACCACCAACACACCCATTAGAAGAACCGCTAGGATTAGCTTCAAACCTTTTGGCTTCAACTCAACCATTAACTTGAACTCATCATCTTCGGATGAATCACCACTCATCATATCAACAACCATCAAGGAAGAAAATTTCCTTAACCCTGTCACTCCTACACTAACACGTAGATCACAAAATGTTACAACCACTCCACCACCTACTAAAACACCAATTGATCCAATATCACCATCGGCACCAACTCAACCATCAAAATCACCATCACCTCCAAAATCACCTAATATAGAACCCATAGAACTCTTTTGAACTCCACCACCATCACCTCTTTCATCTCATGAAGACTTGGAAAATCATTCTCCAAAATCACAAACTTCCAAATAGTCACCATTGGGACCACAACCATTTGAAGCATAATCATCTCAACTACTAGAACTACCACAACCAAAACCAAAATTATTTCATCCCATCTACAATGATATCCACGGTCCTCTATATGAAGAACCTAACTTTCAACATAATAATCAACCTCAACATCAAGCACCACCTCAAGAACCCCAATCCCAATCTTAACACTTCGAATCCTTGTTTCGTTCCTACGAGGAAATTGAGGTATTCTTATGGAATAACCCACCAAACACCAATGAGGAGATTAATGATCGCCTCGACAACTTGTATGCTTTCAAAAGAATGATTGATAAACACCTCCATCAAGCAATGGATTTCCAAACCGCCTTGATATCATCCGTTGTAGCACCAAACACTAAACAACAAACCACTAGTGTTCCATCATCACAACAATCAACCACTAACCCTATCCTACCTAACTCTCATCAAGGTTGCTCGCAATGTGAGCAATCTATCAAAATTTGTGAAAGCATAAAAACCATGCTTCACCAAGTTCAGGACGAAACCTGCTTCATCCTCCAAAACATTCTTGAGCACCTAAATGCTCTTTCTCATACGTACCATCCATAAAACTTGCTTTAGGAGGATGTTTCTTATTAAGGACTTTGTTGACCTTTTATAGTATTAGGATTTTCCTTCTCTAAGTTATTTTCAAATTTTTGTATGTTTTCTTTTTAGAAGTAGGACTATGACCCTTTTATTTCATTTATTTACTTTGACTTTCGTCAAAGTTAAATTTTACTTGAAATAAAATTGGTTCTACGTTAGAGTGTGCATTATGTGCTAACCTTTTTAATCATGTTTGTGAGGGGGTTACTTACCTTTTTACGACTATTTGTGGCTGACCATATATACTTGTCTTTTTCAACTAACTCTTCTTTTGTAGGATCTAAATCCATGTATCCCTTCTTGGCACCCCAACTAGGGAGAGCATTGTCCAAGGGGGAGTATTTTGCTTGCGTCATTCTGCTATGCGACTCTTCTTTTTGTTTTGACAAAAAGGGGGAGAATTAGTATTAAACTCAACCGTCACTTTTGCATATTAATTAAAAGTTGAGTAATAAGCACTTTAGTATAGATTTTTATAAGACTTGGTACTATAATTATCTAGTTGCTTAAAAATGAAATTCATGTTTTGTCCTCAACAAAAAGGGGGATATTGTTAATACAAATATCATCTAAAAACGTTATTTATATTTTATGATCTTTGCTAATATTTTGTTGTAGACAAAGTATAAAGTTTATTTTCTAGCAAAGTATAACTATAGTATAATTCTCATATATAGAAACTTTATTCCTAAGTAAAACATTACATTTGCTACATGATTCATTTTTCTTCTAACAAAATTGATGGCGTATTAAGTGTCAAAACATATTTAGTAAGTTTTACTAAATATTGTGTCCTATTGAGTTGTGTATCTTCAAACATATTTAGTAACTCAATCACTTGATTCATGTTGCTACAAGAATAGTTTTACAAGTTTACTTTCTTATTAGTAAAAGTCTCATATTAGAAATATACATCTACATCATGCATTGCATCATACATGTCTTGTCATAGATCTTTATAAATCTTTCTTATAAGATCTCTTACACATTTAGAAAGATTCTTACACAAACTATCATGAAGTTGACTTTGAGAATCCTGATTTGACATGCATAGATATGGAAAGATTTCCTGAGTGTTTGACTGTCAGGTCTGGCGGAACCCTGTGGGTACAAGGGTGGAACCCTTGTTTTGGTTCCGCCGGATCCGCCAGCCTATTGTCTTGGTTGGCTATAAATAGCAAGCCACACTCAAGAATTCTCTCATCACTTTTAGCTATATTACACACACATACTCTCATCTCTATCATCTAACTCAGTTGTAACTCACTTGTGTGATTCTCTTGTGTAGCAAAGAAGTCATCAAGTTCATCCGAAAAGACTACAAGCTTCAACACAACATTGCAAGTCTTGATAGCTTCACATTGTGTAAACTCTTATAGTTTATACATCATTTGTTTGTATATTTTCTATAGTGATCGGTTAGTATTTTAGTCCTCAAAATGCATAGAGTAGCGGGAGTAGTTGTACCCTTGTAAAAGAACTAACGGGAGTGGATGTACCCTTGGGAAAGAACTCGACATCTAGCTTAGTGTCGGAAATATTGTATAGGGGATGATAGGAGTGGTTGCACCTTTGTAAAAGAACTTGATATTTAGCTTTGTAGAAACTAGAAGGGGGGTTGAGTAGTTCACCGTTATTATTTACGTTTTCAAAAAATTTACTTTACAAATTATGTTTGTGAAAATGATTCGATTCGATGTTTACGTGAAATCAATACAACAATAGATATAAGCAATAACAAGTAAATGAGTAAAAGTAAGTAGAGGAATGATCAAACCGGCACACGGAGATTTATAGTGGTTCGGCCACGAAGCTCACTCCTTCATCCCTACTCCACTCCTCTAGTCTCACACTCTAGAGTTTCATAAACACTATATCAACACACTCCCTTATGGTGGAACAAACCGTACACAAGCTTACATCAAGTTTAAAGACACTAAGCGGAATGTCGAGTCCTAATCCTAGCTAGAACCAATCTACCAAAGCCCACGTGGCTTCCCACCTCGTACCAATAGGATGGCACGATACAACAAAATACACAATATAAGACTTGCACTCAAGTCCTATTACATACACGAAACAATGAATGTAAATGATGATAGATCCGCAACAATGGGATGAGATGAGCAAAACTCTTCTTCAACACTTCGTTTCTTGATTACAACAAATGTTCTTCTCTTGCACTTTAGAGGAATGATGAGTGTGATCACTTTTAAACAACTAGAACCCGATAATGTGATCAAAGAATATGTTTTGGAAAGGATTTCGGAATACAGAAGGTTTTAGTGCATAAGAGGTGGAGATTTCTGAAAGAAAATAGTTCCGTAAATACCAGACAGTCCTTTATCGGTAAGGGACCGCTGGCCTATTTAAGGGACCGTCCAGAAATACGCTCCCCATTTTGTCCTGACGTGGTGAAAAACTATCTGGTGAAGTTTTGTTGTCGGTTTTGAGCGGGAAATATGGCTGTTATGGATTTGAATTTTGAAAACATTTTCTTAATAAAACATTTCTTTAAATTATACAAAAAAACTTTTGTAAAAATGTTTTGTAACACGAAAATGTAAAGTTTTAAATCCTTTGATCACATACATAAGTAGGTAGGAGTTTATACATACCTCAAGTGATGTTGATGATGAAAATGAGTTTTCTCGATTAAAAATATACTATTCGTAGTTTTACGTAACGTGTGTTTTTATTTTATGATTATTAAAACAAGTAGAGACCGATTAATTCAAATGACGTTTTTGACATTATTTGTATTAACAATCTCCCCCTTTTTGATGATTACAAAATATAAACTCATTTTAGATAAAACTAGGCATTAATGAGTTTTAAAACGAGTCTCATTTTGTTCTCCCCCTTTTTGTAGAATCAAAAAGGCTTCATAGAAACAAAGAATTCCACGGCATCATGATGACTCCCCCTAGCTTAGTGCTCCCCCTTGATGAGGACACTCGGGAATTGATCGATGGCATTTGTTGCAAAATGCTAGAGGAAACATGCAAGCAAACATAGAAATCCTGCATACAAAATAAGATAAGTCAGGAGAAACATATACTGCGGGCAGTCCCATAAATGGTTCGACAGTCCTTTAAAGTTTGGGACCACCACCTTGATAAGGGACCGCCGGCAGAAGGAGGATCTGGATTAATAGTTCAATAATTCATACAAAAACTAGATCATTCATTAAAAAACAAGAGTAATGCCATTCATATGACAATTACAACATGAGTTTACAATCATAATCCTAGTCTAATCTCCTAGGATATCTCATGTTAAATCCGGTTTTATTAGTGATCATGCATGCTTCTCTAGAACTTGTGATCGCATGGTGGAGATGAGTTTTTGGGTAGGGGTTGTAGAAACCCAGATGACAAGAGGATGGAAATGATGTAGTCAAGATCATTCTTCATCTTTTGAAAGTGGTTGTGATTATAAATGCAACAAGCACAATAACCGCCATGGGCATCTACTTGGGCAAGAGTGGGATGAGACATTGTTGGAAGATGAAGTTTTTGAGATAGGATGATATTGAGGAGGCTCAAATCAACATGATTGGAGAATTCTTGAGCCTTGATGGAGTGTAGGGAGTTGACATTTGTCATTGGAGGTGGAAACAAAGGTAGTAATGAATGATCTTGAGGAGTCGGGTTTGTATGCTCATTGTGAGTGGATGGTGGCCTATTTTGTGGTTGAGAGGCAAAGAAGGAGAATGATGAAGATGATGCCTCATGATGTGATGTGGGATTGGAGTTGACATGGTCATTGTGTGAGTTGTTTGAGTTGTTCATAAAATTGCCAAGGCTTTGTTTCTTCCTCCATATGGGTTTGACCGATATTCTTGGTTTTCTAGGGGATGACATTTTGTTGGATGACATTGATAAGGAGGAAGGTTATGCCATGACAATGGATGGAGAAGGAGGTGGTTTAAATAGAGGATGAAGATTGCAAGAATAGTAAAGCATGCATGCTTGGTTAAATTAGTTCAAATGATGTTTAAGCAAATTAGGAATTTGCATAAGACCTAAGGGTAGTCTACTAAAGCATGCAGGAACAGAAAAAAATCACGACACATAAATAAAGGGACAGTCCTGTAAATGGGTGGACGGTCCTTTATCATTTGGGGGACCGTCGGTCGATAAAGGACCGCCACCAGGAGGTTTTCCAGATTTCAGAAAATGTTTCTAGTGTGTGTCAACATGAAACATATGTGGAGATTCGATTATCTCGACCCTAAAAGAGAGAAAATCCTAAGAGATAATCCAAAGTCTCCTAATTTCAATCTTGCTCATCTTTGCATGTCGGATAACATATTTGTTACATGATCCAATAAAGGAATTGAGTGCATCATGCATACATGGAAAAATGTTTTTTAATTGTATTAACAATGCAAGAAAATTTGATTTTTCCTATTCATGAGAAGATTTTAAACATATGAATTGGGGTTTTTATGCACAAAATCAAGTTTTCTTATTATCATGCAATAATGGTTGTTAATAAAAAGAAATAGTTACTTCCCCAATTTCTAATTTTTTTGCGTAAGAGAATCCTAGACTCAGATTAGAAGGAATGCACCTAATATGAAATCGAAGGAGATACGTGTTCCATCATTCCTAATCCTAAAAGAAGATAAAAGAATGGTTCACACTTAAGTGGTTTAGTAAGAATATCAGCTATGTTTTGCTCCGTTGGCACTTTTTCAATAGATATGTTACCCTTTTGCACGTTATCCCTATGAAAATGGTGACGAATTTCTATGTGTTTGGTACGAGAGTGTTGCACGAGGTTTTAACTTAAATCTATTGCTCCTTTATTATTACACATGATTGGAATGTTATCAAGTGTAATACCATAGTCTACGAGAGCTTGTTTCATCCATAGTGCTTGTTGACATGCCTTTCTGGCGCTTACATATTCGGCTTCGATTGTGGAGATAGCTAGTGCTGTTTGTTTCTTGGAGAACCAAGAAGTTAAGCAACAACCCATGAAGGTACAAATGCCACCAGTACTTTTTCAATCCACATAATCTCCCACATGATCAGAGTCGGCGTAAACTATAGTTTCTATTCCGGTCTCCTTAGGATACCATAATCCTAAGTGCATAGTGACTTTAATGTATCGGAAGATACGTTTAACCACTTCTAAGTGAGAAGATTTGGGATCTTCTTGAAAGCGAGCACAAAGTCAGACACTAAACATGATATCGGGCTTACTTGCCCTTAGGTACAATAAACTTCCTATCATACCTCTATACTTAGTACTATCTACGGATTCACCCTCTTCATCCTTGGTGAGCTTTGTGTCCGTAGCCATTGGAGTTTTCATAGGCTTAGTATCTTATAGTCCAAATTTCTTAAGCATTTCCTTAATATATTTGGATTGATTAAAGAATATTCCATCATCTAATTGTTTTATTTGTAGTCCAAGGAAGAAGTTAAGCTCGCCCATCATACTCATTTCAAACTCGTCATGCATGATTCTTGAGAATTCATCACACATGTCTTAACAAGTTGAACCAAATATAATGTCATCAACATATACTTGGACGATTATGATGTTTGAATCTTTCTTCTTGGTGAAAAGAGTGTTATCTACCATTCCCATCGAGTATTCTTGCTTAAGAAGAAAAGCTTTCAACCTATCATACCAAGCCTTAGGGGCTTGCTTTAAACCATATAAAGCTTTCTTTAGTTTACAAACATGCTCGGGGTACTCAAAATCAATGAATCCTTGAGGTTGTGCTACATATACCTCCTCATTGATGAGACCGTTTAGGAATGCACTTTTCACATCCATTTAGAACAACTTAAAATCTAATGCACATGCATATGCGAGTAATATCCTAATGGACTCAAGTCTAGCTATGGGTGCATAGGTTTCGTCATAATCAATTCCCTCTTGTTGATTACAACCTTGTGCGACTAACCTAGCTTTGTTCCTAGATACAATACCATTTTCATCTAGTTTGTTTCTAAATACCCACTTAGTCCCTATTATGGTTGCATTCTTAGGTCTTGGTACTAACATCCAAACATCATTAGACTTAAATTGGTTTATTTCTTCTTGCATTGTGATGATCCAACTTTCATCCTTCAATGCTTCATTGACATTTTTAGGTTCAATGATTGAAACAAAACAAAAGAGGTTGCTTTTGTTTTGAACTTGTGATCTAAGGGTTCTTTGGTTTAGGCTTCCTATGACGTTATCTAAGGGATGGCTTTTAGATTCTTTAGTATTGGTGGTTTCACCTATTTCGATGGTTTCTTGAGATATGTCTAGGTTTTTCATGTTTTAAACAATGGCGTTTTCTTCATCTAAATCATTATCTACCAAAGGTGATGTTTCAGATGTAGGGGGCTCTCATCGAATGTCACGTTGAGTGATTCTTCGACGACCATTCTTTCCTTGTTTAAAACAATGTAGGCTTTGGTAGTTTGTGAATAAACTAGAAATACACCATCGTATGACTTTGGGTCAAACTTGGTGAGATAATCTTTGGTGTTTAGAATATAGCATTTACCAAATACTCTTGATGAAGTGAAAAATGAACCACTTGTAGGGGGTCATTTAAGCCCGGAATTGAATTTATTTGATCAAATATTACCCTAAATCGTTCCTTTTGTGATTTTAGGTACTTTGGGAGTGAAATCTGGAAAAGGAAGCAATTCGGATGTTTTTGGAGCATAAAAGTGAAGAAAACGCCAAAGACTTAATTTTCCATGCTGAGAACAGTACCTAACGGCGTCAAGAGGAAAACCCTGACGGCGTCAGGAGTAAATTTCATGATGACCCAGTGCAAACCTAATGGCGTCACACCAAGGGCGTCAAGAGTTAAATTGGTGATGGCCTGCATAAGGAGAACACATGATGGCGTCAGACCCAGATCTAGGCAGTCTGAGGAACTATTTGGCGGCAAGATGACGGCGTCAGACATTTGTTCTTGACGCCGCCACCTATCAAACTCTATATATAGTTTTCTATTTTTCATTCATAAAGAAAGGAACTTGTGTGGAGAAACTAGGGTTGAACTTTGTAAACCCTAGGTCATATTTTACAGTGTTTTCAAGGGTTTTCATCCCTTGGATCCTTCCATGTTCTATTGAGATAAGTCTTCTCTTAATTCAATCAATATGTCTATGTGTTGGTTGATTATATCTTTTACTTGTCTTGATTTTAACATGCTAGGCTAGACCTATCTTGTGTTTGCTTAGATCTAATGAAACCTGGATGTTAATTATGTGTTGATTACTTGTTTATGGTTGTATTGGATGGATGATTTCAATGTTAGGCTTAAGAAAACTGGCAGATCTCCATTGTGTAACATGCTTGAACATCTTAGGAAACATGAACCGATGTGTACTAGGTTTTATTGGATGTATTTAATGCATGAGTAAATTCTAATGATCCCATGTTAGGAGCTTCTTAGCCGGCTCGACATAGGAGTGAAGTAGGCACTCATAGGATTGGGGAAGTAAGTACGCCACCCCATGAATGGTATTAAGGAATACAATCCATCATCCACGCAACTATAACAAGTAATTAACGTGTAAAAGATATCTAGGGAGTAGTGAAATCTAAGTAAACACAATTCTCCCACATATTGCTCACAACTTTAGTTAATTTAGTTTTATTTTCATTTCTAGTATTTTATTTTGATTGCATCTTTAGTATTGGGTTAGTTAACTAGCAACTAATTCCGCCCAACTCCTTCAAAACCCGAGATTTTTACTTGCTTTCCTAAAAATATAAAAATACAAAAAGAATCATTCCTCATCTCTAGACCTAGTCTTTAGGTTTTCTAATCCTAGCGACACTATTCCTAGCTGAACGATCAATCCCCCGGTACTTGTCACTATACTATACTACATCGATCAGGTACACTGCCTGGTGGGGGTTGTAAGTTTCTCGAGATCCCTTGAGAGGTAAAGCCTGGTGCAATCCCTACACATCAAGTTTTTGGTGCCGCAGCCCGGGGAATAGTTATTGTCTAGGTTAGAATCTCTTTTTATTAGGTCTACTTGCTAGATTCCTTTCTAGTAAGATTTTATTTTTATTTTTTTTAGGATCTCTTTAGTCTAGCTTATTTCTTCGTGTTTTTGTTCATAACTCTTCCCCACCCGACATCATGGACGATGGGAACATCTTTGAACCCGTCATCCGACCACAACAAAACCCACCACTAGAACCTCTTAGGCCCCGAACCTTAGGAGAGTATTCCCGACCTAGCCACCAAGGCTACCGAAACACTATTGAGCTCACCGGAGCCAATGTGACCCCCTTGCGATCCGACACCATCCGGTTGGTGAAAAGCGGATGTGCATTCCATGGACTTCATTCTGAAGATCCAAACCAACATATCAAGGACTTCCTTAAAATCATAGATTCTATAGACCTTGATGTTACAACTAGAGAGACAACTCGATTACGCCTATTCCAATTCTCTCTACGTGATCAAGCTAGCCAATGGCTTGAACGTTTACCCGCGGGATCCATCACCTCATGGGATGATCTCACCACTCGTTTCCTTGCTCAATTTTTCCCACTGAAGAGAACTACCAAGCTTAGAAATGACATCTTGATGTTCCAACAACGTCAAAATGAAACTCTTTATGAATCATGGACTCGTTTCAAGGACTTACTCCAAAAAGTCCCTCATCGTGGCATAGATCTTTAGCTCTAAGTCCAAATCTTCTATGACCATATTGATCTCTCTACAAGGCGAGCCATTGACCAATCGGCCGGTGGTAAGCTATGTGATCTAAGTGCGGAACAATCATGGGAGCTCATAGAAGATCTTGCTCTCTATGACAACGAAAGTTGGAATGATCCCCGTGATTTGAACAAAACGATCAAGGCAATATCTTTGCCTTCGAACAACTCTAGCACTCCCGACCGTAGGATTATGTAACTTGAGGACCAAGCCAAGTTTCTCATGAAATCTTACGAAGCTCCTAAGCCTTCAAGCCAAGTGAACAAAATCACTTCTTCATGCGAATTATGTAGTGGTCCCCATGACACTCGTGATTGTGTGGAACTCCCCGGAACAGCTTTTGTGGACTACGCATCCTCGCGTACCGACCAAGCGGGAGATAAGTGGTACACTTTCAAACCCGAGCCAAACCCTTACAGTGATTCCTACAACCCCTCTTGGAAAAATCACCCAAACCTTAGGTGGAAACAAAATCATGCTAATTCTTCCAATCCGCCTAATCGTTACCAACCAAACGGTCCACCCTTCAACCGTACTTTCAACAACAATCCTTCTAACAACTCTGGTAGTACCAACAATCTTGAAGGATTGATGTCTAAGTTCGTGGCATCTCAAGAAGCTCGCATATCCAAGTTTGAAGCCGATTTCAAACAAAAGCAAAGCGAGATGACCACCAAAATTGACACATTGTTGAAAGTTCTCAATGATCAAGAAATAGGAGCACTCCCAAGCGACACGGTCAAGAATCCGAAACTAAACGTTAATTCCATATCATCAGTTTCGTCACCCACTTCTTGTCTGCAATACTACTCGGTTAAATCAACGAGCACTTGTTTCAAGCAAAACCAAATTCTTCAAAAGGACCAACCAAATAAAACACCCGATATAAAACTGGTCAAAAGCATAGTTGAAACACCTCCTATGCAAGATCTTGATGACGAATTCAAGGAGCTTCACCTCGAACGCCCCGTCATTGATGTCTTAGCCCGTGCTCCCTACTATAGTGCCCTCCTAGAAAAGTATGAGAAGATTAAACTAGGTAAAAATGGGACCGCCTTCATTCAAAACAAGTTGCCTAAAAAGCTTGATGATCCGGGTATATTTGCTTTGCCTTGTAAGATAGGAAGATCCGAAGCTTTCGACACACTAGCCGATTTAGGGTCAAGCCTCAACTTGATTCCCTTATCCCTTTTCACCACTCTCAAGCTAGAAAAGTTAGAGGAGACGGAGGTATTGATAGGTCTAGCGGATAGGAGTATTGCCCACCCGGTTGGAATGATTAAGGGTGTAGTTGTTCACATAGGGAAGTTAACTATCTTGGCGGATTTTCACGTCCTAGACATGGTTAGTGACACTACATGCCCATTGTTGGTAGGAAGAGGATTTTTAGCAACCGCTAGTGCCATGATAGATTGTAAGGAATCTAAGATAGCGGTAGGTGAGGGCGACACTTGGTCGGTATACGATGTTAAGAAACATAGCTATGATTGTGAGGATGAACCGACACCACATTGGGTAGAGATGAATAGGAGACCATCTAGATATGGACCTTGGATAGAAAGAAACTTTATAAGACCTCAACACCCATTCTATTTAGAAAAAGATTTCATCAAAAAGACACATTCGGTGGAACAACTCATATCTAGAGATGAAGAGCTAGATCCTTTTGAGGACCCATTAGTCTTTAGGAAGATGATTGAGTTCTTAAGTGTAATGCCTATTAATATAGAGATGAATAAGTGGAAAAGAGAGGGAGATAAGTTTAAATGGAGGTGGGACAAGCCACCTAAAGAAGGTGACGGATCATGGCATATGAAGATGACTTTGTATGATCCGGATGGAGAAAAGTTTGAAAGGTCATACCGTACTAAGAAAACCGATAGGAAGTTAAAACCTAAGTTTGATCCTAAAGATGTCCTCAATGAGGAATTCACCCGTATCACGTAGTAACCCATGACCTTGAGTCTAGCTACAAGACTCGTAAATAAAGAAAAGCGCTTCTTGGGAGGCAACCCATGATTTTGTGTGATTTTTATTTTTGTTTGTTTGTTATTTGCTTCCGTATGCATGCGTTATTTTTATTGTTGGTAGATCATGTTTAAAAACTAAATAGTGGAAATACTTTACTTTGTTGTTTGGCCTAGTTTTAACTTCATCCAAAGGTATTTTTGCAAAAGATTAGTGTAAGGGGAAACCTCAAATATGTTTTTAAGAAACAAAACTGATCATGATTCTCCACAATATTAAGTGAACATGTATATTCGTATTTGTTAGAGTCAAATGCTTGTATCGAGTCATAATGGAGTTTTGCAGGATTTTCCAGGAAGTAGGACCAAGTTTTTCCAGAAATTTTCCGGAAACTTAACATAAGAATTTCTGCAGGTCACTTCTGACGGCGTCATGAGTTTACTCTTGACGGCGTCACGTGTAAAAATCTGGAAATTTTACCAGTTTTGTTTTTCTAACGGAGTCTTAAAGTTTTTGTTGAATTATTAGTTTTATAATCTCCAGGAAATCTGCAAACATCATTCCACAAGCATTATATCTTATTTTGTTTTCTAGGATTTAGTAACTTATATAGGATGCCGCCGATTTTACGCGAGGTTGTCTTGTCTATTTTATCAGGTTTTACAGGTTATGTATGACAAGAAGATGATTTATTTTTCTGGAATGGAAGCTTTGATTGTTCATTTTCTTGGAGGAAGATTTAACCTGGCCACCTTATTATCCATACCGAACGAATCAGGGGAGTATTTGATTTCATTTGTTTTACTTATTTCACTTTTACATTCTTTACTTGAAAATTGGGGACAATGTTCATCCTAAGTGTAAAGGGAGGGTAAAATGATGATACCTTACAAATACACTTTCGCTTGAGTTTGTTTGTTTGATGGTAGATGTGTAATAAAACTATGAGAAATACTTGTTAGTGTAATTTTAGCGCCAAATTTAAATTTTTTTACAACATTTAGGAGTGAAACTTTAGCCATAGCAAGCGTCTCATGGATAGGAGTTGTATGACTAGCACAAAGCCGTACTATTCAGAAAAATTTTCCACCCAAATATGTGAGGTTCGCCTTTAGATTTGATAGGATAAGCATTTACTATTAGTGCTTATGAGTGTACCGGTAGCATTTAGATTCTAGAACTTGCGTTAGTGATGCATCCCGAGACCGCTAGGGAGACTACATTCGTGTAGTAGGATTTACTACATGATAAGAGGCATTAGGATCACCCTTGTGTTAAACCCGTATCATAATTACTTGACCATTTAAGTCATATTACTTGGCTAGTTAAGTCAATTAATTTTTCCCAGATCTTAGCGTTGTACTCATTTCTAGTACACAAAACCCCTAGTACACCTGATGAGTGGGAATCGCACCAGGATTTACCTCTCAAGGGATCTTGAGAAGCTTACAACCCCCACTAGGCAGTGTACCTGATCGTTGTAGTATAGTATAGTGACAAGTACCGGGGGATTGATCGTTCAGCTAGGAATAGTGTCGCTAGGATTAGAAAACCTAAATACTAGTTCTAAAGGTGAGGGATGATTATTTTTGTGTTTTTATATTTTTTAGAAAGCAATTAAAATTCTTGGGTTTGAAGGATTTGGGCGGAATTAGTTGCTAATCAACTAACCCAATACTAAAGATGCAATCAAAATAAAATACAAGAAATGAAAATGAACTAAATTATACTAAAGTTGTGAGCAATAAGTGGAGAAAATGTGTTTACTTAGATTTCACTACTCCCTAGACATCTTTTACACGTTAATTACTTGTTATAAATGCATGGATGATGGATCGTATTCCTTAATACCATTCATGGGGTGGCACACTTAACTCCCCAATTCTATGAGCTCTTATCTCCTCCTACACCATGCCCAGCACAACTATAGGGATTGTAAACAGTGGCTCATGCATTAAATACAACCAATAAAGACCTAGTGCGCATCGGTTCATGTTTCTTAAGACGTTCAAGCATGTTACCAATTAGAGATCTGCCAGTTTTCTCAAGCCTAACATATAAATCATTCATCCAAGACAAGTATAAACAAGTAATCAACACATAATTAACATCTAGGTTTCATTAGATCCAAGCAAACACAAGATAGATCTAGCCTAGCATGATGGAATTAAGACAAGAACAAGATATAGACAACCAACACATAGACATATTGATTGAATTGAAAGAACACTTATCTCAATTACACATGTAAGGTATCAAGGGCTTGGAACCCTTGAAAAACTTGTAAAATTCGCACCAAGTTCGTACTTAGGGTTTCTCCAAAACTTCTCTTTTTTTTAATGTGAAAATTAGAAAACTATATATAGGAAAAGGGGTCTGACGGCGTCAAGACAAACATTGTGATGCCGTCACCTCGCCGCCAAAACTATTCTCGGACTGCCTTGATCTACATTTGACGCTGTCAAGACTTAATCAGTTCCAGGCCGTCATGACTTTAACTCTTGACGCCCTACCTTCGTGACGCCGTCAAATCTTTACTGGATCGTCATGAAATTTTGCTCTTGACGCCGTCAGGGGGTTACTCTTGACGCCGTCACCTACTGTTCCTAGCATGGAAAATTAAGACTTTGGCGTTTTCTTCACTTGTATGCTCCAAAAACGTCCGAATTGCTTCCCAAAGTACCTAAAATCACAAAAGGAACGATTTAGGGCATTATTTGATCAAATAAATTCGAATTCGGGCTTAAATGACCCCCTAAAAACGGATCATTTTTCGCCTCATCAACACCCCTCCGAGCCTATCTTTTCGTTTCTAACTTTAAGCATCTTACTTAAAGGAAGAATTTGTTACACCCCACTTAAATGTACAACCAAATCACCTTATCCTTTCGTGTATGCACTCATTTTTAGTGCATTATTGTTATTTGTTAAACCCTAAGTTAACTATCTAATTGATTACATGGTTGCTAAGTCGAGTCATATCCTTGTACATATTGTTTTGGGATGATTGGGACTCATGGGTAAAGTACTATTGTTATGGAGTAATGGGAAAGAACATAATATTATTACCCCCATATGTACGTTAATCTTAAAAAGTACTCCAAGTGTTTTGACTATCTTAATTTGAGTCATTAGATTAGTTTATTGTAAAGTATGTAAAAATTCAAGTGTAAGGGGAATTTACATTCCCTATGATGTATTATTTTGGATGGTAGGGTAAGAGTGTATTTAAAAAAAAAAGAGAAAAAAAAACCTACCATCCCGTTTCATTCTATGTTTATTTTATGTTTTTGTTATTTTTCCTTTATTAGCTTAAGTTGAGTCTAGTCTTGGCTTAGTAACCCCATATTGTACATGTAATTAACTAAGATTGTTAACTCGCCATTAGTAAAGACTGCCTATATCCAACAAAACCGTGTATTTCATATCCCTACACCTAACGTTACAACCCTGTAAAAGACCTCTTTGATAGTTTATCCTAGGTGCTTACGCCAAGTGGTGGAGGTTTGATCCCTTCCCAAGCCTATGGTAATCTATTTTGCTATGACAGGTAGTGAGAGATATTATATGTTTCCATATTGTGATATTACTTTATTACACCCGAGAGACGTAAGTATCTAAACACTATTTGTGAGGTGCTAGTGTATGACCTCCGTGCTTGTCTTTGGTCTTTAGTGGAACGATTATTTGTTGTAATTACTTTTATATTAGTGTTAAATGACCCCTAACTTGTATTTTGACTAGAATAAAAGTGCATTTGCTTGAGGACAAGCAAATCACAAGTGTAAGGGTATATGATGAGGCGAAAAATGAACCACTTTTAGGGGGTCATTTAAGCCCGGAATTGAATTTATTTGATCAAATATTACCCTAAATTGTTCCTTTTGTGATTTTAGGTACTTTGGGAGTGAAATCTGGAAAAGGAAGCAATTCGGACGTTTTTGGAGCATAAAAGTGAAGAAAACGCGAAAGACTTAATTTTCCATGTTGAGAACAGTACCTGACGGCGTCAAGAGGAAAACCCTGACGGCATCAGGAGTAAATTTCATGACGATCCAGTGCAAACCTGACGGCGTCACACCAAGGGCGTCAAGAGTTAAATTGGTGACGGCCTACATAAGGAGAACACATGACGGTGTCAGACCCAGATCTAGGCAGTCCGAGGAACTATTGGCGGCGAGATGATGGCATCAGACATTTGTTCTTGACGCCGTCACCTATCAAACTCTATATATAGTTTTCTATTTTTCATTCATAAAGAGAGGAACTTGTGTGGAGAAACTAGGGCCGAACTTTGTAAACCCTAGGTCATATTTTACAGTGTTTTCAAGGGTTTTCATCCCTTGGATCCTTCCATATTCTATTGAGATAAGTCTTCTCTTAATTCAATCAATATGTCTATGTGTTGGTTGATTATATCTTTTACTTGTCTTGATTTTAACATGCTAGGCTAGATCTATCTTGTGTTTGCTTAGATCTAATGAAACCTAGATGTTAATTATGTGTTGATTACTTGTTTATGGTTGTATTGGATTAATGATTTCAATGTTAGGCTTAAGAAAACTGGCAGATCTCCATTGTGTAACACGCTTGAACGTCTTAGGAAACATGAACCGATGTGTACTACATTTTTTTGGTTGTATTTAATGCTTGAGTAAATTCCTATGACCCCATGTTAGGAGCTTCTTAGCCGGCTCGACATAGGAGTGAAGTAGGCACTCATAGGATTGGGGAAGTAAGTACGCCACCCCATGAATGGTATTAAGGAATACAATCCGTCATCCACGCAACTATAACAAGTAATTAACGTGTAAAAGATATCTAGGGAGTAGTGAAATCTAAGTAAACACAATTCTCCCACATATTGCTCACAACTTTAGTTAATTTAGTTTTATTTTCATTTCTAGTATTTTATTTTGATTGCATCTTTAGTATTGGGTTAGTTGACTAGCAACTAATTTCGCCCAACTCCATCAAAACCCGAGATTTTTACTTGCTTTCCTAAAAATATAAAAATACAAAAAGAATCATCTCTCATCTCTAGACCTAGTCTTTAGGTTTTCTAATCCTAGTGACACTATTCCTAGCTGAACGATCAATCCCCCGGTACTTGTCACTATACTATACTACATCGATCAGGTACACTGCCTGGTGGGGGTTGCAACCTTCTCGAGATCCCTTGAGAGGTAAAGCCTGGTGCAATCCCTACGCATCAACTCTAAAGTAATCTAGGGAAGGTTTCCTACCTTCAAAGATTTCATAAGGGGTTTTTCATATGGTTCGTCTAATGAGAATTCTATTAAGGATATAGGTAGATGTATCGACGGCATTACACCAAAACTTCTGAGGAATGGATTGCTCATTGAGCATGGTTCTACTCATTTCTTGTAAGGTTCTATTTTTCCTTTCGACTACCCCATTTGATTGTGGAGTTCGTGGAGCCGAAAAATTGTGAGTAATACCATTAGCATCACAATAAGCTCCAAATTGAACTTCATTATCAAATTCTCTACCATGCTCCGTCCTAATGGAGACTATGTTGTATCCTAGTTGATTTTGAAATTTCTTACTAAAAATTTTGAATTGTTCGAAAGTTTCAGTTTTGTTTTTAAGAAACCTAGTCCAAGTGTATCTAGAGTAATCGTCTACAATTACTAGGGTGTAAAGATTTCCTCCATAACTCCGTATGGCGGAAGGACCGAAGAGATCCATGTGAAGAAGCTCTAGACATCTAGATGTTGAGATCATATTCTTACGCTTATGACTTGAGTGAGCTTGTTTTCCAACTTTTCAAGCATCACAAAAGTGTTGGTCGAACCTAAGTTTAGGAAGATTTCTAACTAAATCCTTAGGGGCCAATGATTATAATAAACACATATTTACGTGTCCTAATCTTCTATGCCATAGAGTAGAATTATCGTTAACCGTAGCTAAGCATATATTGTCACTAGGTTTGTTACTAATCTTCATGACATATAAGTTACCCTTTCTGATCCCTTTGGCAATTACTTTTCCGTTCTTTATGATTTCACTATCGTATTTGGAAAAGATTACCTTGCAATCATTATCACATATTTGACTAATACTAAGTAAATTAAATCCTAGGTTATCTAAATTTTCTACATTAGTTATAGTAAGAGAGTCATGAGTGATTGTACCTTTGTCGATGATATTACCCTTGATCTTACTACCAAACGTAACGTTACCTCTACTACTTGCATTATATGATGAGAACAGCTTGCGGTTACCCGTCATGTGATTTGTGCATCTACTATCTTTAACCCATTCGTCGGGCTCCAAGTCAATTCCCAAGCATATCTCTTTTGAAGAGTCGGCCATGAGACAAGTTTCATTCTTACCATCTTCATCGCTATAACTCCAAGCACCACTTACATATGCCCTTTGGTTCTTGTCCTTTGCTTGGTGTGGACAATCTCCAACTAAGTGTCTTGTGTCACCACATCCAAAACATCTTTTCTCGCCCTTGCTATATCTATCTTCTTGAGCTTTTAGAGGTGCTTTCTTTTCATCTCTCAGTTGTCTTACGAATCTTCCTCTTCGCTTGAAGAATTTCTTGAAATCTCTAACCGCTAAAGCATATTCTTCGTCTTCACTTTCCAAGCTTGAATCTTCATCATCACTTAACTCCATTTTAGCTTTCAAAGCAATAGATCTTATTTCCACCTTGCTTTTGACAATCTCGTAATCATTTTTGATGATTAACTCATAGACCTTTAAGTTTCCAATGAGCTCATCCACCGATAGAGATGCCAAGTCTTTGGATTTTTCAATTTCCGTGACCTTTGCTCTGCATTTTGGATGTAAAGCCCTGAGAAATTTCCTAACACAAGTTTTGACAGAAATACCTTCATCGAGTGCTTTTAAACTCGTGATAATGGTGTTAAATCTAGCAAATGCACTATCTATAGATTCGTCTTCAGGAATAATGAATTGTTCATATTGTTGTACCAAAAGATCGATCTTGTTGTCTTTGACTTGATTATTACCTTGGTGAGTGACTAACAAAGTTCTCCAAATATCTTTAGCCGTATTACACATGAAAATTCTTTGAAATTCTCTTTTAGGTAAAGCGTTGTAAACTACCATTTTTGCTTCATCATTTTTTGGCTAGTTTCGTTTTAAGACTTTCACTTTGTTTATCATAAGAAACTATTTCATTTTGTTTAGTTTTCGGATTAAATTCAATAGGCTCAAAGTCACCCATGGTAATAACATGCCAAAGATTAAGATCTTTTGATTTCACGTACGTTTCAAATTGAGTTTTCTAATAAATAAAACTATCAGTCTTAAAAAGTGGTGGTCTTTGCATATACTGCCCTTCATGATATTTTTCAAATTTCATTGATCGTTTCAAGTTTTAAAATACAGTATATTTTAAAAAAATCTTGAGCAACGAAGCTCTGATACCAATTGTAAAAACTAGAATGGGGGGGGGGTTGAATAGTTTCACCGTTATTATTTACGTTTTTAGAAAATTTACTTTACAAATTGTGTTTGTGAAAATGATTCGATTCGATGTTTACGTGAAATCAATAGAACAATAGATATAAGCTATAACATGTAAATGAGTAAAAGTAAGTAAACGAAAGATCAAACTGGCACAACGGAGATTTATAGTGGTTCGGATTAAAAGTAAGTAAACAAAAGATCAAACCGGAACATGGAGATTTATAGTGGTTCGGCCACGAAGCTCACTCCTTCGTCCCTACTCCACTCCTCGAGTCTCACACTCGAGAGTTACACAAACACTATATCAACACGCTCCCTTATGGCAGAACAAACCGTACACAAGCTTACACCAAGTTTAACGACACTAAGCGGAATGTCGAGTCCTAATCCTAGCTAGAACCAATCTACCAAAGCCCACGTGGCTTCACACCTATTACCAACATGATGTCACGATACAACACGATACACAATTTAAGAATTGCACTCAAGTCCTATTACATACACGAAACAATGAATGTAAATGATGATAGATCCGCAATAATGGGATGAGATGAGCAAAACTCTTCTTCAACACTTCGTCTCTTGATTACAATGAATGTTCTTCTCTTACTTTAGAGGAATGATGAGTGTGATCACTTGTAAACAACTAGAACCCGATTATGTGATCAAAGAATATGTTTTGGAAAGGATTTCGGAATACAGAAGATTTTAGTGCATAAGAGGTGGAGATTTCTGAAAGAAAACAGTTCTGTATTTATAGACGCTAGGAGAGAGGTGACGGTCCCGTAAATACCAGATGGTCCTTTATCGATAAGGGACCGCCGGCCTATTTAAGGGACCGTCCAGACATACGCTCCCCATTTTGTCCTGACGTGGTGAAAACCTATCTGGTGAAGTTTTGTTGTCGATTTTGAGCGGGAAATATGGCTGTTATGGATTTGAATTTTGAAAACATTTTCTTAATAAAGCATTTCTTTAAATTATACAAAAATACTTTTATAAAAATGTTTTGTGGCATGAAAAGGTAAAGTTTTAAATCCTTTGATCACATACACAAGTTGGTAGAAGTTTGTAAAAACCTTAAGTGATGTTGATGACGAAAACGAGTTTTCTCGATTAAAAACTTATTAGTCGTAGTTTTACGTAACGTGTGTTTGTATTTTGCGATTATCAAAACTAGTAGAGACCGATTAATGCAAATGACGTTTTTGACATTAATTGTATTAACAAGCTTTGTACAGGATAAAGTGTAAGCAACGATTGTAAGGTTTTCTCCGCGAAGAAGGGAGCTTGTTGGCTAATGGAGAATACTCTTGAGTTGGATACTCGGGGCGTGGAGTAGGGAAAGGAAAAGAGTCCTTGTAGCCGAACCGCGATAAACACTTGTGTTGTGGTTTGATCATTTCTTACTTTACTCTTTTTCAATACTTGTTGTTTATTAGTTTTGATTGTTGGTTACACGTAAAGATAACAAAGTAAATCATGTTAAAAAGCGGTAAACTATTCAACTCCCTTTTTGTTTTTCACACAGCCTTTGACAAGGTTGTTAGTATATTTTCACAGTTTACCCAAAAAAATTAAAGAATAAAAAAAAGGGTCGTGTTATGATGCTTGATTTCTAATCATATGTAACTGTTGTAGTCACTTTAGTAAATGCATACTATACATAAGTATATGAGAGGGACCCAACATTAGAATCATTGAATGTATTATGTAGGTGACCATTTTATTTGGTATATATATAATGGCACGAGCCAAAGTTGTATTACTCAAACCTTCACGCTTTTGACCATTTGGTACTTAACTGTTGCCTCTCCTAAGCAAATTATTCATCACAACAAATATTGCAATTTGCAAATTCTAACTTACTAGCATGAAACCTGGATTTTATTTATTTATTTGGTTAAAAAAAACGTATAGGTATCAATTTTTGGGCATCGAAACCGATACCCCCATCCGGTAAGGTACCAGTACACCTCTTTCATGCTCGGTAAAAAAACAGTACTACCAATTCGGTACAGGTTCAGTACTAGATTAGTACCGAGCTCATCCATAATTAGTCCATGTAATTTATTCAAAATTTAACAACTAAAGATTTTTAAAATTGCCCCTTTTTTTAAAGTTTTTTTACAAAATTGACACATGCGTTATTACACATATTTATTTTGTTGGATGGAATTTAGATGAGTTTAACCAAATTAAAGTCAATTTTGACTTTTATTCTCCAATAAGAATACTCAAATTTTAACATGTAGGCAAAATGGTGCACTTCTATTAGCCCATTCAACATTATTTTTCCACTATTTAAAAATCACTTTACTGTATAAGATATTTACTCTAAGAAAAATTTAGCTGCATTTAATTGAAATGACATGTTTCTTTATTATATAAGAGATTAAGTGTTTTCATAGATGAAAATTTTTGTTTAAGCTTATTAGCTTGTGTCCCATAAATTAACTAATTTAAAATATTAATCATATGACCTGGTGTAAGTGGTGTTAGAGGTGCAAATAAATCGGTTAAAACCGGTTTTCGGTTTTGGGAAAACTGGTTATAAAAAAACCGGTTATCTTAAAAACTGTTTTTGGTTTTTTTTTTGTTTTTCTAAAATCGGTTTTTTCTTATAAATGTTCAGAATCGGTTTTTCTATCGGTTTTTTCGGTTATAAATGTTCGAAATCGACATTTTTATCGGTTTCTTACTGGTTTGGTTTTTTTCGTAATTTTACTAAAAACTTCAAACATTTATTTAATAAACTTGTTAATTATCAAACATTTAATTAAACAATACACCAGAAACATACTAAACAAATACAATCATAACTTTTTATTTGCACCGGAAACATACTAGAAAAATACAATCATAACTTTTTTTAAAACAATACAATTATACAACTAAAAAATATATAAATACTAGTACATTTCGAGCTTTGGCATGGCCATCACCCGAAAACATATTAGTGTACTCAAATATATCGAGTTTCGGCATTGCCATCACCCATTATGCTCAAGTCATTAAATCTTCCAAAAAATCTTCTATATCTAAGTCTTCAACATCAAAGTCTTCCAACTCACCTTCATCTAATTCGGTATTCGGAGGTGATATCCCAAATTCAGCTTCTTCTCTTGCTATAGTTTCTTCAATTTCTTTATATAATACCGGATCTTCCAACAATATTTCATGTTGTATCCTATTGATGTGTTGTGTGCAGCGTGTCACGGTGTAGTATAGGGTGATTTGCCTATTTCAAGTTTTACATTTATATTTAGCCGACTTATCCTAACACACACACAAACGGACAGTGTATCCGAACAATATATATAGTGGTAAGCAGAGTGTCGATCACTATGAGTGGAACGTAATTCCTAGTTAGTCTCTCAGTATTTTAAAATTCTAAGTTAGTTTTACAATCTAATCTAACGCAAGGGGGTTTAGTCTGAGAGACTATCACGATTTCGTAGTTGATGAGATCAAATAATTGTATTTTATTAGCATCATTTATCCTATTTAATTGACTTATTTTATATTATTTTGTAGGAGAATTGGTGCCTTTATGTTTATTTTAGTGATTCTCAGGTAAAAACAAGTAATAGGTGAAAGTTAATGATATTGGACGAATTATTGAGCTAAATGATCAAGATTTGAAAAGTCTGTTGAAATTCAAGAGATGCGCAGTATCTCTCTCAACAGATACGTCGCAACACCATACTTAGATGAATTCGAAAACCATTGCCTGACTTTGAAGAATGCGCCGCATCCGATTACAACATGCGTCGCATATGAAACTTTGGTCAAGGAAGAATAATCAACTTGATCTACTCCAAAATACGCCGCATCTCATTTACAACATGCGGCGTATCAGCTAAAGACTTTACCAGATACTATCCAAGACGTTAAAGAATATGCGCCGCATAAAGAAACAAGTTACGCCGCATCTAAAGGCGGTGTATGAATATTCCAAAATTTAATAATCTTGGACCCCACATGAAGTTAAGTAGATGTGCCGCATCTATCATCAACATGCACCGCATCAACCCCTCAGGCAGAACCTATAAATACCCCCAAGACAGATATGAGTTTGGCGTACAGAAAAACCCTAAGGAGACGAATTCAGTCAAACAAGCATCACAAGACACGCCCCAAAAGAAGATCTTAGAGCCGTAAGAAGGTCCTATGTGTATAATTCATTAAGTAGTTTTGTTTATTGTATTAGTAAGCTTTAATCCATCAGGATTGATGGGCTTGTGGCCACCATACTGCTCCCCTTAAAATTGCTTTCCCATCGGTTAAAGTTTATATGATTGATGTTTTGGGTGAATTATATTTGTGCTTTGATAACCTCTGTGTTTAGATGAGTCTTCTAGGTTACCATACATGTTCCTCGCATGCTTATCTAGTGTCTAGAAGGTAGGATAAACATAAGTAATCATTAAGGGTTTACTCGTTGATATTTAGGATCCAACGAGACAGATTAGATTACGATACTCATCATATAAAACTAGAAATATAACAGTTGACAAGCTTCTTTATTATAAGGACAGGTCTTCTTACGTGTTTCTATTATCTATCTGTGTACGTGATTGCTATTCGCTGATTTGTTCTCATTAGTTTTACTTTTTATTGTTTATTAAAATCCGTGACAGCCTCTGAGGTTGAAAACCCCGTTTTATTATATTAGGATTGTAAAACTAACTTAGATATTAAAATACTGATTAAATCAACTAGATATTATGTTTCATTCTTAGTGTCCAACACTCTACTTACCACTATATGCATATTGATCGGGTACACTGCTAGTTAAATGTGTATGTTAGTAATAAGTCGGCTAAATATAAATTTAAAACTTGAAAAGGCATAAATACCCTATGCTACACTGACATACCTAACGCATCAAGTTTTTTGCGCCGCTGCCGGGGAATGAATTATTAATATCTGTTTATTTGATTAGTATTTTAATTAGATTCTAACTACTAACTTTGTTGTATATTAGTATAGATTGCATTCTTTGTATATTTCACATATTTTATTTTTCTTGTTTATTTGTTTGTTTGTTTGTTTGTTTTTATTTTCTATAATTTTTATTTTTATTTTTATTTTTATTTTTCTGTATTACTGCTCTCTGCTGTATTTTGCTGATCTAAACGATGCGACGCATCTGATTTATCAGATACGGCGCATTGCTTTTTTTATTTTTATATACAGCGTAAACTTAAAATTCGAAGCATGGCACATCTATCCCCTATATACGACGTATTTTGTTTTTAATCATAAAATTTTCAAAAACTCTAACGAGATACGATGCATCTATTTCGACACTTGCGGTGCATCTATTTATGTATTAAAAACAAATTTTCGAATTTACAAACTGAGATACGACGCATCTGTTTTCACAGATACGACGTATCATTTTTCTTAATTAAATACTGAATTAATCTTTAACGTAATAAGATACGACGCATCCTAATTCTGGGATACGGCGCATCGACAGCAGATATCAGCTTCTTTAATTTTTTGTATTCCGTTTTCATTACTTGTTTTTTGATTTTATACTTCATAAAACCTATCCTACTGATGCTTTTGTGTTGGATTTCAGGAAGTGCATGACCCGGAGCTCTGTTAAAGAACTCACCAAACCTTTTGACGAACCTGAGAAAGTCTTTCATTCACTTAAAAGGCTTTTCAACACAAGAGATTTAGATTATTCGAGCCTAACTGAGCTTGATTACTTTTCTGAAAAGGAGGAAGCTAGTGAAGAAGAAGTAACTGAAACAATGGGTGAAAACACTACCATGAAGGAATACAGGAATAAGACCCGAGCGGACCATAGTTCGGGAATTGCTAAACCAAAGTTTGATGATGATACTAAGTTTGAATTCAAGAGTCAATTTCTCAAAGAACATAGAGAGAATGCATTCAGTGGATCAGAGAATGAAGATGCTAATGATCATGTTGAAAAGATCCTTGAAATTGCAGATCTATTTACTAATGAGAAACTAAAAATTGACCAAGTTATGCTTCGTGTTTTCCCTATTTCTCTTACAGGAGCTGCTAGTAGGTAGCTAAAGAATGAACCTGTTGGTTCTATTGACAAATGGGAAGACTTGAAGAGCAAATTCCTCAAGTGATATTGTCTACCTGCAAAGACTGCTAAAAAGATGGAGGCTATCAATAACTTCAAGCAAGAGCTCGATGAAACTCTCTATCGTGCTTGAGAGCGCTTCAAGGAACTATTATTGAAATGTCCTCAACATTATCTAACCCCTATGCAGGAAATAATATTGTTTTATCAAGCTTTGGACGTGCCTACGCGACAGCAGTTGGATGCTAAGGGAGTTGTACCTCAGATGAGTGCAGCTGATGGTAGGAAAGCTATTCAAGAGGCTGCTGATCATTCTAAGAAGTGGCACGATGGAACCTCTACTAGGTCTAAAATCAACACTAATTCTTATGGTTTTGCTGCAATTCAAGCTCAATTGGACAAGCTTAGTAGAGAGATTAAGAAGAGAGATGAAAGAGCTTATGCTGCCCAAGTTGGATGTGAAAAGTGCCAAGGTCCCCATTACACTAAAGATTGTCCATCAAGGGATGATGAAACATTTGAGGAGGCCTACTACACACAAGTTGGACAACCATTCCAACCTTTAGGAAGATACAGGGAAACTGCACCAGGTTATTACCACAGAAAAAATGGAAATCGCACATATCAAGAAAGGAGGCAGACTTTGGATGACACCTTGAAGCAAATGATGGCCGATGCGACCGAGAGACATGAAGAGAATACTACTATGATCAAAGAAATTTGAGCTTCTACTGATGCTACTATAAGGAAAAATCAAGGATTGCTCAAGGAAAAATCAAGGATTAAAGAGGAGATCAAGGCTATAATGAAAGAAGAGTGCTCTGCAATAGACTACAATGCCTTGCCTCATACAGAAAAAGATCCAGGAAGTTTTACCTTACCTTGTTCAATTAATAACATGTGTTTCAATAATCCCTTAGCTGACTTACGAGCCAGTGTTAGTGTCATGCCATTTAGAACCTTTACCTCTTTAGGTTTAGGAAAATTAGCTCTAACTAATTTGATTATTGAATTGGCAGATAGAACAGTAAAACAACCTGTGGGGTTTGCTGAAAACATTCTAGTTAGGATCGAGAAGTTTGTATTCCCCGTAGATTTTATAATACTAGACATGCCTGAGGATATTAAGATTCCTTTAATCCTTGGAAGACCTTTCTTGTCTACTGCTCATGCTAAAATTGATGTGTTTAAAAGAAAAATATCATTAAGAGTAGGGAATGACCAATTAGTCTATAAGTGTGAAAATCCAATTAAGAGCATAATTAGGAACGTATACATGCTAGGATTATGCGAAAGAGAATACCTCGACCTAGAAGCTAGATTTATGGGAGAAATTTTAGTTCATAATAGATCGCTTAACCCTTATAGTGGAGACTACATTGAATTAAATGACCTTGATACACCATTAGGGATTGATGAACAATCTATAGTTGACTCTAACTCCAATATAGATGAAGAGACTGTGATATGCCTAGACTTAATGCTATTTGTACTAAGAATTGTGACGAGTTCGATGGATATCCTAGTTTTTGTGATTACGGTAGAAGAATCCATGTAGAGTATACGTACAATTTACAATTTCCTTGCATGATAGGTTACAAACAAGTTAGCGATAACTTCTTTCCTATTTTACCAATTAATGTGATGTCAAAGACCTTTTATAATTCTATTATGAAAAAGAAGGTTGAATATAGAGGAAAGAATGTGGTCGGTGCCTTTATTAACGTACCTATTTTTGTTGGAAGATTTGTTATTGTTACAGATTTTGCGATAGTGGAAAACATAGATGCCTATCGAGACAAAGAGATGGGTGATGTGATTGTTGGCAAACCATTTTGCAGGGAGATTACTATTAATGTCAAAAGATTTGAAGGAAGAATCACCTTTCAAAGTGGAAGCGACGTTATCACTTTTATGATGTCTCGCACTCACCCAAGTTTTAAACATGCTACTAACAAGTATTGCTACAAATTTTCACCATTTCTTTATGTAGATGACAAAGACGAACAGAATGGGATCAAGTATCCATATCAAAAGATGAACGGATTCTACGAAGGAGTGTTGAAATTGGGACCTGAATATATCCATGATGATTTGGTTAGCAAGTATATTATGAAGTGGCATTTGGACGTTAATGATACAAAATAGGAGCTGAACGTGAGTCTAACTTGAAGAATCTGGAATAAAGAGAGTGCTTACCCAGAGACAACCTGGATTTATTTTTACTGTTTTTTACTGTCGAGTCTGTCAGACCTGTAGCAGATACGGCGCATCTCCATCAATAGATGCGGCGTATCTACTACACAGGTCATATTTGTCTTTATTTTTTTGCATTTTATTTTTTGAACTATGAACTTTCCGTCAGTCTATTTAATACGGCGCATCCCTGGTTAAGGATGTGATGTATCTAATCTTTTTGGCCCGTACTAATTCCAGGCTCGATACGGCGCATCTTCCTCAATAAGATGCGGCGCATCGACTGACCTGATGATTTACAGTTTTATTTTTTATTTTTATTTTTTATTTTCTAACCACTAATGAATTTTGTACAAGTATCGACCTTCTTAAACTCAGGTGTATAATTGGTGGTATTTATAGTTATTGCTTGCAAATGCATAATGGAAAATCAAACCGAGCAAATCTCAGGGAAGTTTTTCGTTCTAATTCTTTTTAATTTCCTTTGTTTTTAATTTTAATAAACAACGAGGACGTTGTTTAACTTAAGTTATGGATGGAGAATTAGAACTTTTACTTAACTCTCACTTGTCCTTATTTTTCAAGAATATGCTTTAATTTGCGCTTTATATATCAAAATTTAAAATATTTTTAGCATGTTTTTGTTTAATCTAAGTTGCATAGCTACATGATACGTCGGGATCGCACCCTCGCAACAGGTTTTACCTCTCAAGGGATCTTGAGAAGCTTACAACCCCCACCAGGCAGTGTACCTGATCGTTGTAGTTTAGTATAGTGACAGTACCGGGGGATTGATCGTTCAACTCAGGAATAGTGTCGCTAGGATTAGGAAGCCTAATAAACTAGGTCTAGAGGTGAGGGATGATTCTTTTTGTATTTTTATATTTTTATGAAAGCAAGTAAAATTTTGGGTTTTGAAGGAGTGGGCGGAATTAATTGCTAGCCAACTAACCCAATTAATCAAAAGATGCAATCAAAATAAAATAAAAGAAATGAAAACAAAACTATTATACTAATGTGGTGGAAACAATAATGAGGAAAGTTGTGTTTACTTAGGTTTCATTACTCCCTAGATATGTTTTACAGGTTGATTAGCTTGTTACAATTGCATGGATGACGGGTCATATTTCTTAATACTAGTCGTAGGGCCGTGTACAATATTTCCTAACTATATAGGATCCTACTTCACTCCTCTGTCGAGCCATTAGAAGTTCCTAACATAGGATCATTAGAATTCTCCTACGCATTAAATACAACCAAAAATCGTAGTACACCTCCGATCATGTTTCTTAAGACGTTCAAGCAAGTTACCAATGGAAGTCTGCCAGTTTTCTTAAGCCTAACATCGAATACAATCATCCATAACAATTATAAACAAACAATCAACCCATAATTAACATCTAGGTTTCACTACATCTAAGCAAACACAATAAAGATCTAGCCTAGCATGTTAAATAAAAGACAAGCGTAAGATATAATCAAACAACACATAGACATATTGAATGATTTGAAGGAATACTTATCTTTAATTGAACATGAAAGATTCAAGGGGTTGAAACCCTTGAAAAAGTGATAAAATTCGGACTAGGATTTTTCCCTCAAAGTTGCACACTAATGAATGAAATTTGGAAAACTATATATAGATTACACATCGTGACGGCGTCATGTATTAGATTGTGATGCTGTCAACTCGCCGCCATAATAAAATCGTATTGCCTAGATCTATTTGTGACGCTGTCATGTGTAGTTGTGTTCTGGGCCGTCACTAATGTTTGGACCATGACGGCATTGGTTGACGCCGTCATCTCCTATGCTTAAAAACTCTCTGGATCGTCACGTGTATTTTCCACATCCACCTCTTTTGTAACTCTTGACGCCGTCATGTGGAGAGTCTTGACGCCGTCAGGTACTGTTCCAGCAAGGAAAATTGAGACTTTGCCGTTTTCTTCACTTTTATGCTCCAAAAACGTCCAAAATGCTTCATTTTCCAGATTTCTCTCCAAAAGTACCTAAAATGACAAAAGGAACGATTTAGGGAAATATTTGATCAAATAATCTCGAATTCGGGCTTAAATGACACCTTAAAAGTGGTACACTTTTCGCCTCATCACTGCACACAAGGCTTTATTTTTAAAATTGTGATTTCAAAATTCACAAATCTATGAGTGTGCCGGTGACTTGTAAACTTTAGAACTTGAGTTGTATACTATTCGAGACCACCATAATAAGTATTATTTTTATAATTGGAGTGACTTGTCTAAATTGGTAAAATTCTAGGATTACACCAAAAGGCCTTTATATGTTTTGTGATATTAACTAACTACACTCGTATAAACCCTTGTTTACTCTTATTTTTAGAGTAAGATACCCCTAGAAAAACACGTAGAGCCATTCCTTTAGGATTTTTACACCTTGTTATTATGTTTCATTACACCTTACACCGGGCCTACCCTGTAGATTTAAGTTCGTGGTTAGATGCTTTGGAAAAGTGTGTTTCCTTGCGTTACCTGTGTTCGTGTGCGTAAATTCATTATCTTTGGTTAGGTCGGGAAATTGCACAATGCAATGGAGTGAAAGTACATATTGTATATTTTTAGTCAGTTTTTCGTATGTTTACTACTTTCACTATTACATTATGTATGAAAGTCTAAAAAGCAAAGAAAATATTATCCAGATTTATTGTGATGGTATTGTTGTGAAATTTTACACCTTTAGTTATTGATGAAAAAAAAAATCAAAAAAATTATAAAAGAAAAAGAAAGAAGAAGTTGGTAGTTTATTTAAACCAACGATGTAAAGTTTTGTATTAAGTAGTTAATATCGCAACTATTGTTGTACTATATTTATGGATTGAAAGGGAGTTGGACGTTATGGGAACGCCAACTAAGGATTGTTTATTCTTTGTCTAAGATTTTATTGAGTATAATTCGTGTCTACCTGATGAGTGTGTAAATACTCATCATTTTTACCTATTTCTGAGCTGCCAAAACATCTAAAAACACTCAAAATTGCATCAAAATACTGAAAATATCCTAGGAATGTGTTTTATATGTTTCCGATGCAAAATAATCAAAAACAGATGAAAAATGAACAAAGTTTGCATAATTGGCAGTTTCAGTCCCTCATCTTTCAAAAGTTGGCAAATCTAGTCCCTGGTTCTAAAAACTTGAAAATTTCACCAAAGGTCCTTTTAAATCACAAAGTTACATATTTAGTCCTTTGGTACAAAGTTTCACAAAATTGCAAGTTTAGTCCTTTAACTTTGAAAATTGACAAAAATGGTCCCTGGGATATTAAAACTTTGAGAAAAACAAATTTTGTCCTTGTACTTCTCATTTATGGCAGGAATGGTCCTTGGTTGCAAAGTTTGGTGAAATTACATGTTTGGACCTTGAAGTTTGGTAAATTGGCAAAAATGGTCCCTAGTGTTTTATAAGTGAAAAAATCAATAAAGGATCCTTGTACTATTGAAGATTGGCAAGTTTTATCCCTTTGTGAACTATGGAAGAATGCCAAATCTAGTCCCTCAAAATTCAGGATGTTGCATAAATGGTCCTTGTGATAATAAACAACCAACCAGACCCTTTTTATTAATATAAACCCAAAACCAAACCCAATCCAAACATACCAATACACCAAGCCACTCCCTTTTTGGTTCCAACTCCACCCAGCCCACGCCCCTTAATAATATTACCAGGGTCAATGTTTGACCCTGTGGTCAAATCCTAGTCAAACACCCTTCACCATTCCCTCTCTTTCCCTCCCCCACCACTCCACTTGCTCTGCAACACCATCACCTCAACCCACCATCACAATCAACTGCCCAAACCACCACTTACCTAACAAGCCAAAAACATTTAATGCACCACCCCCAATTTGCTATAAAAGACAGTTAAATCCCATTTTTTAGTTTTGCGCCAAAACACGTGGCAAGCAATTGGGAGCCTCTCAGTGATCCAACGGCTCAGGATTGAAGTGAGATATGATAATTAGGGTCCAGGGAACCCTAATCCTCTGCTATAAAAGGAAGAGAGGCAAGAAGGAAAGAGATAGTCCATTTTTAGCTTAAATCATAGTCGTATAAGTTGTAGTGTGTTAATTAAGTCAATTCAAAAGCTTTTAAGCATTGTTTTAGTCTATTCAAGTGTAATCTCAACTTTTTTAAGTAATATAATTCAAGTTTCAGTATCTTATTTAGTTTATGCAATTTTTACTTTTTCAAATATTGTTATCAAGCTCTGTCATTGTTTCTATGTAAGGATAAGGACTCATAGGATCACATAAGCTCCAAGAAAGCTTAATAAAGCTTTTAGAAACAATAAAACACTGCTTAGTTATAAAAAATTCAAAAACACAAAAAAGTCAAAGTTTGTAGGTTAATGGTGATAAAAGCTGGAGCAGGGTGAATAGTGGATGGCCCTGGGTTAGTGGTCTTGTGGAAGACCTATAGGATTGGTTCTGTGGCCCTTGGTTCATGAAAAGTATTGCTTGGAAGGCTTCTATAAGAGATTTCCTTTAAATTTTGAGTTCCCTGTCATTATTGCTTATCTATAGTTAATCATTGCTTGTTTAGCTTAATAGATAGTTCCTGATCATTAGCTTAAGTTGTTGTATCATTTTACTTAGTTTCTTTTGATTTCTATTTAGAATAGTAGTGTTTAGATTTAGCCATTACTCTGTATTCCTAGTTGTTTTTGTTATTGTTTATGTTTGATACATGTCACATTAGGTTCTAGTAACTCAGAACAACACTTAAAACTTGGTCTTATTCATAAAAAAGTCAAAATCATATACCAATAGGTCTAATTAACCCTCTGTGTTGGATTTAGTGTGGCTTATGCCCCATTTCCATTCACTTGTGAGTGATGTAGCTTATTTTAGTCTTAACATAGCTTATTTAATCATTTTCAATCAGTAAATCAGGATCAAAGTTCATAAAAGTCAACCTAAGCTTGATATTTCAAAAAGTCAAAAACACTCTTTTCTGAGAAAATCAAAACTTGGGAGAATTTTTGTGATTTTTGTGATAGGTTTGGGACCCTGATCTTTTTAGAGTTTAATCTTTGTCACCTAGTCTTCAAAGTCCTACAATCAGCTTATTTTTAAGATTTTTATATAAGCTTTGGCAAGTGCTTATTTGGACCTGCAGGGCAAGTGCATGCCCTGTGCACAGGATTTTAGCCGATTTTCCAAGTTGTTTTGTGATCACCCTAGTGGACCCCACACCCTGTACCTTGGCTTTTTGGAAAGCCAATAAGCTCATTGATAAGGTTCAGGGCTTATTTTGAGGTCTTTGGCTTATTTGATAGGGCTGCAAGTCCTTGTAAGTTTGACTAGTTCCTGAGTGTACACTGAGTCACTCAGTGTGTGACCCCAAGTTCCATAGCCTCCCCAGTATTCAAAAATAAGCCATAGGCCTAGCTTATTGGCTTATTGAGAAGCCCTCCTATCCACCTTCATAGTTTAAGTTTTAATTTGGACTCACCCTGACTTCTATGGACCCCACAGAGGTCCAAAATCCTTTGGTTTGGCATGTTTAGGCCTTGTGATGTCATAAGTGCTTATTTATTCCAACATAGCTTATTCTGAGTGCTTATCTGTTCAATTTTGTTTATTTCAAGATTATAATCATCTGTGTTTACTTAGTTTGTCACTTCTCAGCTTTTTCACAAAGTGCTTAAGTCCTAATAAGCTTTTAAGTTCACTGTTTAGAAAAAGGGAGTGCACATAGCTTATTTTTAAGCTATTGTAAAAGTCTTTTCACAAAAGTTTCTTATTTTTAGCTTATTATCATCTGTCAAAAAGAAAAACCAACAAAAAACCAAATTTAAAAATAGTGATAGCTTCTATTTAATAGATTTTATCTTTTTAATTTTTCTTTTTAGCTTATTAATAAGCATTTCATTATTTATATATTTTTCTTAATTTCCTGTCAACTTAAAGTGTTTTTAGTAATTTTCTTAGATTTTTCTATTTTGATTTAATAATTATTAGAATTAATAATAGTTTAATTAATTAATTAGATATTATTAGTAATTAAATAGTTTTCTTAATTTTTAACTAATAACAGTAGGTTTTTATATTTTTCCTAGGTTTCATAAATCATTTAAGTCTTTTAGAAAATAGTTTCTTAAATTCTACTGTTAATTTTCTAATTTTCTTAATTAATTTAGGTAAATTAGGTTTTAATTAATTAATAAGTAAATAATTAGTAAAATAGTCTAAATATAATTTTTAGAAACTTTTTATAATTTTTTAGGATTCCTATGATGGTTAATTAGTTTTAAAAAAATTTCTATAATTATCTAGTCACTTTTAGTATTATTAGTAATTTAAAATATTTTAAATAGTTTAATTAATCTAATTAGTATTTAATTAAAAGAAAACCCACAAAAAGACAAAAACATTTCTTTTTAATTTTTGTATTTTCTTTAAGTTAATTTAGAAGTTTAGAAAATAATTTTGCAAGTTTTTAGTTTAATTTGTAGCCTTAATCATTTTTAGTTTGGTTTAAATTAGATTTAAATTACTTTTTAAATAGTTTTATTAATTAATTAGTATTTAAATATTAAAATAATCAAATAAATAATTTTCTTTTCATTTTAAATTTTCTTTTTATTTAAAGTTTGAAAAAGTTTCACTTGCACCCCCTGTAATTGTAAATTGTTTAAAAATCACCTTTTTCTCTGTCTGTAAACATTTCTGATTTCCAATTTGCATTTGTGTGATTACATCTGTATATCTGTTATTGTTAATATTGTTTCCAATTGTTCAAATACCAAATAATTAGTAGCATAATCACTTCTCAATCATCTTTGGCTACTATCCTTAGTGAAATTCATTCTCAAAAACATTTTCAAAGCACCATTGCAATCTCGCTGGGATATATCGACCCGGGGAAACACTATACTATCCACGGAGAATTGGCCTAAGCTGTTTTTGACTTATTGACCTTGGTCAATAATATCTGACGGTTTAGCCCCAATCACTACCTAAAGCGTGAGTTACAAAATAGTTAAAGCGTGAGTTATTCAATGATATGAGTCTTATTTATGGGATGGTAGGGAAGTATTCTAACCACACTTAGGATTTTAATCTATTTGTTTTTTATTTCTTACACCAATTTATATCCTAAATGTTATCCATACCCAACCGTATTATTATATTCATTGTTAGCTTTCAAGTATCCGGATATGATGATGGCCAAGTAAGAATATTAAATGTATGAATAAGGTAGTGACCATCCGAGTATTAGATTAATTAGCTAACGCACCAGCGATCTAGTGTGTGAATTGGTGACCATCCGAGTTTAAGATTGATTAAATGATGCGCCAGCGATCTGGTGTGAAACTTGGTGACCATCCGTTATGAAAGTAATGCGCCAGCGATCCAAGGAACACATTTGTGACCATCCATCATTTAAAAGATCAAGGACTCGCGCCAGCGATCCATGAAGCATACTAGTGACCATCCATTAGTTAAAGTGTCGAGGACTCGCACCAGCGATCTACTAAGTTTATGTAGAAGATGTTCAAGCAAAGCTAGGTTTAACCCATGAACCAAATAAACCCTTTTTACCGCTTTAGAATTTTTACTCCTTAGCTTTAGTGGGGGAGATGTGTATCCTTATCAAGCATATGATAGAATATTCGTCACGTCCGGACAGTTAAACGATTAGATTTGCTTTTATTAATAATATATTTTGTTTCTAATAAGTTAAGTGTTTTGCCGTGCATTTGTGATAAAACAAATAAGTGCTTAAATGTAAAAATATCCTATCAAGGATACATTTTCATTATGTTTATTCTAAAGGTTTACTTGAGGACAAGTAAAGTTCAAGCGGGGGATATTTGATGAGATCAAATAAGTACATTTTATTAGCATCATTTATCCTATTTAATTGACTTGTTTTATATTATTTTATATGAAAATTGGTGCCTTTATGTTTACTTTAGTGATTCTCATGTAAAAACAAGCAAAAGGTGAAAGTTAATGATATTGGACGAATTATCGAGTTAAATGATCAAGATTTGTAAAGTCTACAGAAATTCAAGAGATGTGTCGTATCTCTCTCAACAGATATGAAACTTTGATCAACTTGATCTACTCCAAAATACGCCGCATCTCATTTACAACATGCGGCGTATCAGCTAAAGACTTCACCAGATACTATCCAAAACGTTAAAGAACATGCGCCGCATAAAGAAACAAGTTACGCCGCATCTAAAAGTGGTCTACGAATATTCCAGAATTTAATAATCTTGGACCCCACGTGAAGTTAAGTAGATGCGCCGCATCTATCATCAACATGCGCCGCATCGACCCCTCAGACAGAACCTATAAATACCCCAAGACAGATACGAGTTTTGTGTATAGAAAACCCTAAGAAGACGAATTCAGTCGAAGAAGCATTACAAGACACGCCCCAAACGAAGATCTTAGAGCCGTAAGAAGGTCCTGCATGTGTATAATTCATTAAGTAGTTTTGTTTATTGTATTAGTAAGCTTTAATCCATCAGGCTTGATGGGCTTGTGGCCACCATACTGCTCCCCTTAAAATTGCTTTCCTATCGGTTAAAGTTTATATGATTGATGTTTTTGGTGAATTATATGTGTGCTTTGATAACCTCTGTGTTTAGTTGAGTCTTCTGGGCTACCATACATGTTCCTCGCCTGCTTATAAAGTGTTTAGAAGGTAGGATAAACATAAGTAATCATTAAGGGTTTACTCGCCAATATATATGATCCAACGAGGCAGATTAGATTACGATACTCATCATATAAAACTATCAATATAACAAGCTACTTAATTATAAGGACAGGTCTTCTTACGTGTTTCTATTATCTATCTGTGTACGTGATTGCTATTCGCTGATTCGTTCTCATTAGTTTTACTTTTATTATTTTCTAATTCTGTGCCAGTCTCTCAGGCTAAAAACCCCTTTTTATTAGATTAGGATTATAAAATTAACTTAGATATTAAAATACTGATTAAATCAACTAGATATTACATTCCATTCTTAGTGTTCGACACTCTACTTACCGCTATATGCATATTGATCGGGTACACTACTCGTTAAGTGTGTGTGTGTGTTAGTAATAAGTCGGCTAAATATAAATGTAAAACTTGAAAAGGCTTAAACACCCTATGCTACACTGACATACCCAACGCATCAAAACTCCCCTGAGATTTGCTCGGTTTGATTCTCCATTATGCGTTTCTTGAGCAATATCAACTTTCTTGTCGATGAGAGGCGTTCAAGCCTCCATAAATGATGTCTCCACAAAAAGAACAGAGACTAAAATATACCACCATTTAGCAAAACACCTGAATTAAGAAAATCAAAATTCGTGCGTAATTCATTAGTAGCTAGTAAAAACCTAAAAAAATAAAATTAAAATCTGTAAAAATCATCAGGTCAGTCGATTTGCCGCATTCATGGAAAAGGATGCGCCGTATCGAGCCTGGAATTGGTATGAATCAGAGAATAAGATGCGTCGTATCCTTAACCAGGGATGCGCCGCATTAAATAAACTGACAGAATGTTTTAAAGTCTAAAAAGAAAATAAAAATGCAGAAAAATAAAAAGATATGATCTGTGTAGTTGATACGCCGCATCTATGGGATGAGATGCGCCTCATCTACTGCAGATCTGACAGACTTCACACAAAAATAGTAAAGATAAATCCGGGTTGTCTCCCGGTGAGCACTTTTCTTTATTCCAGAGTCTTCAAGTTAGACTCATCTTCAGCTCCTATTTTGTATCCAGGAGATCTTCAATCTCCATGTCCTTAACGATTTTGTTCTTGAACAACCAAAAATTCTTTCCACTTATTGGGACGTCTTCGATATTGATCTGCTTCATTTGAACATGGCATCTACCATCATGGATTTCATATCGCTTGACCACATAAGTTTCTACAATCATGGAATGAGGTTCATAGTAAGATCCTTCTTGTTCGCACCGCATCCTTTCTTCTTCTTCATATTCTTCCTTGTACCATGTATCATCACTTGAGCATGATTCATAACCATCATTGATCTTCTTTTTAATATGGTTGAGCATTTTTCCTTGAACGTTCTTTTTATTATCCCGTCCTTTGCAATACTTCATTGTCAACTTTCTCAATACTCGATGGAATTGCAATTCGTGTTTCAATTCATCAACGTAAAAGGTACCATTCATGTCTAGATCATTGTAAAGATCGTCCTTCCATACATTATCCTCTTTGCTAATGAGTTTAGCTTGCTCCAACCACCTTGGTTTATCATTACCGAATCCACACTTGGCTCTTAACAATGAAATATTACTCGTTGTTCGTTCAATATCTTGAAGCTCATAATCATTCCATATTTCACTAGGAGATGCCTCTTCGTCTCGTATATTCCACCAGTAATCCTCCAATCTCATCATAAGTTCAAAATCAAGCTTATGATAGTTTCCAAAACATCTCTAAAGCCAATGGCAAAATTTGGCTCCTTCACCGTCTTGATTCTTATGTTGTCCAATAAGAAAAGCTCTTTCCATTAAAGCACTAGTTTTCAAGTCTCCATCTTCTAGCTCTTCATACCATTCATACCCTTTATAATATGTTAAATACCTAATGTTATATAATTCGGGAAGATTTCCGCCATTACAATGATTCTCAATCTCCCAATTGCAAGTGGGCTATTCAACGCGTCCATCTTTGAATCGAAACATGTAACACCCCCAAAATACCGCAGCGGAAGACTGTGTCATTGGGGTGCTACTTCATAATACAAAGTACAAGTTATAGAAAACGAACTCTAAATGAGACGTTTTGAAAAGTTACCATTCGATTAATGAATTCAAAGTTACAAACATGAGATTCCAAAGTATGATACATAAATGTATACAAAGTTTTGAATGGCAAATGATAAAAGCGTAAGTCTTCAGAATATGCAGCTTGACTCTAAGTTCCATGCACTAGCTATCGCCTTACTAACCTGAGATAAACATGCTAAAGTGTCAACACAATGGTTGGTGAGTTCATAGAGTTTGTCTTAAAATAGTTGAAAAAGCCTTAAAGAATGATCACACAGCAAAGGCATCGTGAATCCACTCAGTTACAAGTCCCGCCATAAGAGACTTGTAACCTGTGTGTTCACAACCCACTGCTAACATATATAGTATGAATAAGACATGTATAAGTTCATCAAGACAATTTAAGCAATTAGAAGTGAGTCTCTACTTCATCTCCGAAGACCTCACTTTTATGATGTATCCAACATTCGCAAATGTTAGGATGTATCAAAGACAACTGGGAGTCAATTCCCAAAGACAACTGGGAGCCACTTCCCAAAGACAACTGGGAGTCAATTCCCAAAGACAACTACTAGTCAATAAATAGAATAACGCAATTAAGTATAACGCAGTCATGTATGTAAGCAATCAAGTATAACACAGTCAAGTATAGACGTTTTGAGTATTTGTACAAGTAAACAAGTAGTTGAGCATGTATCCCCCCCAATAGTTAAAACAAGTACGAAAAGAGTAGGGGCTATGACTCACCTTAAGTCTATGTAGTGAGTAATGAAAATGGTAGTCGAATCGCGAAAGTCTCTAAGAGCAGCCTATAATAGAACGTTGCGACTTAGGTTTGGAGTAACGTCTAAGAATACGACGAATTGCCAATATATGTCTTGCATAATGTTCATGATGTAGTACTTAGTATATAGTGTAAGTCGTTGAATATAAGTGGTCTATGAAACATGTATAGGTTGTAAATCTCTTACTACCGTTCGGGCCGACATAATTCAGAAGTCATGGAGTAAACGTTCGAGGAGCCAGGACACTTTAACTCGTAAATCCACAACTCGTCTCGACGGCTTACTCAATGAACTCCTCACATGAGGCTCCCTACTATTGTAGTATTTGATAACATATATATATATATATATATATATATATATATATATATATATATATATATATATATATATATATATATATATATATATATATATATATATATATAAGCTTTTTGATCTTTAATAGTTATATGGTCTTTAGCCGTGGCTTTGCCGTGACCTTGGTCATTGTTACCATGATCTTGAGACTCAACCTTGGCTTTAGCCATGGTTGTGGTCTCGGCTTTAGGTCATTAGACCTCTTGGTCTCATCTAATTATAATGATTATATAGTAACTTTGGTCTAAAAATGGGCTGTTAAGAATTTGAAGAAATTTATCACTCAGAAAGCGTTTTCAGGTCTCGAGCTTCTTTCTTCCTGAACGAAAACGTCGTTCCGGACAACTTTCGTGTTTTAACTTTTTGATGAATCAGACCAGAAGTGGGACTTTCAAAATCATAATTTGATCAGAATGCAATTTAGGCAGTTTTGCCGTTTTGGTTTCGCTAACTTCAAACGGTCATAACTTTTGACTCGTGTACTCGTTTTGGGTGATTCAAATTGCTATGTTTTCCTTGTTAAGTCCTCTTTAACAGTAAGTAAGTGTCAAATATCAAAGTTATACTATTGTGGTCGTGGTTTTCCATAAAAATCACTAGTTTGCTTGTTTGCTTGTCATAAGTTAACATATGTATACCAATACTTGTTTTATCCATTTTTAAACATCATGAACACAATACAAAGACCATATATAGCATGAAAGAAACATAATAAGCATGAAATGATATTGAGCAAGAAAGTGTATAAGGGTTTGCTTACAACTTTTGGCTTTCTAAAGAAAGGTAAGTAACTAGTAAGGTACGGACTTTGTTAGACTTAAGCTTCACCCTTTGCAATCTATGATAAGCCGAGGTCATTTGAAGATTATAACGACGTCTTTTTGGAGACTTTAAAGTTATAACAACTTTTCTTAGAAAATTTCCAAGATTGAAGATCAAACACTAGTTTTCTTTCAAAAACTAGTTAACTTTCTTACAAAATATAAGAGAAGTGCCTTAGGTTTTAGGACTTGAAGGTTATAAGAAGGTGTGGTGCAAGTTTTCTATGTGTTTTAGCTTGGTATTTATAGGGTAGGAAAAATAGTTAACCATATATTGGGTTAGAATTTAACCATGGTTAGTTTAAGACACTTGTAAACATCCTAGAGATCAATGGTCAAGATCAAGCCACAAAATGGTGACTCCTACCCCCCTAAGTCGGTTTATACATGATAAGGGTGACTAGATGAGTAGTCATGGTCTTTGGATGATAATATCCTAAGTATGTAGCTAGTTTTGACTCCGTAAATTGCTAACCGTAAGTTTTTAGGCCACGAAACGTAAAACCGGGTATCCTAAAAATATGAAACTTATAAATATGGTTAAACATGTCAATATATTCCATAATAAAATATAAAATGAGTGGTAGGTTCTATCGGGTGCGAAAACCCTGCTAAAAACTGGAAACACGGGTCTAAAACGCGCAATTCGCGTAAAACGCTGAACTGAAAAACGTAAAATTCCGAAACTTTTGGAATTGTCCTAAAATGAGAGAAAATCATATTTCTATTGTTTATAATGTTTTATGGACATATCGGGATGCAAGAAGGACGTTTAAACCTAAAAGTAAATCTCGGACACGGCTTTGTGATTTTTGCAGAAATGATCCGACGAGCGTCAAACTCTCGGATTATCGTTAAAATAGTTTAACTTACGAGAACATGAAATAAAATTTTCTGAGATGAATAGTGAAAAGTGAATAGTAAAAAGTGAATAGTAAAAGTGAATAGTAAAAAAATTCCGGGAATAAAAGTTAACCTGAAATTGCGAATCGTTACAGTCTCTACCCCTTAAGGAGAACTTCGTCCCGAAGTTCAGTTGACGTTAACTACTTACGGTGTGTCTAAGAGGATTCGGGATCTCTAATATAGTGGTGTTCACTCTGATTCGTCTAAGATTCTGGTTAAGGAGTTGTATCGGCTACAATTAAGCCCACTTATTTATAACACATTACTTACATAAAGAAGCGTCCAAATTTATGTAAGTAAGGTCTCATAAACTTATGGTTCGGTGATTTACAATTTCTTTATTTAACTGAAGAGGCGTCCCAATCCATTTAAATAAGGAGATTCTAAAACATCCTACTTAAGAATTTCCGACACAAAATCCGCCTTCTGAGGCCGATAGTAAGATAATCAAGCCATCAAATCCCTAAAGCTAAGAAATAATATTATTTAACTCAAATCTTGTGTCTAATCAAACAAGAACTGTCACAAGATCAAGTTAACTAATTAGTTATTACTGAGCTCTATGTTTTTAATGACTCGACGAATCTCTGGGGCTCCTTATAATACTAAAGTCACATCATCTAATAGCGTGGAACTAAGCAAACGTCTAACCAAAAAGCACATGTGTATGTATTGTGTGTAAGGCAAATAAAGAGGAAGGTCCCAACGTATATAGCAGTTATAGTCTAGGCACTAAATGCAACCTAGTTCTATATAACCAAGGCTCTGATACCAATCTGTAACACCCCCAAAATACCGCAGCGGAAGACTGTGTCATTGGGGTGCTACTTCATAATACAAAGTACAAGTTATAGAAAACGAACTCTAAATGAGACGTTTTGAAAAGTTACCATTCGATTAATGAATTCAAAGTTACAAACATGAGATTCCAAAGTATGATACATAAATGTATACAAAGTTTTGAATGGCAAATGATAAAAGCGTAAGTCTTCAGAATATGCAGCTTGACTCTAAGTTCCATGCACTAGCTATCGCCTTACTAACCTGAGATAAACATGCTAAAGTGTCAACACAATGGTTGGTGAGTTCATAGAGTTTGTCTTAAAATAGTTGAAAAAGCCTTAAAGAATGATCACACAGCAAAGGCATCGTGAATCCACTCAGTTACAAGTCCCGCCATAAGAGACTTGTAACCTGTGTGTTCACAACCCACTGCTAACATATATAGTATGAATAAGACATGTATAAGTTCATCAAGACAATTTAAGCAATTAGAAGTGAGTCTCTACTTCATCTCCGAAGACCTCACTTTTATGATGTATCCAACATTCGCAAATGTTAGGATGTATCAAAGACAACTGGGAGTCAATTCCCAAAGACAACTGGGAGCCACTTCCCAAAGACAACTGGGAGTCAATTCCCAAAGACAACTACTAGTCAATAAATAGAATAACGCAATTAAGTATAACGCAGTCATGTATGTAAGCAATCAAGTATAACACAGTCAAGTATAGACGTTTTGAGTATTTGTACAAGTAAACAAGTAGTTGAGCATGTATCCCCCCCAATAGTTAAAACAAGTACGAAAAGAGTAGGGGCTATGACTCACCTTAAGTCTATGTAGTGAGTAATGAAAATGGTAGTCGAATCGCGAAAGTCTCTAAGAGCAGCCTATAATAGAACGTTGCGACTTAGGTTTGGAGTAACGTCTAAGAATACGACGAATTGCCAATATATGTCTTGCATAATGTTCATGATGTAGTACTTAGTATATAGTGTAAGTCGTTGAATATAAGTGGTCTATGAAACATGTATAGGTTGTAAATCTCTTACTACCGTTCGGGCCGACATAATTCAGAAGTCATGGAGTAAACGTTCGAGGAGCCAGGACACTTTAACTCGTAAATCCACAACTCGTCTCGACGGCTTACTCAATGAACTCCTCACATGAGGCTCCCTACTATTGTAGTATTTGATAACATATATATATATATATATATATATATATATATATATATATATATATATATATATATATATATATATATATATATATATATATAAGCTTTTTGATCTTTAATAGTTATATGGTCTTTAGCCGTGGCTTTGCCGTGACCTTGGTCATTGTTACCATGATCTTGAGACTCAACCTTGGCTTTAGCCATGGTTGTGGTCTCGGCTTTAGGTCATTAGACCTCTTGGTCTCATCTAATTATAATGATTATATAGTAACTTTGGTCTAAAAATGGGCTGTTAAGAATTTGAAGAAATTTATCACTCAGAAAGCGTTTTCAGGTCTCGAGCTTCTTTTTTCCTGAACGAAAACGTCGTTCCGGACAACTTTCGTGTTTTAACTTTTTGATGAATCGGACCAGAAGTGGGACTTTCAAAATCATAATTTGATCAGAATGCAATTTAGGCAGTTTTGCCGTTTTGGTTTCGCTAACTTCAAACGGTCATAACTTTTGACTCGTGTACTCGTTTTGGGTGATTCAAATTGCTATGTTTTCCTTGTTAAGTCCTCTTTAACAGTAAGTAAGTGTCAAATATCAAAGTTATACTATTGTGGTCGTGGTTTTCCATAAAAATCACTAGTTTGCTTGTTTGCTTGTCATAAGTTAACATATGTATACCAATACTTGTTTTATCCATTTTTAAACATCATGAACACAATACAAAGACCATATATAGCATGAAAGAAACATAATAAGCATGAAATGATATTGAGCAAGAAAGTGTATAAGGGTTTGCTTACAACTTTTGGCTTTCTAAAGAAAGGTAAGTAACTAGTAAGGTACGGACTTTGTTAGACTTAAGCTTCACCCTTTGCAATCTATGATAAGCCGAGGTCATTTGAAGATTATAACGACGCCTTCTTGAAGTCCAAAGCTATTTGAAGATTATAACGACGTCTTTTTGGAGACTTTAAAGTTATAACAACTTTTCTTAGAAAATTTCCAAGATTGAAGATCAAACACTAGTTTTCTTTCAAAAACTAGTTAACTTTCTTACAAAATATAAGAGAAGTGCCTTAGGTTTTAGGACTTGAAGGTTATAAGAAGGTGTGGTGCAAGTTTTCTATGTGTTTTAGCTTGGTATTTATAGGGTAGGAAAAATAGTTAACCATATATTGGGTTAGAATTTAACCATGGTTAGTTTAAGACACTTGTAAACATCCTAGAGATCAATGGTCAAGATCAAGCCACAAAATGGTGACTCCTACCCCCCTAAGTCGGTTTATACATGATAAGGGTGACTAGATGAGTAGTCATGGTCTTTGGATGATAATATCCTAAGTATGTAGCTAGTTTTGACTCCGTAAATTGCTAACCGTAAGTTTTTAGGCCACGAAACGTAAAACCGGGTATCCTAAAAATATGAAACTTATAAATATGGTTAAACATGTCAATATATTCCATAATAAAATATAAAATGAGTGGTAGGTTCTATCGGGTGCGAAAACCCTGCTAAAAACTGGAAACACGGGTCTAAAACGCGCAATTCGCGTAAAACGCTGAACTGAAAAACGTAAAATTCCGAAACTTTTGGAATTGTCCTAAAATGAGAGAAAATCATATTTCTATTGTTTATAATGTTTTATGGACATATCGGGATGCAAGAAGGACGTTTAAACCTAAAAGTAAATCTCGGACACGGCTTTGTGATTTTTGCAGAAATGATCCGACGAGCGTCAAACTCTCGGATTATCGTTAAAATAGTTTAACTTACGAGAACATGAAATAAAAATTTTTGAGATGAATAGTGAAAAGTGAATAGTAAAAAGTGAATAGTAAAAGTGAATAGTAAAAAAATTCCGGGAATAAAAGTTAACCTGAAATTGCGAATTGTTACAAAACAGTTGACATGCATGGATAATATTGTAAGGTAGTCGAGCCCAAGTTTCATGTTCAAGCCAAGGCTTTTCATAAACTCATGGGACTTGATCGTTCCATTCATAATACCATGCATTCTTCAAATCATCATTGGTTTTGAATCAAGGCTTGTCCTCTGTAAGTGCATCTATATCAATTTGAAGAAGATAATTAAATTCTTTGAATTGTTTGCATAAAGGTGTCTCGCAGTCAAACACATCTATGTCGATGCTAAACAATTCCTCCATGCCATCCTCAAAAGTAGAATCATCATATGACGACTCATTATCGGTTTCCACTTCTTCATCTTCACCTCTCATCCAATAAATCTAAAGTACATTCTTAAGTGGTGCGATCCATGGTTTTATGGTTGTTGAACTTACTAGTTAACCAATCCGAAAAATCAACATCAGTAGGATCGTAGTTAACATCAAAGCTAGTATTACTCATCATCTTCTTCTTTATTTACATTAACTCATTGAATTTCTCCTTAAAGCTTCGTGTCAACCATGAGGTTACTATGCATTTTATTTCATCCATAGGAGCAAATTCGGGATCACCATATTTAAGTTCAAGCCATTCTTCTAAAGAGATATCCATCAACCTTACTAGCCTTTTATGAAATAGAATTTCTGCTTCAGCATACATCCTTTCATCCTCCAGGTTGCTTTTATCTAATCCCCAGTACTATTCGGAATAAGGCATATAGAAAGGTTGTGCAGCTTGGATACTACTTCGTTACGACTCTGATTGCCTGATGGAGTTATAGCATTAGCAGAGTTCATGTATTCAATTTGGAATTTTTCCTCCTTTCTTTTCAATAGTAGTCCAAACCAATCCTTTAGATTTAATTATAGGCTAGAGGAGGAGTAATTCATCTTCTGTGTAGCTCATCAGTAGATCATATGTAAACAAATCACTTTCCATGATGCTTAGGCATTTGACTTCCATGAATGTCCTCTCAAGAGGGGTTTCCCAAGTAAATAGATCAGCATCGATAGTGAATATATCAAATTCTTCTTCCCTTGTCTCAATTGAGCATATCGGTATAATGATGTGAGATTTTGATTCAAACAAAAGGTCAAACACTTTTAGGTCACAAACAATAGCATCATAAGTCTCATTAAAGATAGGACTCAAGTGTTCATTATCCCAATCAGAATCTTTTACGAGGGCATATTGTAGGAAACTCGTTCAAGTTCACCTCGTACATATCACATTCATCATTATCATTCTCCAAGGACCACAATTTCATATTAGGACAATCATTACTTATCTTCAACTTCGCATGTTCCTTGGCTAAATACTCGTTCATTGTGATATCTTCCATTGTAGTTCCTGTCATCAGAGGTAAATTCGTCAGTAGGATTTGCTTTGTGGAATAGTATCACAATTGTAAAGAATCGAATATTAAATTAAAAGTTGTTGATATCTGCAGACGATGCGCCGTATCTTATATCGTTAAAAATAAATCAGACTTTTATTCATAAAATCAATACGCTGCACTTAATAAATCAAATGCGCCATACGTTATAAATTATCAAAAATCAATTATATTTATAAAAATTTGATGCGGCGTATCAACAGAAGCTAATGCGTCGTATCTTCAATGTTTCAAAATACAAGATTTTTTATTCAGATTAAGATTCGCCGTATCGATAGAAATCGATGCGTCGCTTCTATTTAATTAATTCGAATACTATTTTTAATAAAATAATTAAATGCGTCACATCTGAGAAACAGATGCGTCATATGTCAGTTAGGGTTTAAGATTTTCTAGATTAAAAACAAAATATGTCGAATCTAGGGGATAGATGCGCCGTACTCGAATTATTAAATGCGCAGTATATAAAATTAAAACGTCATATGTCGCATCTGAAAAACAGATGCGCTATATCATTTGTATCAGCAAAAAACAGCGATAACAGTTATACAGTGAAAACAAAAGAAAAAAACTAAAAACTAATAAAACAAAGAAAAACAAACACACAAAAACAGTAAATATGCAAATTATACAATGAATGCAATCTAACTAATATACAACAAAGTTAGCAATAAAAAACACTAAAAACCTAAAATCTAAAAAGTTAGAAAACCTAATTAAAATACTAACAGATAAATAGGTATTAACAATTCACTCCCCGACATCGGCGCCAAAAAAACTTGATGTGTTGTGTGCAGCGTGTCACAGTGTAGTATAGGTTGATTTGCCTATTTCAAGTTTTAAATTTATATTTAGCCGACTTATCTTAACACACACACTAACGGATAGTGTATCCGATCAATATATATATATATATATATATATATATATATATATATATATATATATATATATATATATATATATATATATATATATATATATATATATATATATATATATAGTGGTAATCAGAGTGTCGATCACTAAGAGTGGAAAGTAATTCCTAGTTAGTGTATCAGTATTTTAATATTCAAAGTTAGTTTTACAATCTAATCTAACGCAATGGGGTTTAGTCTGAGAGACTAGTATGATTTTGTAGTTAAACGGTAAATTAAACTAATGAGAACGAATCAGCGAATAGCAAACACATACACAAATAGATAATAGTTACAGATAGAAGGCATGTCCCGATTGTTAAGTAGCTTGTCACTTGTTGTATTGCTAGTTTTATATGTTGTGTATCGTAATCTAATCTGTCTCGTTGGATCATAAATATAGGTGAGCAAACTCTTAATGATCACTTATGCCTATCACACTTTCTAGACGCTAGATAGGTAGGCGATGAAGGGAGCAAAACTCAGCTAGACACAAATGTTATCAATGCACATATACAAGGCCCCAAAAACATCAACATATAAACTTTAATTGATGGGAAAGCAATTTTAAGGGGGCAGTATGGTGGCCACAAGCCCATCAATCCTGATGAATTAAAGCTTACTATTACAAATAAAACAAAACTACTTAATGAATCAAATACATGCACGACCTTAGGCTGAATTCGTCTCCTTAGGCTTTTTATGCACTCTTTATTAGTCTGACTTCTTGGGGTATTTATAGGTTCTGTCTGAGGGTTCGATGCGGCGCATCGAGTAAGTAGATGCGGCACATATACTTAACTTCGCGCGGGGTCCAAGATTAATATATTCTGGAATATACGTACACCGTCTTCAGATGTGGCGTAACTTTAATCTTTATGCAGCGCGTGTCCTTCAGTATCTTGAATCGTATTTGGTGAAGTCTTGATATAGATACGGCGCATGTTGATAATGTAATGCGGCGTATCTGGAGTAGAACAAGTTAGATCTTCTTCGTTGACCAAAGTTTTATATGCGGCGCATGATATAATATGATGTGGCACATTCTTCAAAGTCAGGCAATGGTCTTCGAATTCATCTAAGTATGATAGTACGGCGCATCTGTCTAGAATGATACGGCGTATCTTCTGAATTTCAGTATACTTTTCCATCTTAATCATTTTGCTCCATATTTCATCCAAAATCGCCAAGTTTCACCAATTGCTTGTTTTTACCTGAGAATTACTAAAGCAAACAATTAAGTATCGATTCTCATATAAAATATAATAAAACAAGTCAATTATATAGGACAAATGATGACAATATAATGTACTTATTTGATGTCATCACCTATCTACTCTGTCCAAATAATCTTTTAAACATACACATACTTTCACAGATTCGGGGGTTAGTCTTGACCTTCTTTCCGCTATAATTCAACCGCTAGTAGAAAAGGCCAATTCGGAAGCTACCGTCGAAGCTTGGACCGCTAATAAGTCACGAGCCATAGCGAATAAGATTGGAAATTGGATTCCCTTTCTTTCCACCAAGCCAAAATGTCAAAGTTTCCAAACTCTTCGGGACTTAAAGTTATTAAAAAGTTTGTAGCCATATATTGTCCCAACTCACTTGTAGGGGCCGATGTTCGTTGATGCTTTGTAACGTCTTCACACAAACTATTATAAAGGTTTATGTTAATGTCTCTTGTAATTCGAGACGATCCGGCCCGCATTTGGTCAACAATTTGGTTTTGTTGTTGACCATATTTTGTTGCATAAATTCCAAATAATTTTTTAAAATTATCGCTAAAATTTAAAAATTTGGGATCTTAAATAGTCGGGGTCGTCACAGTCTAACCCAAAGGATAAGTCTAAATTTTCCGTTATTTTTATTATTAAAAGTTCTACGCCTCCAACATTAAACATGGATTAAGTGCGGCGGAACAAGTAAAAAGTAAAAACCAAAGGTAAACTAGCAAAATAGTTTATAAATTTCTTTTTTATAACTTCAACCATTCTTCAAAACATTTGAGTAGATGAGTTTTTTAATTCGTCGAATTTTTCCGTCATAGTATAAATTTGCTTTAAAACTAGTGAGCTAGTTGGGTAATAAACACCCGATAATATAGTTGTTTCCTCTTTAAAAACTTATAAAAAATTAGTTAAATCATTTAGTCGATCCCAATCTTGGTCGTCTATCGAAACCAACTTATTTCTACTTACAAGTCTTTCATTAAAAGCGTTTAAAGTCACACGTTGTCGTAATATATTTTCAAACATCATGCAAGTAGAATTCCACCTAGTATTATTATCAGAGCAAGGTCCTAGGGGTATTTGACCACATTGTTTACAAAAACGCCTATATTTCATTTGTCGTTCGTTGTTCGAACTATATATAGTTACTAATAAACCCCTAAATTTCATCTTTAAACTATAGTTTTATTGCCGCTTGTACGGATAAATTTATAATATGAGCAACACAACGGGAATGTAAAAAAGCACCATCTAAAACGGGTTGTATACGTAATTTTAACAATTCCATAGCTCTAGTATTATTGGATGCATTATCTAGTGAAATCGCAAAAACTTTATCATCTAAATTAAATTCAATTAAAGTATCATGTAAAATTTTTCTTAAATTAGATCACGTATGAAGATAACCAAATAGTTTAAAAGCAATTGTCCGTTTCATTAATAACAAAGATTCGGGATTAAACCAATGAGCCGTAATGGCGAGATAAGAATTTGTGGTACCATGTGGTGCGGTCCAAGTATCCGTAGTTATAGAAACACCATATTTATATTCACGATAACCATCAATAATATCTTTTTTAGCCGTTTCCCATAATATAAAAGCATCACTTCTAATAGTAGTACGACTTACATGTTGATACCACGGTTGTAGCCTCCTTTTGATGATCTCCGTAAGCTTGACGTTGTCGAAGTGGTTGAATGGAAGCGCTTGTTGAATGAGAAACTTCGTAAAATCAAGTCGAAGCGCATCATTCTCATATATAAAAACTTGACCATCCGCACCAATAGTACCTTGTGACGTACCATTTTGGCTAACCGCATTACAACTGTTCTTATGAGTCCTTTGTGTAGTGTTAGACGAGGGGTTATAAAATTTCCCACATTTCTTGCAACGCGCCCTTTCCACATTATCAATCATAATACACAAATCGTAGTTACACCAAACATCTCCTTCTCGAAGTTGGTCTAATTCGCAAAACATCATCATTTGTGTAAACTTTTCGTGCATTGCTAGTAGAAACGAAGGGATTAGTGGAAGCTTGTTGTGATTGTGAGCTTTCCATTATAGAGGGATTAGAGAGATATTTGAGAGATTAGAGTATATATATATATAAAGATTAGAGAGATTAAAGAGAGATATGAGAGTGTTTTTATGTGTTTTCAACCCCAACTCATTACACGTATGTATACTATAAATCCAGGGCTTAAACTCATCAAAAAAAATATATATATACAAAAAAAAAAACCAAAAAAATGGTAATAAACGGCTATAATACTGTTCCTTGTATTTTTTTAAAAAAAAGGGGTTAAAACCGGTTATTTTTTAAATGGCTAGTTTGACCTTTTGGTTTGACCGGTTTTTTAATCTGTTAAAACCGGTTATAACCGGTTTTCGTCCAACGGCTAGTTAAAAAAAATGAAAAAAAAAGAAAAAAATCTGTTAAAACCGGTTATTTGAAAAAATCGGGTAAAACTTGTAAAAAACCGGTCCACTATTAAAACCGAAAACAGGTCTATCCGATTCAGTAAAAAAACCAGTTTTTTAAAAACTGGTTACGGTTTATTAGGCCGGTTATAAAAAAAAAAAATTTAAAAAAAAAAAAAGACCGGTTAGATGTTGCACCTCTCAGTGGTGTACTGTGTGTAGGGGTGGTCATCGGTTCGGTTCTCGGTTATTCGGTTCGGGTTGTTCGGATAAAAAAAATTTTGGGGTCATAACTGAAAACCGAACCGAACTGAAAATATCTATGACCGAACCGTACCGAAAACCGAACCAAAGTTCGGTTAAGTTATGGGTCAAAACCAAAACCGAATTTTGTACTTGAATTACACTATTTATATATTTTTTAAAATTTAATTATCCATATTTTTGGGGGAAAAAAAATATTTCAAGCATAAAAACTGTTTTTTATATTAGTATAAAATTTTAATGGACATTATATATTTATATAAATTCGGTTTTCGGTTCGGTTTTCTGTTCAGATAGCCAAACTCATATCTAAACCGAAAACTGAATTTTTAATTCGGTTCGGTTTTGACAAATTTAGTTCGGTTATAAATTTGGTTCAGTTTTTTTTCGATTCGGTTCAGTTCGGTTTTCGATTTATTCAGTTTATTACCCCAACCATACACCCATAACTGTGTGTATTGAACGTGAACCAAATTTGTAAGCATAGTTTTACATCGTATGGGCTGGGCTCCTTCTAAAGTAAGCTGGCCCTTTTCATCGTCCTATTTGGTCAAAATTGTGCTTAACCAATGGCATTATGCAGAATCCAAAAAAAAACTTTTGTGACTACCAATTCGGTGTTATCGGTTCGGTTATCGAGTTATTTGCTTTGATCTCAATTTGATAATTGAGTTATTCGATTTATTCGGTTCAGTTAGCTTGATTAAATTTTTTTTCTGGATTAAACTGAAAACCGAACCAAATCGAATTGAAATTTGAATAAACCGAGTCGAAAACCGAACCAAATAACCCAAATTACTTAATTTTAATTTTTTATTTATTTATTATAGAAATTTTTTGCACCAAAAAATTTTTTGAGCTTAAAAATTATTCTATTTTATGCAATGAAAAAGTTCCAATGTCTTTTTTCTTGTATAAATATATAAATTTATATTAGTTCGGTTTGCGGTTCATTGTGCTAAAACAATATCCGAACCTAGAATCAAATATTTATTTCAGTTCAGTTCAATTTTAACAAATTTGGTTTGGTTATAAAAAATCGCTTTTATTTTTTCGGTTTAATTCGATTTATGTTTTCAGTTTTTGTGAGTGAAACCCGAATTCTGCACACCCTAGACCAATTCTTGATAAAAACTGTATTTTAATGCATACATAATAAAGCCTACGAGTAATAAATAAGTTATCCATGCTTATATCTTTATCGAATGATAGCTCAACGCCACAAATTAGTTTACCTTTTCAGAACTTATTATACGACCTTAAGCAACATGGACTTTCAGTTAATCTCAAGTTTTCCTCCAATTAGCGTCATGGTGGCATAAGTTATAAAACTTTTAATGAAATTACCACGTACACATGTTGACGGTATTATAGTTTTCTTAACTTGTGATTTTTACTTAACTTATACGTCATTTATATTGAATTAAATTTATTTATAGAAACAATTGTGTTCAATTAATGTTTAAAACATGTGTCACCGTTGCTCAAGTTAGGAACAACTATCTTTTATTAGTTCGGGTTCAGGGGATTTTTCGTTGGATTTTTTCATTACTATCTTATGCACAGGCAGAGGCGGCTCAACCTTCACGGAGGCTTAAAGCGAAGCTTCAAAATGGGCTTTTTATCAAAGTTACTTGTTGAAAAATCTTTTATATGAAATATATATATATATATATATATATATATATATATATATATATATATATATATATATATATATATATATATATATATATATATATATATAGTGTATCTTTATTTTCAGAACCCTGTTAAGTGCGTGAACTGCGAGAACTCTAATTTTGCATTAGTAAACATGCATGTTCATATAAAACATGTATGTTTTCTTACATGCATCTTAATACACATACATGCGTAACATACATGTTCATATAAAACCATGTTAGGTGTAACATATCAATGCAAAATGGTTTTATATAAACATTTATGTTACGCAGGTATTTGCATTAAGGTGTATGTAAGAAAACATACATGTTTTATATGAACATGCATGTTTTCTAATGCAAAATTGAAGTTCTCGCAATTTCCGCACTTAACAGGGTTCTGAAAATAAAGCTCCCCTATATATATATATATATATATATATATATATATATATATATATATATATATATATATACACACACACACACACACTAGCAGGGTCCCCGCGCGATGAAGCTGCGGGCACACTGTAATTTAATTTTTTCGGATAATAATTTATTTTATTTGTACATTTTTTAGCAATAGTTTTACTGATTAATTTTTTGTGGCAAAAGTTTAATGAAATTTTGCTTAGTTTGTATTATTATTATTATTATTATTATTATTATTATTATTATTATTATTATTATTATTATTATTATTATAGTAGTTTGCTTGTTTGTACAATATGTGAACATATTTTAGTTTACTATGTTCGTTTTGACAATAAATTTATGAATATCAAAAATTCCGTTTAGCTCGTGTCCGTTCGGGCTCGAGCCTGTTGGCTCGTGTCTGTTCGGGCTCGAGCCCGTTTGACCCGTGCTCGTTCGGGCTCGAGCCCATTGCCCGTTTGGACTTGAATATTTGTGTAATATGTTTTATTATTTGTATTAGTGACATTTAATGCAGGAAATTGTGTTTAAGTTGGTTGTACAATATGCTTGATAATTTGTATTTCTTATGTAAGTGGTGTTTTAATAAGTGCATTAATTGTATTTATTGACCAGTTAATTAATTGTATTTAATATACATAATGATTTATTTATTGTATTTAATGTTAGTATTAATTGTATGTTGTAATTAAATATGAGGTGAATTTCTATAAGTAGCATTTATGTTTGAATCACTTGTACTCTAAGCTTATTAACTTGTAAGACTTAATTTTAAATATTCTAATATTAGAAGGTCTTCCTCCATTATAATATAGTATGATATGCGAATTCCTTAATTCAGTTTTTAGAATCAATCGATAAATGAGCTAATGCATTTAATCTTTTTGTGACGTTTTCGATCCTATATAATTTTTAGGTAACTTTAGTTTTGAGAAATTTCTTCCCATGGTATCAATTTTCACTAGAACGAAAATTGTAGCTGACTAAAGGGAAATAATGTAAATTTATAGTATAGATAAGTATTCAAATAGCTTGATTTTCAATTAAGGGTGGCAATCGAGTCGTGTTTTGGTTAACATATCCGAGTTCGCGGGTTGTCGTGTTAGTATAACCTCTACCCAAACACGACCCGTTTATTAATCGTGTCAAAAAACTCAACCATAACTCAGACATGCGTAACACGTGTAACCAATGTTCTGAAATGCTCAAGGTAAAAGGGGTCAAAAAGCCTCGAGTTAAAGTTTAAGGACCAATGGTGTATTTTTGTTTAAACTTTATCAGCTAATTTGGGATCTTACACAATCAGTATCTCTGAAGATAACAACAAAAAAAACATTTTAGTTGCTTTACCCATCAGTATCATGACTAACTCGTTATATATATAAAGTCCTAAAAAATCAAGGGTGTTAAAAAATTAGAGGCATAAAGTTCTAGCTTTAGTTGCTTTACCCATTGAGCCACCACTGTCTACACGAGAATCTTTAAATCCATGCACAATTTTCTTTTATGCCCTGATAAACTTCTAGGGGGCTTTACTTTTTACAGCATCACCTGGCTAAATTGTTGTATCGAATAGATGTCCTATACTACTTATCAATGTTGCAAAAATCGTGAATCGGTCCCGAGGCGGTCGGGGGCCGAGTTGCGATTTTTTCCCGATTAATCGGCCGCCTTGGCCGCCTCAGCCGATTAATCGGCCGATTACCTTGGAATTTCCTCCAAGTTCCAAGGCCGAGGCCGATTAATCGCCGATTAATCGGCCGCCTCAGCCGATTTTTGCAACACTGCTACTTATAATAGAGGAAGGACTATCTCTCCAAAAAATTCAAATGTACACAAAATGATGCATGGTTTACAACACTTTAAAGCAAACAATTTTATAATTACAACAAACAAAGCATTGTGTACAACAAAAACTAGCATGAATTGAAATTCAGACTACTTTCCTTAAAATTCTACATTAATAGCATTAAAAACACTCCTACACCCAATATTACAATTATTTAAACACAATATACAACATTCATTCTACATTAATAGCATTAAAAACACACCTACACCCAATATTACAATCATTTAAACACAATGTACAACCCTCATTATACATTAATAGCATTAAAAACATCCCTACACCCAATATTACAATAGCATTAAAAACACCACTACACCCAATATTACAATCATTTAAACACAATGTACAACCCTCCATCTTAACCTAGACATGAACTTGTGACCAAGATTCGGCTCAATAAAACTCGACTCGATACACAAAGCTGTGACCAAGCAAATTTAGGTGTCAGAATGACATCCCGTGACATTTTTATCAATTTCATTGAAAAAATTTATTTCAAGGTACCCGTCGCTGCAACGCGCTGGTACCCTGCTATTTTCTTAAACCATTTAGAGGCACATTTTTCTTAATGGAAACCATTTTTAAACTACTTAAAAAAAAAAAAAAAAAAAAAAAAAAAAAAAAAAATTTACAAAAGTGAGGAAACCATTAATTGGCTTATTAAAATTCCGTTTAATTATGCTTATCATTAAATTGTTGCGCCCGTCATTCATGCATTGCCATACCAATCTAACCAAAAGTTCTTTATAGATCAAACTTTAAACATAGAACCCATCAAGCAATCTTAACCACTCATTTTTTTTTATCAAAATAAAAAAAATAAACTTTCACCCTTTTTTTAAAACTTAAATATTTCGCAAACCGTAAATCGTCAAGTTACAAAAAAATACTATCGCGACGAGAATTAAATTATCTTTCTATAGATATGCATTGTCATATACTTTCGACGAACTTTTTTTTTGATGAACTTTTTTTTTCACTTAGAAAAATCATATATGATTCGTAAGAATCATATATGATTCGATTTTAACAAATCATATATGATTCTTACGAATCATATATGATTCTTAAGAAATCATATATGATTCGTAAGAATCATATATGATTTGTAAGAATCGAATCATATATGATTTTTTACGAATCATATATGATTTTTACGAATCATATATGATTTTTACGAATCATATATGATTCTTTCTAGGTGGAAACTAAAAAAAAATTTCGTCGAAAGTATATAATAATGCATATCTATAGAAAGATCATTTAATTCTCGTCGCGATGGTATTTTTTGTAGCTTGAAGATTTACCGTTTGCAAGATATGTTGTTTTGAAAAAAAAAATGAAAAATATAAATGAGTGGATATAATTGGTTGATAGGTTCTATGGCATGTATGGGTTCTTCATGGATCTCAACTCTACCAATATATTCATCATGAAGTCCATATCGCCAAGTTGAAATTTAATGAATACTTTTCCATCTTGTGCATCATCATTTCTCAACACACCGTGCATAAGTTTCACGCAATATTTACTTCCGCTTGTGGTCCACTAGGCATGTCCTATTCAGTTAAGCGTGTCTAGTGGAGAGTAGTACCGGTTTGGGTGACCAAACCGGGAAGTCCTCCCTTGTGGACCACTGCCCTGTCGGTACGATTTCAAAGTCCTTCAATGAAGGTTTCAACCCACAAGGGTTCGAATCTGGAGAAGACAGGGTTTACTTCAATTTAAATGTCATGCCTTCGGGCGGCTTAAGTTGAAGGTTTTCCCCCATTGGGTTTCAAATTGGACTTGGATTTCCTCAATGAAAGTCAATTTTCAAAAAAAAAAAATTTACTTCCCTTTGGTGTATATAGCAACTCTTTTTGTCACGTATACGTCATCACTAGCTAGCTTATAAGGGTGGTGACAACCTTGCCTCATCTTTTTTTGCAAACAACCAATCATGGTCATCCAACACATATTTTGCCTAAACTTGCCTAGACTTCATTTTTAAGTGGCAACCTTGCCTAAACATCATGCTCCCCTTGCATTAATGCCAAATGATAATGTTTTCCTTGTTTTTCTCCCCCACCGAATCGGTAAGATTCACCGCATGAGGTACCGAATTTCACTTGCCGCTCGAATGGCAATGGTGTTTGCCCATCGGCAACCCTTGCCGAACCTTGCCCACCGCAAGGTTGCCACCCCTAAACAATGTTTGACTACGTGTCAACAATTTCATGACACTGGCTCACTTAATATTCAGTAATGCATAGACATACGTTACATCACAGCCTACAAAAATATATATGTTGTCGATTAACCTATAGTCTAGACAGTCCTTTTTATTTCTTGTTTACCTTCAAGTCAATGGTGGTTCTAGGGGGAGCCCATGCTACTGGTGAATTTAAACCATTTACTGTAATTTTGCTGATCGAGAAACGTCGTCGGTTTGGTTTTTACAATGTCGGCCAGGCTTCAATTTTTGTGGCACCTGGCCTGGTCCCGAAACTGTGTTTTCTGGAGTCTGGACATGGTCAAGCTTGCAATAGATTTATTGTCTGAAACAATACAGTATTAGTACTTGTATTTTAATTTTCAAATAACCAAAGTATTTTTCTTTTGGTTTTTAACAAACAACCTAATCTAAGTGGCCATTAACCAGAATCTACAATGATCAGCTTATTATTAGAGGATAGATATGGTCCAAGCCCGATTGTGGGTTTGGGCTTAGGCATATCGTATCAATAAAGCGTATCACCTACGGGATTTATATAATCCCGTCTAAAAATCAGATCCGCTCCGATAACATGTTAGATTATATAAACCTCGTACATGATACGTTTTTTGGATACGATATACCCAAACCCACAATCCGGCTTGGCCATATCTATCCTCCATTACTTATCTTTTGGCTAAAGTCTATGGCTATGTTTGGCAAAAGTAGCAGTGAGCAGTAGCTGTGAGCTGTGAACGGTAGCTATGAGCAGTAGCCACAGCTCACTGTTTCATAAAGAAGCATTGGAAAAATGAGTTTTTCTAAAAAATAGCAAATCTCACAGCTCTCATGCCAAACGAACACTAAAAATCAAAAAAGCTCATTGCTTACTGCTCATTGCCCTAAAAAGCTCCAAAAAGCTTTACGCCAAACATAGCCTATCTCTAAATGATAATTTGTCATATCAATATACCACAATTAAATTTGATCATCGATCCAAATTTGAATCGTACATCACTCATTTTTCTAGTAGCCATCAGTGTACCACAGGGTCCATATCTTTTATTGCACAACAATGATTTTTTGTCACATAACTATTTATTCAAATTTAAAAACAGGAAGTCTAAATGTGCACACAGTTTTAAACAGAACATTGTAGCTTTAGCGTATCTTTACAACTAAAATGCTACATCATTGAACTTGTTACTCGGGTCTATGCTACTTAGCCCTGTTACAATCCTTTGGTTCGCCATCAAAGAACATTTTGCCTAGCGGTGTGAGTATCGTCATCAACCAAAAGTTTATGAGTTTACGTATCATTTGAAACATGTGTGAGATAGTGTGGGATTTATAATATATAGGCGTGTAAAATTTTGTAATCTTCAAACAAAATAATTAAAACGAAAATCCTTTCATTAGTCCGTTCAACCTGAGGTTCACACATTAACATGTCTATACTTTTGACACTAGAGCTTGATCGAGTGTCACATTTATTATCCTCATATTTTCCTTTTACCCTTGTCAAAACTATCCTTGTCATGATGTGTCGATTGTTTACTCATTGGCTATCACTATTTACACGTTATTTTAACTTTTATAACACAGTCGACATTCCTTCATCTTCATATATAATCAAGCCGGCACATATTTTACTTAGTCGTAAAGTATGATATATAACACTAACCACTCACAATCTTTTGATCACATTAGGGATACCGTTCATCTTGAATGTATATTTTCACTTTTGTGCCCACTAGTTATTTTTTTGGTCCGGTTGAAAGTTACAACACGCATTTGAGTGTTACGCATAGGTGATAATTAATCACACAAATAGAGTAAGTTCATTTTTTTACATCCTTATTATCTTTTGAGCAATAAGATCTTTTACACACTACGGAGTATTTGTCTTATACGGGACTTAAACTCATAAGAACTTTGTTGATGAGTCATCTTCACCACTTGGATATCCAGGCTAGAATTTCTTGGTCATGCTAAATTATGATTAGTATATTACGGAGTACTAATTAATAAGATAACCTAGTTTATTTGCGTATGAATAAAACCCATATAGTTTACTCTCTCTCTCTCTCTCTCTCTCTCTCTCTCTCTCTCTCTCTCGGCAATATTTTATTAAAACATTAGTTAAAAGCTAGTAAAAGATTGCATACACTTTAAGCTAAAATTGGATAGTTCCATTCAGTCGATTTGGATTTAACATTACTAATCCTATGTACATCCAAGAATGTGAAGGAAGCGTAACCTCTTCGCCAAATATGTCTTTATTAAGAGGTTCGTGGTAAAAACGAACAGGGTTTTGATATCTTCAATAACCTAAGTTGTGGTTTGTATTAGCTAGTAAGGGCCTTTAGGCCTGGCCCGTATGTTTAGCTGTTATGGTTTTCTATGTATTTTCTATTTAATGTAATTGTATTGTTATATTATACTGTAGTTGATTCTGATAAATACATTTTCAATATTCTCTCTTTTTTCTACATGGAATCAGAGCCAATTTAGTCTATTTATTGATTTAATTAGTGGTGAAGAAATCACAGCTTGGATTTGAAATTGCTGATAAGAAAATTCAGAAGCGTTACTAGATCCTTAAGTGTTGCCGAATACCTATATAATTTGAATACGTTTATGGTATTATTTCTCTTGTAACTTTTTGGAACATAATATAGTTATTCATCATGATCCTTGTAGTCACATGGGTAAATTTTAATATGCCAAAGTTATGAATTGCAAGTGGAGAAAATAAGTTTGGTGTTAGCAACTTGGAAAATAAAGATTGTAGTTATCTCATCAATTGAAGCCAGTGGAGAAAATAAAGTTTGGTATTAGCAACTTGCAAGTGGAGAAAATAAGATTTGTTTATTTGCATTATTAATATTATTGTTTGCCTTTTTCTTCGGAGGCGGATTGAGAATTTTTGTGTGGCGTTACACATTTTTTTTTAATCTTTTATTCTTTATTAGTACAAAAGTTGCTAATAAAAATTTAATTAGGTAATTTTTTTTTTTTTTTTTTTTTTTTTTTTTTTTTTTTTAAATGATTATGAGTAAAGAAGTTGTTGATAAAGAAATTTTTAGGAACATTGAAGACAATGTTCGATTTAAGTGTAGGGATGGTAAATTGAGAAACTTAGAAACTATAACTTCACTTGGTGTTTGTTTTGTCTAATGGTAAATATGTAATAAAACTAAGAGAAATACTTGTTAAGATAATTTTGGCACCAAATTTAATATTTTTTTTACAACATATAGAAGCGAAACTTTAGTTTTAATAAGCGTCTCATGGATAGGAATTATATGACTATCACAAAAACCGTACCACTAAAAAATTTTCACCCCAAAATGTGATGTTCGCTTTTAGATTGTTAGGAAAAAGCATTCATCTTTGATGCTTATGAATGTATCGGTAGTACTTAGATTTTAGAACTTGCGTTTGTGATGCATCTCGAGACAGCTAGTGAGACTACATTCGTATAATTAGGATTTGCTATATGATAAGAGACGTTAGGATAACCTTTGTTTTAAACCTGTATTATAATTACATTGACTTTATTGGTCAAATAATTTTCCCACACCCTTGCGATGTACTCAGTTTTAATACATGATACCCTTAGTACACCCCTCAGAGCCTATCTTTTTTGTTTATAACTTTAAGAATATCACTTAAAGAAAGAATTTGTTACAATCCACCTCCAAATGTACGCCCAAATCGCCTTAACCTACCTTGTATGCATTTATCTTTAGTGCATTATTGTTACATGTATAAACTATTTGTTAATTGTCTAATTGATTACATGGTCGCTAAGTCAAGTCGTATCTTATACATATTGTTTTGGGATGATTGAGACTCATTGGTAAAAGTACTAGTCGTTACAAAGTGAAAAGGGAAATCATTAACCCTTATATACGCTAACGTTTTAAAGTACTCCAAGTGTTTTAATTTTCTTGATTCGAGTATTTAGTTTAAATTATGTAAAATTTCAATTGTAGGGACGAAACAAGCTCCTTTTGATGTATTATTTTGGATGTTAGGGCAACAGTGTATGCAAAAAAATTAATAAATAAATAAATAAATAAATAAATAAATAAATAAGTAAATAAAAAACTGAAAAAAACATACGGACTATCATCTCGTTTCTTTTATTTATGTTTAAGTCAAAATAGTGTCGTGAAAAATACAAAAAAAGAGTTGTAGTTAGTTTAAGTCGAGTCGCGTCTTGGCTTAGCAACGCCTCCTTGTACATGTAATTGACCAAGACAATTGACTTGCCACTAGTAAAATATCCCTTTATCCAACAAACTGTGTTGTCCATACCCTTACACCTAACGTTATAACCCTTTAAAAGACCTATTTGATAGTTTATCCTAGGTGCTTACGCCAAAGTGATGGAGATTTGATCATTTCTCAAGCCTATGGTAATCTATATGCTATGACAGGTAGTGAGTGATATTTTCCCGTTTCCATATGTGATATATATCTTTATAACACCCGAGAGATGTGAGAATCCAAACACTTAATGTGAGGTGCTAGTGTATGATTTCAGTGCATATTTTGACTATGGTAGAACGATTGTATGTTGTAATTACTTTTATATTTATGTTAAATGACCCCTAACTTGTAAATAATTAGTATAAAAGCCATTTGCTTGAGAACAAGCAAATCCCAAGTGTAGTGATATTTGATAAGGATTTATTAGGTACGTTTTTAAGCGGTCATTTAAGCCTTAAATCATGTTTTTATGATCAAATATTGCCTCAATCGTTTCTTTTCTCATTTTAGGTACTTGGATGTGATTTCTGGAAATTGGAGCATTTTGGACGTTTTTGGGCTCATAAGTGAAGTAAACAGCACAGTCAAAAAAACCTGTCAGGAATAGCACCTAACGGTGTCAAGCTTTAATAGCTAATGTCATCACTTGAAGATAAAGGAGATGGAAAATACTACACATGACGCTCCATTGAACCTTTGATGGATTTACACCTGACAACGTCAGGTGTATTTGGAAGTAGGCAGTCTGGTTATAACTTAAAAAGAGACGGCCCAAAAGATTTAAAACGTGACAACGTCATAAGGTTATCTTGCACAAGAAGAACCCCTAATAATGGTGACCTGACGGCGTCAGGGTTTATAACCTGACTCTGTCAGACTTGTAATTATATATATACTTTTCGGTTTTTTCTTTCATTAAAAGTGCAACTTTGCATACAATACCCTAGTATGAAATTCAGAAGACTTTTCGGGTTTTTATACCCTCTTTTCTTCCATGTTCAATTGAAGTTAAGTTTTCTTTTAAAATGTGTTGTTTGATTATTTGTTTATCTTTTTTTCCTTTTAACATGATAGCTTAAGTTTATAAGTGTTTGCTTAGATATAATGAAACCTAGTTATTGATTGTTGATAAGTTTTCTATTGTTTAGTTGATTGCTTCACATTAGGCTAAGAAAACTGGCTGACCTTCTTTTGTGTAACTAGCTTGAACGTCTTAGAAAATGTAATCAGATGTGTACTACGGTTTTACTCGTTGTATTTAATGTATGAATAGATGTTAACGATTCTAAGTTTTGGATGCTTAACGCATAGCTTTAGGAGAAATTGATATTCATAGAGTTGGGGAAGGCTATACACACCCCCACGACCGGTATTAAGGAATACAACGCTTCAACTAAAACATCTGCACTATGACATTCAACGAATCAACAATTGATAACTAGGGAGTAATTATATCTAAGTAACATGTTTGTCTCACTATAAGAAGTCCACCACTTTTATTTTCTTGTTATTTTATTTTTATTATTAGTTTAATTATTAGTTTTGGTTAGTTGACTAGCAACTAATTCCGCTAATTCCTTAAAAATCGAGATTTTTACTGTTTTCATAAAATATAAAAATACAAAAAGAATCATCCCTCACCTTTAGGCTTAATTTGACATACATCTCAATCTAACGACACTATTCTCCTAGAGAACGATCACTCCTCCGGACATATCTATACTACACTACAACGACCAGCTACACTGCTTGGAGGATTGCAAAGCTTCTCAAGATCCCCTGAGAAGTAAAACCTTTGGTGAGGCCGCAATTCTCGCATCAATACATTTGAAGTTAGTTGTTTGAAATTTCTTGTTGGTTCATTTGATTGGCGGTTCGGTGTTGGAATCGGTACCTATATTGGTATTGGTTTCGTGATTTGATGAATTTGATAATTTGTTTGGTTATACATGGTTTTGATTTTGTGTTGGTGACAATGCAATACTTTTAAGGGCAAATATTTTATAAAAGTGCCATACTTGTCTCAATTTGTATTTTAGTTAGCGGATAAAAAATTTTGCTTTTTAATAAAATTTTTTCGTTTTTTATCTTTTATGGGTAGTGATGACTAGTGATTACCATTTTTTTCTTTCAAATTACATAAATGGCCATGTGGGTTAGTGAAAATTGTATCCATCGTCCCTAAGGTGAATTTCATAAATGTTCTCTATCGATTGGAGAAAATTGCATCCGCTGTCCCTAAACTTTTTTTTATCCATTCCATATACGTTTTCATCCGTTTTATACATTTTTATCCATTTTCATACGTTTTTATTCGCTTTTATGGGTTTTTATATGTTTTCGTCCATTCTTATCCGCTTTTATACGTTTTTATACGTTTTCGTCTGTTTTTATATGTTTTCGTCCGTTTTTATACGTTTTCGTCCATTTTTATCCGCTTTTATTCTTCTTTATATGTTTTTATCCGCTATTGTTAAAAACGGGTGAAAAGTTTAAGAATTGACGAAAATAAATAAACTTGACAAAAATGTAAAAAACACAAAAAAAACGAACGAAAACGTATAAAAATGCGTTAAGACAACATTTTCAAGATCTCTTAACGTTTAATGATGAAAAATAAACCTTTGAAACACATAAAATAACAAACATTAGCCAAAGTTCTCCCGAACCAAAGTATGCACCTGGGCGCTGCCCGCGCGTTGACATGTGGGCGACGCACTAGGCTTCTGACCTTGTCAGGACGAACTTTGAATGTCGAATTTCCCCTTACCGGAAAATTATGGATCTTTCAATACAGGTATGAATATGTTATGTGCTTGATTGAGAACACTCGAAACGAGTTTTAGGATTAAAGAGATCCAACTTTTGAAACACCCGTTTATGGGAAAATGCTAACTCAAGTTTTTTTTAACTCTCGCCTCTAGCCAAGGCTTTTCTAAACTTAAGAAGCTTATATGTATTTCACGTAACATCATGTGAAAGCATTCATATGTTCATAACCCGTGCTTACGTCCTCTCTAATCACTTAACGGGTTTACTCCCTTATTGGTCAAACTAAGACAAATGTCACTTTGCATAAACGCATCCTTTCCCGCTTGGGATATGCCTTATATCAAATGAAAGCACTTGGCTTGTTTGTACCAAGGTTTTAGTTGAGTACGTCGAGTCGTGAAAAGTCACAAGTTATGAAACTATGGATTTTCGACGTTGTGTTACTTGGGATTATAAGTAACCTTTGATTTTCTCAACTTATAATCACAATTGTCTAAATATTTTCTTCTTAATAACAATTAGATTATTTCTTAATAACCTTCTTAATTGACTTTTAACAAAAGACAAAACCACCAATCCTCCCAAAATTCTATCCCCAACATCCTCTTAATCCCTTACACCTCTTACACCATGTACCTTTTGTCTCCCCAAACTCCCACACATTATTCCTCCTTACAATATTCCCTTCCACTTTATACTTTTCTTACATTCAAAATACACTCACATATTCCTCTTCACACACACTAGGCTCCCCATCAAATCATTCTTACATATTCCTTACACTCTTACACACATCACACCTTTACAACTTATTTCTTACACTCCCAACAACTTTATTTTTAAAATACACACACTACTCACAACCATCTCATTCTCTACACACACTAGGCTCCCCATCACATCCAACTCTTACATATTCCCTTACATACATCTCTTCACTCTTACACAATCCAACTCATCTCTTATATTCCTTACACACTCTTCATCGTAACCATCCATTTCACCTTCCTCCCCAAGAAATGGAATATTCTTGAGCATATTCTTTTATTAATGCAACCATGGTTCACTTCTAACCCAACTATGGCTAGTTCTCAACTCACCTCATCACTCAACCATGGTTAACTCTTAACTACACCAAGGATGGAATATTCCCTTGGATATACCCTCTAACCTAACCATGGTTAGTTCTTAACCCAACCTAACTCACTCTTCCCTATAGAGGAATATTCCATGGCATATTCTCTTCTCTCTTTTATGCCATGTGAGGAATACCTATTCTACCCCTACCCAATTATCCTTTCTACCTCTCTATCTTTGATAAATGGTTTCCTCATAAACACTTCACAAAACATTTTTAAATTGGCTATTTGAGTTGGTAAACCTTAGATTGATTAATGATAAGGTTTGGTGTGAAGTACAACTGGGGGTTTTGCAAGGGTAGGTATTTACAAGACCAAGAGCCAACACTTGGGAAATATGACCAGTGGTTCTGGCGCGTCACCCACACGTTGACGCGTGGGCAACGCGCCGGCCTCGGTAATTTTTTTCCATGTTTGGGTTTCAGCCTATAAATACCCCCTTGCCTCTTGTATTCCTCACCCCTTGCCATTACTCTTTCTCTCTACATTATTTCTCTCTAATCATCTAATTTTATCTTGTGTTCTTAGTTTTCACACTAACATCTTTGAAAGAACACATCTCCTTGCAAGGGAAGAATCACAAGAACCTAATCCACTCTTGTGATTGTGTCGAGGGTCTTCTTATCTTTACCCTTTCTATTACAACCGAATCTCTAGGTTATGTTAGGGCTTGATTGAACAAATAATCATTTATTCATTCAACCATTTATAAGGGAAGTCTTGTGTCTTGGTGACTAAGCCTAGATCATTGGGGATCTAGTTGGGGTTTGATACTTCTGGTGGGAAGTCTTGGTAGTGGTCTTGGTGACCCTTAGCCCTTAGGTGAAGTCAAATCGCGAGATTCTTTTGGGTGGTTTCCGAGGGCGGAATACCATGGGAGTAACTCCTTCTTTGTGAGCATTGATATTGGTGAATATTAGTGGAGTGAATTGTAACGGTTTGTAGTCCACCAAAAGGATTATACTAGAGTAGTAGTATCAGTATCGTGGATTCGCAATTGGACGTACGGATGGTATAAACCCCCATCCCGAACCAGTATATATCGTGAAGTCTCTTTACATGCTTTATATACTTTGTTTATGTTTGTGGTTGTGATTATTGTTGTATAACCACTTGGTGATCTTTGAGGCTTAAAGTTAATAAACTTTGAAGAAGCCGAAAAGACCGTATTCACCCCCTCTACGATTCTACAATTGGTATCAGAGTGGAATACTCAAGTTTTTTATTGTTAGAACCTTCCCGAGAAGTAGTTTTAAGTCAAAAACTTCTTTTCCAAAAATCTAAAATCCGAAAAAAGATTTTTGGTGAAGTTGAGTATAGATCCATGGCTCAAGAGAACTATGTTGAGGGGTGTTCTGTGCAAAGACCATCTTTGCTAGAGACCAATGGGTTTTTCTTTTTTAAAATCCGGTTTGAGACCTATGTTAGGTCCAAAGATCTTGACTTGTGGGAGATCATTTAAAATGGAGACTTCGTTTTTATGATTGATGAGTGTGTAAATACTCATCATTTTTATCGTATCTGAACTGCCAAAACATTCAAAAACACTCAGAAATGCATCAAAATACCAAAAATATTTCAAAATTGTGTTTTATATGTTTTAGATGCAAAATGTTTAAAAACAAATGAAGAACGAACAAAGTTTGCACAATTGGCAGTATCAGTCCCTCAAGTTTCAAAAATTGACAAAACTAGTCCCTAGAAGTTTGAAATGAAAGAAAAGTCAACCCAAGCCCTTTGGAATTCAAAAAATGTAAAAACAAGTCCTTGGGTAAAAAGTTTGAGAAAATTACACATTTGGTCCCTTAGAATCCAAAATTTACATAAAAGGCCCCTGAATTTCAGATTTTTGGCAGATTTGGTCCCTGGTGGGATATTTTTGGATGAAAAATCATTTTTAGTCCTTGGAAATTTAAAAATGTTCAATATTAATCCTTGGATAAAAGTTTTTCACAGATTGGCAAAAATGACCCCTAAACTTTCAAAAATTACAAAATTGGTCCCCAAGTGTTTCAGTTTGAAAAATATTAATTTGGGACCTTGTAATATTCAAATTTGCCAAGTATGATCCTTATGGTTACTTTGGAAAATTTACAAAACAGCCCCTTGAATTTCAGTAAATTACAAATGTGGTCCTTGTGAAATTTAAATACCAAAACCAAACGGTTACCCTTTGTATTATCCAAACCAAACCCAACACAAATCCAATCCACTCCTTAAGCCCACTACCCCTTTTTTTTGTTTACCCTTGGCCCATCCTACTCCCCAGCCCACCACCAATACAAAACCCACCCCCATTTTACAACTAATAAAACGCACCATTTTAATAACAAAAACCGGTCAAAGTTTTGACCATCTTCCACCTCACACCCCTTCACGTGCCCTGCTACTACCCTGCAACCTCACTCATTGCCTCCCCTGCAACACACAAACTCCCACCCCCCTCCTACACTCCAAACCAAACACTAACCTCCAAAACCACCCCTGGCATCAATTAAATCCAAGGAACTCCAAAATTGAATTTGGCGCCAAAACGACCCAATGGCCAAGATTGAAAGAGAGAGATCATGTGGCTGTTTTTATTGATGGGAAAGTTCAAGTGGGACCCACAGAGCTTCAAGGGTCAATAAAAAGAAGAAAAGAAAGAGCAGAAGAGTAGTCTAATTTTTTTTAGCTTATTTTTAGTTTATGTCAAATTAGTGTAACTTAACTTTTCAAGTGTTAATCCCAGTATTGTTATTGTTTTTCAAGTTCTATTATTGTATTTCAAGAATCAGTTAATCAAATTTACATGTTCCTCTTTCAATTCAGTTTTTGCTCTAAGACTTGAAATTCTCATTATTGCATAATTCTTTGTAAAATATTGTTTCTAGGTTCCACTAAGCTAAATGAAGTACTTTAAACTTGTTGAGACATCAAAATTTCAATGTTGTTTAAGAAAGTCATAAATACAAAAAAAAAAAAAAAAAAAAAAAAATGAAAAATAGTGAAAAAGAAAAAAAGGGGACACAGAAGCAGGAAAGCATGGAGATTAATGGCTGACTTGGTTTAGAGCTCCATGGGGAGCAGTAGGGTATGTTTTTGTTACTAGTTCTCAGTTTGCTATGAGCTTTGGATGTCAAGTAAGAAATTTGTCCAAGATTTTTCTATAATATGTGTTAAGTGATAATTAGTGTTCTTAACTGTTCAACCCTACTCATTTAGACTTATTATAGCTTAGTATAATCTATATTGTAAGGTTTGTGGTTTGATTTGATCTTTTCCTTTGAGAATTATCTCAACTCAGTTTGTAAAGGAGTGTTTGGATTAGCTTTTTTAGCTAAGCTCATAGGTGATAGTCTTGTTGTTTTTGGTTGTGTTATGTCACATAGGGTTAGTTTAAGCCATATTAGTCTTAAAATCCAGAGTCATAGTGTAAAAAGTCAAAAAATAACTTGCAAGCCTTACACTGCTTGCATCTTTGTGAATCTGATTTACCTAAGTTGTTGATTTGATCCATAGTGTGTTTGTGAGTGTAATTTTATATTGAAAACAAGTTCAATGTACCCCTAGGATAAGCTATGATCAGCCAAATTTCAGATTAGTCAACTGAGAAGGATAATCAAAAAGTCAAATGTTTCATACTTGTAAATTTTTCCATTTCTAGTTGGAATTTTCATGATCTTGTTTTAAACCCTGTGACCTTGTGCTTTTAGGGATCAATACAATCCCAGCTTGTGCTTCTTCTAGTATTTTTGTTTCATTTTTGTGATCTCTTGTGTGGGCCCCACCCCTCTCCAAAGAGAGTTGCAGGGCAAGGGGACTGTTCTGCATCAGCAGATATCCACCCCACCACCACCACTTTGGTGGTGGTTTATGACCATCTCAGTGGGTCCCTTGAGCCAAAATTTGTTCCTTTCAACCCCCCCTGGTGGGCTTCCTATATTGACCAAAAGTTTGACCTGAGAACCCCTTGGCCCCACCAGAATCTTCCTCTCAACTTTGTCCCTTTTTCAGTTTTGAAACAAGATACATAAGTGCTTATTTTGAGCTTTTTGCTTATTCAGTGGTTTGGTTTAGTTTTTTCTGGCTTATTTCTACTCATTGGACATGTGTCTACTCAATTCCACCCCTAGTCTAAGCTGAGAGCTTATTTCACAGCTTATAGCTTGGATAGTTGACCAAAGTCAACTGTCAAGCTATTAAGCACTTGTTGTGCTTAATTTTGAGTTCCAGAAAAATTATTTTCACAAAATTTACTTGTTTTTAGTGGTAAAATAGTTTTCTAAAATAAAAATCAAGAAAAAACAATTTAATATTAAATGATAGTTTCTATTTAATGTAATTTAATTTTAATTTGCATTTTTAAATTTTTATTAAGCACCTAGCTTTTTTATATTTTTATTAAAATACTCATATATTAAAGTATTTTTAATAATTTTTTCAGATTTTTATTTTCTCATTTAGTATTTATTAGAATTAATATTAGTTTTGTTAATAATTAATTAATAATTAGTTTAAAATAGCATAATTAGTTTTTATTAAGTAAAACCTAGTTTTTATATTTTTTATAGCTTTTGTATGTTATAAAATATTTTTAGAAATTTTTCTAGAATTTTTACTGTTCATTTAGTATTTTTCTTAATTTAAAATAGTTTAATTAGATAATTAGTAATAAATTAATATAAAATTCACAAAAAGACAAAAACACTTATTTTTATTTTTAAAACTTGTTTTTAGTTATTTTATAATTTTAGGAATTTTATTTTCATTTTTCTAGTGCTTAATTAATATAATATTGTATTTAAGTGTTTTATATATTAATAATAAGTATTAATTAGTAATTAATTAATATTAAATAAATAATTAGGGTTAAAATTAATTTTCTTTTTCTAAAAATTTTCTTTTATCTTATAGTTTGTAAAAAAGTCATTTTCACCCCATGGGTGTTTTCAGATTTCCGTTTTCACGTTTTATTTCGTACGCTTACGTTTTATTTAAACGTAACGTACGCGTTTTTAGGTTTAAATCGTTTCTGGTTTTTCCTAGTTTCCCGTCTTATTCATATAGATTATTTAAGCTATTCTCTTGTAGATTCCTTAGTTAAACCATTCACAAACCCTTTTTCCATCCAAATTCACCCGATCACGAAACCGTTTTGATTACAATCCACACCTCGTCGGGACATAACGACCCGGGGAAACCACTATATTTCGCGGAGCATTGACTCTAGGCAGTTTGACCTTGTTGACCATTTCCTGGTCAATTTAGGTTGACCGTTTGGAGTCAATCAAATTTTGGCGCCGCTGCCGGGGAGGTGTGCGCGTATTTTAAACGGTTTTACAGATTAGTGAATCTGGATATACACTCACTGTATATTTACAATCCTTTGTTCATATTTTCTTATTTTAAAAACAAAACGATTCCTGAAAACTTTTTAAAATTAGTTTTCAACGAACACAAAAACACAAAAAGATTTTCTTTCTTATAAAATGTTTATCAAAAATCCCAAAAATATTCATCTTTACCCTCCTACCTTTTTGATTCTTCATCCCTTTACCCTCTATCCTTTTGATTCTACCTTCTTCCACTTGTCCTGTAATTGATTCTTATGGCATCTCTCGATGACGATTTCTTTGAACAAAGGGCCGTTAAAAGCAAAGTTGAAAAACTTATGGCCTTGTAAAAATGTCGAGATGTCGTGCTGATTATGATGGACCTTCGATTCCTATTCCCTCTCCGGTGAGGGAAAGAGATCATGAAACCGAGGTGACAAAGGACCCTGTACTTTCCTCTAACCATGAAAGTGCCAAATACGTCCAACCTACGGTTGTCCAAAAACCTAAGCTCACAATTGATCCTAGCCTTTCACGATATAAGGTTATAAGGTCGTCAAGCAAACGTACAGAGCTTAGGGCAGTGACTGAAAAGAACGACTTGCCCAATCTTCACGTTTATCAAGAACCAAAACCCGAGACTATAACGGAAGTGGTGGAAATTGCTAGCTCTAAGAGCACACCACTTGTACCACCTCCGGATTTTATCCCTTGTGTTGGTTGTGGTGTGCCACTTTTTGGTTTACCATGTCGTTGGTGTACATGTGAAAAATGTGGTAATGATATTCGAGACGGGAGTTGTTTGTTTTGTGGTTCGAGGAATTAATTTTCTTATGATCCTAATCAAAACTCATTCAACAACTCCCAAAATTTTTCCAATTACCCATCACATTCATACGAGCAAGAATAATATTATCCAAATCACAATGATGCTTCGTATCATAATACACCAAACTTTTCGTGTGAGTATTGTGGAGGTCCTCACCAAGGTTTTGATTGTTATAATGGTCAAAATGTTGGTTACGACCAATATCCATACAACTCACCGAACCAGGCTCAACAGTTTAACTGTTGTGAGTACTGTGGTGGCCCACACTACAGTTCTGATTGTCAATCGGGCAACACGCTTGCATATGAGCAGTTTCCTGATAACAATTATGGCTCTAGCACATACGACCCACAGCCACATCAGTCTTACTGTTGTGAATATTGTGGAGGTCCACACTTTAGTTCAGATTGTCAAACAAAGAATTCATTTCCTTGTAACAATTACGACTATTCGTTTTCAGACCGACCTCCACAACACCAAATGATCCAAGCAACTCCTCATGATAACGAGCAAGACCTTTTACTAGAGGCTCGTGAAATTTTACAAAAACTTAAGGAGGAGTTAGCTACTACATCGTTTCAAGTTTCTCGTGAGAAATCCATGGCAGAATTACTTGCTGAAGAACGAGATGCTAGAAACGAATTGAGCATGGAAGAATTACTTGCTGAGCAAAGAGCGGCTAAAATACATGCCAATCTTCGCTATGCTGCTCTATATGATGATGATGATGATGATGACAGTGATGATGATGATGAAGATAACATTGTTATTATTCAAAAAGATTCATCAGATTCATCAGTTGTAATTCCTTCCATGGAGAATCAGGGAGAAAATAATGTGACGGAGTCACTAGCCGTTGATCAAATGGAACTTGAAAATTCCATCACTGCTAGTACTTCTAAACTCCATCAGTCTATTGATATCACACCCGAAGTTCACACTCGCTCTCTGAATATGGGGGATGAGCATCTTAGCACTGTTCCTCAAAAGGAATCAGACGAATTCATAAAGTCTAGTGTTGAGAACCTTGTCCCAATCCCAAGAGAGTCACAGGGGACTTTTGATCATGTGTGTGATTTACCTTATCACTCTGAAAATCCAAAAGATCATTTTGAGACTTTCTCCGACTTTAATGATGATTGCACATCTTATGGAGAAGTTGAGTATGAGGAGGCACCATTGCCTCATTCGGATGTTGACCCTCTTATTGAGGAGTTCACAGATGAACTTACTCACATCAATCCACTTCCATTAGGAAGTGATGGTGGTCTCCTTGACCTTGAAGCCGTTATGGGAGAAACTGAAAATCTTTCAAACTCTAATCCCAACATCGAGCTTAGTACTTCACATGTTGATGAAAATTCTTTTTCTTCTGGAGACATCAGTCATGTGGATGGATTACCTTCTGAGCTAGTTGATGAGTGTCTAAATACTCATCATTTTATACCAATCTGAACTGCCAAAACATCCAAAAACATTCAAATATGCATCAAAATACTTAAAATATCTTAGAAGTGTGTTTTATATATTTCAAATGCAAAATATGCAAAAATAGATGAAAAACGTACAAAGTTTGCATAATTGGCAGTTTCAGTCCCTCAAGTTTCACAATTTGGCAAAACTAGTCCCTGATGGTTTTAAATGAATAAAAAGTCAACTTAAGTCCTTAGGAAACCAAAAATGTTCACAAATGATCCCTGGATAAAAGTTTATACAATCTGCCAACTTTTACCCCTCAAGTTACAAAATTGGCAAAATAGGTCCCTGGGTATTATAAAATGGAAATTTAATACAAAATACCCCTGTACTATGCATGAATGACAAATTGGAACCTTTTTGATAACTTTGAGGAAATTACAATTTAACCCCCTAAACTATGAAAAATTACATAAATGGTCCCCGGGTGTTTAGAAATTGTAATTAATGAAAAATAGTCTTTTGGTTTATCTAACATGGCATAATTAGTCCTTGTGATAATTTTTGAATTGCAACAGGTTTAGTCCCTCAAGAATTCAGAAATGGCAAATTTGGTCCTTGGGCTTATTTAACTACAAACCAAACGGATCTATTAATAATCCAACAATCCAAATCCTTTAATCCAAAAACAAACCCAATCCCCAAGCCCAAAACTACCCAGGCCCATGTTTATATAAATAAAATAGCGGGGTCAAACCCACTTAAACCCGGTCAAACCCAAAACCATACCACCCTTATCCCTCCATTTCACCTTCTCCCTCACAGAAATAAACCAACACCACTGAGTCACTTATACCACCTCAAACCCACAGTTTTCTATCACCACCTCACCCCTGCTACTTCCTACTTGCTCCTTACACCTTCACAAGTACCTAGGAGCATTAAATGCAAGAAAAAACTGCCCTAAGTTATCTAGAGACTTTTGGCGCCAAAAAGCAATTTAAATGGTGGAGATCAATTCAGAGCACCAACGGTCAAGATTGAGTGTGGGATTTGACTAAAATGATGGTGGGAACTCAGCTGAGACTATAAAAGAGAAGAGAAGACAGAGGAGACTTCACTTTTGGCCTTAAGCCATAGTCACTTAGTTTTAAATTCATGTCATTTACTGCTTAACTTTATTTACAATGTCATTTAAATGCTTTCAGTTCTGTAAGAAAACCTTGACAAGTTTAATTACAAAGCTATTTACAGTTGTAGTTTCATAATCTTTAATTTCATGTCATTTACTTTTAATTGTCATTTAAATACTTGTTAATTTCATTTCTGTTTGATCAAAGATGTTTAAAGGACTCTATATGACACTACATAGGTCTCAATAACCTTTTGCAAGCCTTTAGAAACCATTAAATAGGCTTTGATCTTTTAAATTAGAAAATGCTTAAAAAATAGAGAAAATAAATGAAAAATCAAAAATAGTGGTATCATGAAGAAGATGAGGAAGCAGGGGTGAATTTGGAGTGTAATGGATATTAGGAGCTTATTGGGAAGCTAATAGGTGTAACCTTGTCTTTGGTTCCATGTTTCTCAGTTTGAATCATCTTGTAAGCAATTTTCTTAATTTTCTGCAATTTACTGTTCATGTTCTTATTTACTTTGAGTTTCATGTTTTGTTGTTTAAATATTGTTATTAAGTGTTATTTCAGTTTAAGTTTGTATGCTTATGTGTTAGTTTAGTAAGTTGCTTCATTCTTCATTTTCAACTGTGAAAATGGATCATGAATGATTCTTGTTTATTGTTGTTTAAATTACTGTTTATCTGTTTAATTTATCTTGTTATGTGTTATTATAGAGCTTGGAATAAGTTTCTTAGGCAGATTTATTGAAAACCTTAAAAATTCATGTGACAAGTGTAGATTTAAGGGACTGTTTGGATCTGTTTAGATTTAGGACTATGAGGTTGTTTGAATTGTGTATTTTTGTTCCTGCATGATTAATGGGTTATTGGATGGCTTGACAACCTTTTAGGCTCAGTGATTATGTCTCTAACAGACATATTCAACTTCTAATTTATATCATAGTGCACTATTTAATGGCTGTCTAATCTGTGTTAATGGATGCTAGTAGTATTGTTCTTGTTTGATTGTGTGTTACTAGGGGTCCTTTAGCTCAGATAAGTGGTCATATTCAAGTTTTTATTTGTGTTTAGTCAATTTTCCTTTTTAACTGTCTTTATTTCATGTCTGTTATAGATTACATGTCTAAATCTTTAATATGTGTTTAAATATTGTTTAGATTTGTTTAGTTCATGTTTATTATGTCTAATATATCAAAATCAGTGATTAAATTCAGATCAAAGTTGATGAAAGTCAACTTTTGATCATAAACTCAAAAAGTCAAAATTACCACAAACCTGATTTTTGATTAAATGTTTAATTTTAGTGTGCCTTTATTATTAAGTTTCTGCTTATATGCTCCTAGGGTTTAAATGTTTAGCTGCTTGTCTTGCTTATTTATTTTTGCTGATTTTTAGTTTTAATGTTTAAGTGCTTTTCTGAGTGCTTATTTTAGGGTGTTTTTGCCCTGTATCCTGGCCACAAGCCCAAGTTCACAAGCCTGCAGCTTGTTGATCTTTGGACTTGTGGCTATGTTTCTTTGTATTTTATGAAGCCCTAGTAGCTAATTGTTTATGTTTGTGCTTATTTTTCAGTCTTTAGCTTATTTAGCCACTTTTTACAACCCATCTTTTTGTACCATTTTGCCCACTCAACTGAAGCAAACAGTTGAGTGGGGCTTGTTACCAAAGCTTCTAATAAGCTCCTCAGTGAGCTTGAGTATGTGACCCTTGGCTTTTCACAAAGCCAAGGTACCCATCTCAATGTCTGAGTATGAGTTGAGTTTATTAAAGCTTATAGATAAGATTTGAGAGCTTGTGTTTGCCCACTCACAACATAACCCTGATTACTCAGGGGTGTTACACCATTTCCACAAGCCTCTCAGAAGCTCTTTAAAGGTCATGAGCTTGTGAAGCTTGGTTTTTCTTGAAGCCTAGTAACCCAAGTATAAGATCCAGGGCTTAATTTCACCATTGTAGCTTATTTAATAGGGCTGCAATGAGCTTTTTGTTTATCCCATTTCCTGTGTACTTAGCTTATATCACAATACTCAAGAAATGGAGGATTTTCATAAGCTTCCCAAAAGCTCATCAGTGGACCCCACTTGATGAACTTTAGCTTTTTGGAAAGCCAAACACCTCAGTTTGATACTCCAATTCTTAGTTTGGTCTTTTCAGCTTATTCACTAAGCTTATTTTGCCTCTCTAAATAGTTGCAGGGGGTGTTTGAGACTGCATGTCCTGAAACAGCTTATTTGCTTGTATGAGCTTTTTGGCTTATTTCCAGGACGCATGCTTGAGTATACATGTATATTATACTTGTACAAAACCTTTTTATACTTTCTTTTTCAGTTTGGGCTTATACCAAGCTCATTTGAGTTTCAAATCCATCCAAGTTGAGCTGTTAAAAGCTCAACTGTCTAAACCTTAAGCCCATACTTATAAGCACTTATCAGTGCTTATTTTTGTTTATATACACCTAATATACTTGTACATACACACACATACATTTTATTTTCATTATATAGCTGATTCAAGCTTATTCCAAGCTTATAAGTCCACTGTGAGCCCAAAAGCTCCACTGTGTGGGTAATAAGCCCACGATTAGCTTATTTTTAGGTTTTATAAGTTTTGTTTTTGTTATATATGTATATTATCTGTTTATATTTAGTTCTATAAAAAGAAAAACCAAAAAGAAGCTTTAAAACAAGTGATAGCTTCTATTTAAGAAGTTTGAGCTTATTTGGCCAACTGAGATGGAAATAAGCTGTCACAGAGCTTATTTCCAAGTTTTATAAAAGTAGGTTTTGTTAAAGTTTTATATTTTTACTTATTATAAAGTTTTGTAAAAAGAAAAAATCAAAAATAAAATAAAAATGCAAAAATGGGTGTGGGTGGATTCGAACTTGGGACCTCTCGCTAGTATCATGCATAAGTACCCACACCCCTTACACTTGCTCTGGGGCACCAGTTCCGTAAGTCTCTACACCATCAATATACTTAAGGGTGTTTTGACCCTTTGGCTTATTTGGACTGTGCAGCTTATTCCAGCTTATTGGAATAAGCTGTTGGCCCAAATTTATTTTTCCTAGCATCTTCATACTATAATACACTTTCTGTAATTTTTTCAGATTTTTTACTGTTCATATACTATTTTTAATAATTAATATAATTTACATACCTTTTAGTAAAAAATAAGTGTTTAATTTTTAAAACTGCTTATTTATAATTATTATAAACTTTTTATATTTTTTATGATTTCCTGTGATGATTAAGAAGTTTTATAAAAAGTTTTATAATTTTATAAATTAGTTTAGTATGTATAATAATTAATTTAGTTTAATTAGTTTAAATTAATAAATAATAGTTTTTAATTAAGTTTTCTTATTTTTGTACATAGCATATAGTTTTTATATTTTTCTTAGCTTCTTATACTTATTTTAGAATTATGTAAAAAGTTTTAGATTTTTGTTTGCTTATTTAGTATATATAATAATTTAATAATAGTTTAATAAATAGATAATAGTAAATAATTAATAATAAATAGAATACTTGTATAATAAATATATTTTTAGTTTTAAAATTTCTTTTATATTAGTTTAAACTTTTCTAAGTTTTTACTTTATTTATTTAGGCTTTATTTTTCATTTTCTTATTTTTAGGTAATTATTAAATAGTAAATAATAGGTTTTAATTAATAATAATTAATATAAGTGTATAATAAATATTTTTAATTTTCTAATAATTTTTTTATTCTTTTAGGATTCCAAAAATATAATTTTCACATTTGTGGGAGTTATATTTGACGGTATTCACTTTTTATTTTGTTACGATTAGGTAAGTGTTACGTAATCGTAAACGTTTTAGGTTTCTAGGTTTTCTTATAAATATAATAATAATACTGTAAATATGGTTAGTTATTTTATTTTCTTTTAATTTGCATTTAAGCCGTTAAGGCATGCAAATTCCCTCTTTGGGAAAGTTTTGTTTTATTCGTTACGTTTACGTTTATTTAAACCTAAACGTACGTTTGTAAATACTTTAATATTTTAGGGTTTCTGATTGCACATTTCTCAAACGATGTAGCTGTGACAGAGCTATCACTATTCACATTCCAGTGTTAGTCATTCAGATTCTCATTTTTCTATATACATATTATTTCAACACATTACAACTCATGGTAGTATCACGTTCACACCTCGTTGGGACATAACGACCCGGGGTTGTACTTTTCTGTACTCACGTACTTTTTCTGTACTTAACTCCCTCGGATTAACTTTGCTAGTTTCTCCCGGGCTCCATTTAGATATTACGGTTAACCATTCACAAGTGGTTAGTTTGTGTGATAAATAAGTGACGGTTCGGGAGAAATCAAATTTTGGCGCCGTTGCCGGGGAGGTGTGCTGCCTACTATGACTTGTATTTTGTATTTTGTAGAAATATCTATCCTTGTATGTATATTATATATACTTTATCATTCAACTACCGGGCTGTCAGGGCATATTTATTACAGTTAATCATTTACAAGTGATTAGCATGCGTGGTAAACCTGACACAAGCCTGGGAGGTAGTGATTACATATACTATATCATATTTAATTTCATAAACAATATAAAATACAAAAACATTTTTCCTTTGCACACAACTTGCCCAGTTTGATTAGTCCCTCAGTTACAACATTTGGTTGTTGGCTGTTTACAGTTACTGAGCTCTGTCAGACCCAGATTCCCTTTCGAGGGGCGGTTGTTAGGAATTTTCTTTCTTTTGTACATATATATAAAAATCTAAAAATACAAAAACATTTATAAAAGTTAAAAATAAAAAATAATCTCCTGACCTTATTATTCATAATTCTGTGAGTGGCAATCCCACTCCAATTTCTCAACCAATCTGTGAGTGGCAATCCCACTCCACTTCCCATGGACAATTTAATTCGGGGTCGAGTCAAGCTAGCGACTTGGTAATAAAAAAACAATAGCATAAACATGGGTTTTCACCCGTGTGTACCACCCTAGTGTGGGGGTATGCCCCACATGTTGTATATATTTTGAAAATGAAGTGAAAAATTGTAAATACAGAAAAAAATAAAATAATTGTTGTGTTACCCCACTTAGTTTTAAATGTTGTCTTTTTACATTCAAGGATTCGGCATAATAGCCGGGATTTTGAATATTGAGGACAATATTCATTTCTAGTGTGGGGGATGGAAATTCTGGCGAATTTGATCACTTATATACCCTTGTATGCCCTTTTTCCCAAAAATGGCCAAAATTTAAATTTTTTTCATTTGGTGTTAGTGTTTTACACTAAACACAACAAATGGTAATCAATCCACCATGTCTAACACACATAAGGATTGGCTAATCCAGGAGCAAACGGCTCTTGGTAAAGATATCTCAAATCCGTTTATGGCTTGCAATTTGCCAAAAATTGTATGGTTCCTCAACTCCCCATATCCCATAAAGCGAATGAGTTGGCTAGCCCGCAAGGTTATGGCTTGTGGTAAAGGCAGTGGAAAAACCATAATTGGTAATCAGCTCACCAAGATGTTGACTATTCCATCAAGAGTTGGCTAGTCCAGAAGCAAACGGCTTTTGTTAAAGACAAATCAAATCCGTTGACAGCTGGTGATTTGCTCAAAATCACACGGTTATCAGGTGTGCCACAGTTCTTACACCTGGCTACTCCAGAAGTGATGGTTTTTGGTAAAGAGATGAAATCCATTAATTTTTCATAAAAGATTGCTAGGGACTAGCAATAGTTTAGTGTGGGGGATTGATGAGTGTCTAAATACTAATCATTTTATACCAATCTGAACTGCCAAAACATCCAAAAACACTCAAATATGCATCAAAATACTTAAAATATCTTAGAAGTGTGTTTTATATGTTTCAAATGCAAAATATGCAAAAATAGATGAAAAATGTACAAAGTTTGCATAATTGGCAGTTTCAGTCCCTCAAGTTTCACAATTTGGCAAAACTAGTCCCTGATAGTTTTAAATGAATAAAAAGTCAACTTAAGTCCTTGGGAAACCAAAAATGTTCACAAATGATCCCTGGATAAAAGTTTATACAATCTGGCAACTTTTACCCCTCAAGTTACAAAATTGGCAAAATAGGTCCCTGGGTATTATAAAATGGAAATTTAATACAAAATACCCCTGTACTATGCATGAATGACAAATTGGAACCTTTTTGATAACTTTGAGGAAATTACAATTTAACCCCCTAAACTATGAAAAATTACATAAATGGTCCCCGGGTGTTTAAAAATTGTAATTAATGAAAAATAGTCTTTTGGTTTATCTAACATGGCATAATTAGTCCTTGTGATAATTTTTGAATTGCAACAGGTTTAGTCCCTCAAGAATTCAGAAATGGCAAATTTGGTCCTTAGGCTTATTTAACTACAAACCAAACGGATCTATTAATAATCCAACAATCCAAATCCTTTAATCCAAAAAAAAAACCCAATCCCCAAGCCCAAAACTACCCAGGCCCATGTTTATATAAATAAAATAGCGGGGTCAAACCCACTTAAACCCGGTCAAACCCAAAACCATACCACCCTTATCCCTCCATTTCACCATCTCCCTCACAGAAATAAACCAACAGCACTGAGTCACTTATACCACCTCAAACCCACAGTTCTCTATCACCACCTCACCCCTGCTACTTCCTACTTGCTCCTTACACCTTCACAAGTACCTAGGAGCATTAAATGCAAGAAAAAACTGCCCTAAGTTATCTAGAGACTTTTGGCGCCAAAAAGCAATTTAAATGGTGGAGATCAATTCAGAGCACCAACGGTCAAGATTGAGTGTGGGATTTGACTAAAATGATGGTGGGAACTCAGCTGAGACTATAAAAGAGAAGAGAAGACAGAGGAGACTTCACTTTTGGCCTTAAGCCATAGTCACTTAGTTTTAAATTCATGTCATTTACTGCTTAACTTTATTTACAATGTCATTTAAATGCTTTCAGTTCTGTAAGAAAACCTTGACAAGTTTAATTACAAAGCTATTTACAGTTGTAGTTTCATAATCTTTAATTTCATGTCATTTACTTTTAATTGTCATTTAAATACTTGTTAATTTCATTTCTGTTTGATCAAAGATGTTTAGAGGACTCTATATGACACTACATAGGTCTCAATAACCTTTTGCAAGCCTTTAGAAACCATTAAATAGGCTTTGATCTTTTAAATTAGAAAATGCTTAAAAAATAGAGAAAATAAATGAAAAATCAAAAATAGTGGTATCATGAAGAAGATGAGGAAGCAGGGGTGAATTTGGAGTGTAATGGATATTAGGAGCTTATTGGGAAGCTAATAGGTGTAACCTTGTCTTTGGTTCCATGGTTCTCAGTTTGAATCATCTTGTAAGCAATTTTCTTAATTTTCTGCAATTTACTGTTCATGTTCTTATTTACTTTGAGTTTCATGTTTTGTTGTTTAAATATTGTTATTAAGTGTTATTTCAGTTTAAGTTTGTATGCTTATGTGTTAGTTTAGTAAGTTGCTTCATTCTTCATTTTCAACTGTGAAAATGGATCATGAATGATTCTTGTTTATTGTTGTTTAAATTACTGTTTATCTGTTTAATTTATCTTGTTATGTGTTATTATAGAGCTTGGAATAAGTTTCTTAGGCAGATTTATTGAAAACCTTAAAAATTCATGTGACAAGTGTAGATTTAAGGGACTGTTTGGATCTGTTTAGATTTAGGACTATGAGGTTGTTTGAATTGTGTATTTTTGTTCCTGCATGATTAATGGGTTATTGGATGGCTTGACAACCTTTTAGGCTCAGTGATTATGTCTCTAACAGACATATTCAACTTCTAATTTATATCATAGTGCACTATTTAATGGCTGTCTAATCTGTGTTAATGGATGCTAGTAGTATTGTTCTTGTTTGATTGTGTGTTACTAGGGGTCCTTTAGCTCAGATAAGTGGTCATATTCAAGTTTTTATTTGTGTTTAGTCAATTTTCCTTTTTAACTGTCTTTATTTCATGTCTGTTATAGATTACATGTCTAAATCTTTAATATGTGTTTAAATATTGTTTAGATTTGTTTAGTTCATGTTTATTATGTTTAATATATCAAAATCAGTGATTAAATTCAGATCAAAGTTGATGAAAGTCAACTTTTGATCATAAACTCAAAAAGTCAAAATTACCACAAACCTGATTTTTGATTAAATGTTTAATTTTAGTGTGCCTTTATTATTAAGTTTCTGCTTATATGCTCCTAGGGTTTAAATGTTTAGCTGCTTGTCTTGCTTATTTATTTTTGTTGATTTTTAGTTTTAATGTTTAAGTGCTTTTCTGAGTGCTTATTTTAGGGTGTTTTTGCCCTGTATCCTGGCCACAAGCCCAAGTTCACAAGCCTGCAGCTTGTTGATCTTTGGACTTGTGGCTATGTTTCTTTGTATTTTATGAAGCCCTAGTAGCTAATTGTTTATGTTTGTGCTTATTTTTCAGTCTTTAGCTTATTTAGCCACTTTTTACAACCCATCTTTTTGTACCATTTTGCCCACTCAACTGAAGCAAACAGTTGAGTGGGGCTTGTTACCAAAGCTTCTAATAAGCTCCTCAGTGAGCTTGAGTATGTGACCCTTGGCTTTTCACAAAGCCAAGGTACCCATCTCAATGTCTGAGTATGAGTTGAGTTTATTAAAGCTTATAGATAAGATTTGAGAGCTTGTGTTTGCCCACTCACAACATACCCCTGATTACTCAGGGGTATTACATCATTTCCACAAGCCTCTCAGAAGCTCTTTAAAGGTCATGAGCTTGTGAAGCTTGGTTTTTCTTGAAGCCTAGTAACCCAAGTATAAGATCCAGGGCTTAATTTCACCATTGTAGCTTATTTAATAGGGCTGCAATGAGCTTTTTGTTTGTCCCATTTCCTGTGTACTTAGCTTATATCACAATACTTAGGAAATGGAGGATTTTCATAAGCTTCCCAAAAGCTCATCAGTGGACCCCACTTGATGAACTTTAGCTTTTTGGAAAGCCAAACACCTCAGTTTGATACTCCAATTCTTAGTTTGGTCTTTTCAGCTTATTCACTAAGCTTATTTTGCCTCTCTAAATAGTTGCAGGGGGTGTTTGAGACTGCATGTCCTGAAACAGCTTATTTGCTTGTATGAGCTTATTGGCTTATTTCCAGGACGCATGCTTGAGTATACATGTATATTATACTTGTACAAAACCTTTTTATACTTTCTTTTTCAGTTTGGGCTTATACCAAGCTCATTTGAGTTTCAAATCCATCCAAGTTGAGCTGTTAAAAGCTCAACTGTCTAAACCTTAAGCCCATACTTATAAGCACTTATCAGTGCTTATTTTTGTTTATATACACCTAATATACTTGTACATACACACACATACCTTTTATTTTCATTATATAGTTGATTCAAGCTTATTCCAAGCTTATAAGTCCACTGTGAGCCCAAAAGCTCCACTGTGTGGGTAATAAGCCCACGATTGGCTTATTTTTAGGTTTTATAAGTTTTGTTTTTGTTATATATGTATATTATCTGTTTATATTTAGTTCTATAAAAAGAAAAACCAAAAAGAAGCTTTAAAACAAGTGATAACTTCTATTTAAGAAGTTTGAGCTTATTTGGCCAACTGAGATGGAAATAAGCTGTCACAGAGCTTATTTCCAAGTTTTATAAAAGTAGGTTTTGTTAAAGTTTTATATTTTTACTTACTATAAAGTTTTGTAAAAAGAAAAAATCAAAAATAAAATAAAAATGCAAAAATGGGTGTGGGTGGATTCGAACTTGGGACCTCTCGCTAGTATCATGCATAAGTACCCACACCCCTTCCACTTGCTCTGGGGTACCAGTTTCGTAAGTCTCTACACCATCAATATACTTAAGGGTGTTTTGACCCTTTGGCTTATTTGGACTGTGCAGCTTATTCTAGCTTATTGGAATAAGCTGTTGGCCCAAATTTATTTTTCCTAGCATCTTCATACTATAATACACTTTCTGTAATTTTTTCAGATTTTTTACTGTTCATATACTATTTTTAATAATTAATATAATTTACATACCTTTTAGTAAATAATAAGTGTTTAATTTTTAAAACTGCTTATTTATAATTATTATAAACTTTTTATATTTTTTATGATTTCCTGTGATGATTAAGAAGTTTTATAAAAAGTTTTATAATTTTATAAATTAGTTTAGTATGTATAATAATTAATTTAGTTTAATTAGTTTAAATTAATAAATAATAGTTTTTAATTAAGTTTTCTTATTTTTGTACATAGCATATAGTTTTTATATTTTTCTTAGCTTTTTATACTTATTTTAGAATTATGTAAAAAGTTTTAGATTTTTGTTTTCTTATTTAGTATATATAATAATTTAATAATAGTTTAATAAATAGATAATAGTAAATAATTAATAATAAATAAAATACTTGTATAATAAATATATTTTTAGTTTTAAAATTTCTTTTATATTAGTTTAAACTTTTCTAAGTTTTTACTTTATTTATTTAGGCTTTATTTTTCATTTTCTTATTTTTAGGTAATTATTAAATAGTAAATAATAGGTTTTAATTAATAATAATTAATATAAGTGTATAATAAATATTTTTAATTTTCTAATAATTTTTTTATTCTTTTAGGATTCCAAAAATATAATTTTCACATTTGTGGGAGTTATATTTGACGGTATTCACTTTTTATTTTGTTACGATTACGTAAGTGTTACGTAATCGTAAGCGTTTTAGGTTTCTAGGTTTTCTTATAAATATAATAATAATACTGTAAATATAGTTAGTTATTTTATTTTCTTTTAATTTGCATTTAAGCCGTTAAGGCATGCAAATTCCCTCTTTGGGAAAGTTTTGTTTTATTCGTTACGTTTACGTTTATTTAAACCTAAACGTACGTTTGTAAATACTTTAATATTTTAGGGTTTCTGATTGCACGTTTCTCAAACGATGTAGCTATGACAGAGCTATCACTATTCACATTCCAGTGTTAGTCATTCAGATTCCCATTTTTCTATATACATATTATTTCAACACATTACAACTCATGGTAGTATCACGTTCACACCTCGTTGGGACATAACGACCCGGGGTTGTACTTTTCTGTACTCACGTACTTTTTCTGTACTTAACTCCCACGGATTAACTTTGCTAGTTTCTCCCGGGCTCCATTTAGATATTACGGTTAACCATTCACAAGTGGTTAGTTTGTGTGATAAATAAGTGACGGTTCGGGAGAAATCACTTGTCAGCTTAGAAGAAGTGAATGATGAGACTGACACTGAAATCAAGGATGAAGCACTTCGTGCAAAATTATTGAATGTCAGTCTCCTCATTGCAAAAATCGAGGCTTTCAAAGAGAAACCTATTTCATCTCCAATCCCCATTAAGGATAGTGACATTTTCTCCGATGATCTTATTCCGGAGTTTGAAGCCTTTACTTTTGATCATATGGGAGAGAAGATTAGTGGCAGTACCACTTCTCATTCTCAAATTTCTCTCCCCGAATATGATTCATTCACCTTTGAGGAGTTCTCCGGTGAACTCACTCATATCATGACTCCCCCAGAGTTAGATAGCCCGGGGGGAGATGCACTCAATCATAAGAATTTGCAAATTCCCACCCACCCTCCCGGGATATTTACGAGCTTAACCTTTGAAATCCAAACTCAGGCTACGGAGCCTGATCTCGAGGAAGAAAATCTTATACAGATTTTCATCATGGTTTTCTTCCTTTTCTTCACCTACAGGGTGACTTCTCCTGTTCTTCACTCCTTCGGGAATGAAGACATTATCTTTGACCCCGGCATCACCGCTTATAGTTTATACTATCTTGAGCCGGGATTATATCTCATTGGTGTGGAACTTTCACGTGCTTCAAATGTTTGTCCAAACATCTTGAATGAAAGTCCGATGGAGATTGTCTCTTCCACATCATGCTTCCCCAAGGACAAATGAATTCGGGGTCGAGTCAAGCTAGCGACTCGGTAAACAAAAACAGTAGCATGCTTATAGGGTTTTCACCCTAAGTGTGGGGGAGTCCCCCACAATGGTTACAAATGTAGTGACAATACAAAATGGTGTTTTCCACGCTTAGCTTGTAATGTTGCCCTTTTACGTTCAAAATGTCGGCATAATAGCCGGGACTTTCAATATTGAGGACAATATTCATGCTAAGTGTGTGTGTGTGTGTGGGGGGGGGGGGGGGGGGGGTATTTCGCTATTCTAGCAAATTTTATCACATTTTACTATCTTATACCCCCGTTTTTGACCAAAATTAAAAAAAAAAAAAAAAAAAAAAAATCACTGGAGCTCAAAATTTTTTGTGGTTATCAGTCCGCCTTGTCTAACCGACAAAAGGGATTGGCTAATCCAGGAGCAAACGGCTCTTGGTAAAGATATCTCAAATCCGTTTATGGCTTGCAATTTGCCCAAAATTGTATGGTTCCTCAACTCCCCAAAAACAAATGAGTTGGCTAGCCCGCAAGATTATGGCTTGTGGTAAAGGCCGTGGAAAAAACATAATTGGTAATCAGCTCACCAAGATGTTGACTATTCCATCAAGAGTTGGCTAGTCCAGAAGCAAACGACTTTTGGTAAAGACTAATCAAATCTGTTGACAGCTGGTGATTTGCTCAAAATCACACGGTTATTAGGGGTGCCACAGTTCTTACACCTGGCTACTCCAGAAGTGATGGCTTTTGGTAAAGAGTTTCAAATCCATTAAGTTTTTCTCAAAAGATTGCTAGGGACTAGCGATAGTTTAGTGTGGGGGATTGATGAGTGTGTAAATACTCATCATTTTTATCGTATCTGAACTGCCAAAACATACAAAAACACTCAGAAATGCATCAAAATACCAAAAATATTTCAAAATTGTGTTTTATATGTTTTAGATGCAAAATGTTTAAAAACAAATGAAAAACGAACAAAGTTTGCACAATTGGCAGTATCAGTCCCTCAAGTTTCAAAAATTGACAAAACTAGTCCCTGGAAGTTTGAAATGAAAGAAAAGTCAACCCAAGCCCTTTGGAATTCAAAAATTGTAAAAACAAGTCCTTGGGTAAAAAGTTTGAGAAAATTACACATTTGGTCCCTCAGAATCCAAAATTTACATAAAAGGCCCCTGAATTTCAGATTTTTGGCAGATTTGGTCCCTGGTGGGATATTTTTGGATGAAAAATCATTTTTAGTCCTTGGAAATTTAAAAATTTTCAATACTAATCCTTGGATAAAAGTTTTTCACAGATTGGCAAAAATGACCCCTAAACTTTCAAAAATTACATAATTGGTCCCCGAGTGTTTCAGTTTGAAAAATATTAATTTGGGACCTTGTTATATTCAAATTTGCCAAGTATGATCCTTATGGTTACTTTGGAAAATTTACAAAACAGGCCCTTGAATTTTAGTAAATTACAAATGTGGTCCTTGTGAAATTTAAATACCAAAACCAAACGGTTACCCTTTGTATTATCCAAACCAAACCCAACACAAATCCTATCCACTCCTTAAGCCCACTACCCCTTTTTTTTGTTTACCCTTGGCCCATCCTACTCCCCAGCCCACCACCAATACAAAACCCACCCCCATTTTACAACTAATAAAACGCACCATTTTAATAACAAAAACCGGTCAAAGTTTTGACCATCTTCCACCTCACACCCCTTCACGTGCCCTGCTACTACCCTGCAACCTCACTCATTGCCTCCCCTGCAACACACAAACTCCCACCCTCCTCCTACACTCCAAACCAAACACTAACCTCCAAAACCACCCCTGGCATCAATTAAATCCAAGGAACTCCAAAATTGAATTTGGCGCCAAAACGACCCAATGGCCAAGATTGAAAGAGAGAGATCATGTGGCTGTTTTTATTGATGGGAAAGTTCAAGTGGGACCCACAGAGCTTCAAGGGTCAATAAAAAGAAGAAAAGAAAGAGCAGAAGAGTAGTCTAATTTTTTTTAGCTTATTTTTAGTTTATGTCAAATTAGTGTAACTTAACTTTTCAAGTGTTAATCCCAGTATTGTTATTGTTTTTTAAGTTCTATTATTGTATTTCAAGAATCAGTTAATCAAATTTACATGTTCGTCTTTCAATTCAGTTTTTGCTCTAAGACTTGAAATTCTCATTATTGCATAATTCTTTGAAAAATATTGTTTCTAGGTTCCACTAAGCTAAATGAAGTACTTTAAACTTGTTGAGACATCAAAATTTCAATGTTGTTTAAGAAAGTCATAAATACAAAAAAAAAAAAAAAAAAAAAATGAAAAATAGTGAAAAAGAAAAAAGAGAACACAGAAGCAGGAAAGCATGGAGATTAATGGCTGACTTGGTTTAGAGCTCCATGGGGAGCAGTAGGGTATGTTTTTGTTACTAGTTCTCAGTTTGCTATGAGCTTTGGATGTCAAGTAAGAAATTTGTCCAAGATTTTTCTATAATATGTGTTAAGTGATAATTAGTGTTCTTAACTGTTCAATCCTACTCATTTAGACTTATTATAGCTTAGTATAATCTATATTGTAAGGTTTGTGGTTTGATTTGATCTTTTCCTTTGAGAATTATCTCAACTTAGTTTGTAAAGGAGTGTTTGGATTAGCTTTTTTAGCTAAGCTCATAGGTGATAGTCTTGTTGTTTTTGGTTGTGTTATGTCACATAGGGTTAGTTTAAGCCATATTAGTCTTAAAATCCAGAGTCATAGTGTAAAAAGTCAAAAAATAGCTTGCAAGCCTTACACTGCTTGCATCTTTGTGAATCTGATTTACCTAAGTTGTTGATTTGATCCATAGTGTGTTTGTGAGTGTAATTTTATATTGAAAACAAGTTCAATGTACCCCTAGGATAAGCTATGATCAGCCAAATTTCAGATTAGTCAACTGAGAAGGATAATCAAAAAGTCAAATGTTTCATACTTGTAAATTTTTCCATTTCTAGTTGGAATTTTCATGATCTTGTTTTAAACCCTGTGACCTAGTGTTTTAGGGATCAATACAATCCCAGCTTGTGCTTCTTCTAGTATTTTTGTTTCATTTTTGTGATCTCTTGTGTGGGCCCCACACCTCTCCAAAGAGAGTTGCAGGGCAAGGGGACTGTTCTGCATCAGCAGATATCCACCCCACGACAACCACTTTGGTGGTGGTTTATGACCATCTCAGTGGGTCCCTTGAGCCAAAATTTGTTCCTTTCAACCCCCCCTGGTGGGCTTCCTATATTGACCAAAAGTTTGACCTGAGAACCCCTTGGCCCCACCTGAATCTTCCTCTCAACTTTGTCCCTTTTTCAGTTTTGAAACAAGATACATAAGTGCTTATTTTAAGCTTTTTGCTTATTCAGTGGTTTGGTTTAGTTTTTTCTGGCTTATTTCTACTCGTTGGACATGTGTCTACCCAATTCCACCCCTAGTCTAAGCTGAGAGCTTATTTCACAGCTTATAGCTTGGACAGTTGACCAAAGTCAACTGTCAAGCTATTAAGCACTTGTTGTGCTTAATTTTGAGTTCCAGAAAAATTGTTTTCACAAAAGTTACTTGTTTTTAGTGGTAAAATAGTTTTCTAAAATAAAAATCAAGAAAAAACAATTTAATATTAAGTGATAGTTTCTATTTAATGTAATTTAATTTTAATTTTCATTTTTAAATTTTTATTAAGCACCTAGTTTTTTTATATTTTTATTAAATTCCTCATATATTAAAGTATTTTTAGTAATTTATTCAGATTTTTATTTTGTCATTTAGTATTTATTAGAATTAATATTAGTTTTGTTAATAATTAATTAATATTTAGTTTAAAATAGCATAATTAGTTTTTATTAAGGAAAACCTAGTTTTTATATTTTTTATAGCTTTTGTATGTTATAAAATATTTTTAGAAATTTTTCTAGAATTTTTACTGTTCATTTAGTATTTTTCTTAATTTAAAATAGTTTAATTAGATAATTAGTAATTAATTAATATAAAATTCACAAAAAGACAAAAACACTTATTTTTATTTTTAAAACTTGTTTTTAGTTATTTTATAATTTTAGGAATTTTATTTTCATTTTTCTAGTGCTTAATTAATATAATATTGTATTTAAGTGTTTTATATATTTATAATAAGTATTAATTAGTAATTAATTAATATTAAATAAATAATTAGGATTAAAATTAATTTTCTTTTTCTAAAAATTTTCTTTTATCTTATAGTTTGTAAAAAAGTCATTTTCACCCCTGGGTGTTTTCAGATTTCCGTTTTCACGTTTTATTTCGTACGCTTACGTTTTATTTAAACGTAACGTACGCGTGTTTAGGTTTAAATCGTTTCTGGTTTTTCCTAGTTTCCCGTCTTATTCATATAGCTTATTTAAGTTATTCTCTTGTAGATTCCTTAGTTAAACCATTCACAAACCCTTTTTCCATCCAAATTCACCTGATCACGAAACCGTTTTGATTACAATCCACACCTCGTCGGGACATAACGACCCGGGGAAACCACTATATTCCGCGGAGCATTGACTCTAGGCAGTTTGACCTTGTTGACCATTTCCTGGTCAATTTAGGTTGACCGTTTGGAGTCAATCAATGATGCTTGATTCTGAAACCAAGTTGATGGTTGAAAAACCAAACTCCGAACTTAAAGAAAAAAAGAAGAAAAAGCTTGTTAAGAATAAAGAAGCTAGAATGTTGATCTACAATGCTCTACCTTGAAGGGAGTTTGAGAGAGTCCATGTTTGCAAGACCGCTAAAGAAATTTGGCATTCTCTCTCGGATGAAGAAACCATTGATAATGGTTACACACGGTTAAATGCTATTATCACAAGCTTCACAGCTTTGGATCCTAGCTTTTACAACAAGAACCATGTGCGAAAGTTTCTTCGAGTTTTACCGGTGAAGTGGCGGCTGAAGGTGACGGCCATTGAAGAAGCCAAGAATTTGGTGAAACTTCCTCTTGATGACCTTATCGGCAACCTCAAGGTCTATCAAATGATCCTTGAAAATGACAAGGATGCTACCAAAGAGAAAAAGGAGAAAGTAAAGTCTTTGGCTCTTAAAGCTAAGTCTACTAGAGGACAAACTAGTAACGTTAATGATAGTCAAGGAGGAAGTAACGAAGACGAAGACGAAGAAGAGATCAACTTGATTTCTAGGAACTTTAGGAAGTTCTTTCGAAAGGGTAATAATTTTAGGCATAGAAATAGCTTTGGTAATAGGCGCAATAAGGATGGAAGAGGTAGTGATGATAGGAATAATGGTGTTGAATGCTCGAGGTGTCAACATGCTTGTTACAATTGCTGGGATAAAACTCACTTCATAAGTGATTTTCCGAACAAGGCATTTGTTGGTGGAGCTTGGAGTGATAGCGACGATGGTGACCAATTGGAGAAAGGTGCAACATGTCTTATGGCGATTGAATCGCAAGAGGTACATCCTAAATGATCTATTTCAAATGATTCTTTAAACATTCATGATTTGCAAAAGGAGATTAAGGAATTACTCAAAAATTATGAGGATGTGTTTAGAAATTTAAAATTAATCATTAAAAAAAACGTTCTCATGAAAAGGAAATTTCTAAACTACTACATAAAAACAATGAACTTGAAGTTGAAACAAAGAGATTTGTCACTCTTCAAGAGAAAGTTGAACCATGTAAAAATTGTGAAAATCTCACACTTAAGGTTACCTCTTTGAGTGAAGAAGTCTCCGAACTTCAACAAAAGTCATTGAGTTTTACAAAATTTAAAAAGAGTAGCAATGATTTAAACGATATGTTGAGTCATCAAAAAGTGTCCCAAGATAAGGAAGGTCTTGGATTTTTGAAAAATGAGAAAACAACTTCCGAGAGTCTAACCAAACCTATTGTACTTGTAAAAGCAAGCCAAAACGAAACTGCTAAAGTTTCCGAGCCTGACGCGCTGGATGACGCGTCGACGCGCTGGCTGCGCGCCAGGACTCTAAGGAAAAGTGAGTTTCATCAAAACGTTTGTTAAACCTACCCCTCCTCAAGCTCCTTTTGTAAATACTCAAGGTACTCAAACACCCATTACAAGAAATGAAAACCCAAAACAATTTTAAAATCCGGTTTCATGTAATGGACTTGGATACACACAAGCTCGAGTCGACCATAGACCTATCTTACCTAAACCTAATATGAAACCTTCATATAATCAAAGACATTCTTTTCAAAACAATCGATCATCATCAAGAAGAAATTTTTCCAACAACCAAAGGTCTTTACGTCATCAATATAACTCATACCAAAGGAGAGACAACTCCTACACAAACCAAAGATTTTTCAGACCATACAACCATCAAAACTTTGGACCAAGTCTTCAAAACCAAAGTAACCATTCAAACAACCCTTGGTCTATGTTTTCAAGCTATGGCCTTGAGACATTAAATGTCTTGCTTCATGACCCAAGGATGTTCAACTTGGGAATATTTTAGGCTAACAACCAACAACCATTGGGGACCAAGTTTTTGAGTTTTATGTTTGTTAGGTATAAGCTTGAATCGGTCTATTAGATTATTAAAAGGGTTGATTTAAGTACATAATCAATAGTAGAAGATTGGTTATTTCATACAAGGGGTATGATGGTATACATTAGTAATCTTTGAGGAAAGGTCATTCGTAGAAAAAGCATCAATGGTGGATTTTTATCTCGTGGTCATGAAACAAAAATCATCAATTAAAATCAAGCTAAGTTTTTCTTTTATGTGTATGAATCCGTATGTGCTTTACATGTTAGTTGTCAAAAATGCTATGTGAACTTGGTGATGCTAGGTAGCTTATTTTTGTCACAACTTGAAATTCAGGAGAACTTAGAAACTTAAAGGCAATTAACATAAAATGAGTCTAAACATGCATGCTATGTGTTTAGGGAATATATTTATGTGTTTACAATTTTCATAACTTGAATACATGCTCATCTTAAGTGTGACATACTTAATTGTTCGAAAACATGTCTAGGAATTTAAATGTTAAGCTTAACCCATGAGATCTCATATCATATGTAGGGTTAAATAAATATTCATAGACATGATTACTATTGAAAATTGTCCACACATGATTGTTTATCGAAAATTTATATACTAGATTAATTCAAATTTAAACAATCCTTCTAGATGAACATGCATAAAATTTTGTGAATTTGATTAATATGCATACATGAATATATTTGTTAGATTATTTAATTGTATGTATCACATTGATACATAACATCATGTGTAGTTTGTTTAATTGCTTAATATGTATATGTAAGATCTTAAAGGAAATCTTTATAACATATACAATTAAGTTATATACATGATTATGTTGCTAACATGTTTATGATTTTAATCAACAAAGTGATTACATGAAATTTGCTCACATGATTAAGTATTCCTAGAAATAAGATTGTTTGTCAAAAATTGTGGGTTCATGGATGCTATGTGATTATATGCTTACTTTTCGTAGTGATTAAATGACGGTATGAAAGACGTATTTGCATGAGAATATGTTTTGATGCTACTTGCTTATATGCCCACTTACCATGATGCTAATTGATTTCGTGCATATTGCTAACATGCTAATTGCTTGCATATTTGTTTAAGATAGTAGATCATGTGCTCACAACTTTAAAAGTATTATATTTAATTAGAGACTAGGTCTTGAAAGCAATAATATTAGAAAAACTACATGAGCCTTGATTCAAGCTAATCATGGTAGTAGATTTGAACATAGGGTGCAATTTGAAAATTTTGCGAACAACATGGAATCTCACATAACGTCTCGAACATTAGTCCTCTTCAAACCAATGAGGTTGTTCAAAGGAAGGACAAGAAGTTACAAGAGATGTATCGTGCATTTAGCCGAGCAATCCATTTCGCAAAAGTTTAGGTGTCATGCCTTAGATACCACGTGTTACACTTTACCATAGGGTGTTGAGTCACTTAGAGTCTTTAGAAAGACAATGATTACTTGATCTTTACCAAACTATTAAAGCTTGGTTAAATTATGTGCTAAGGTATTATGTGAAAAACATGGGATGAGTTAGAACTAACTTGATTCCCAAGAAGTAGGAAATGTTGTAGTTTTCGTGGTAACCTTTAAATCATATAGGTGTTTTATTTGAGAGGTTGTGTTAATCTAGGGGAGAGTAATAAATGGTGTCAACTACCCATTTAGGAATCTTGTTATGTCATGACTTGTTGTTAATAACTTGAGGATAGGTCATTCATATAATTGGAATTATTAAGGTATTGAATATGATTGCCTTGTGTGTAAAAGTGGTATGCCTTCTCATGTTTTGAATAAGATTGCGCTAGCAAACATAGTATACAATCTAGACTTTTGATTAGTCTTCTCACCCTAGGATTGTTTGTGATCATATTCACATTTTTATTTGTGAAACTATGTGCTCTTATTTCAGCATGCATTATGCTTACCTGAGTATGTGACATATTGATGCATAATTGACAAATTTGTCCCATGAATAACTATATGATGAAGTTGTGCATATGAGTGCTTGATTTTATTATGTGATATAGTGGTATGATTGGACTAACCCATGTTGCAAGTATCCAAATGATAACCTAACCCATTTTGGACTTGTACATGTGAGGATTCTTTGATTGTTGCATGTTGTGCATTTTATGTAGCTAGGCCAACGCAAAGGTGAAGCTCTTGACCCACGGATCCCTGCCTTGGAACAAGAGGGAGCAACGATCTAGGGGGAGCTACGTTCAAGGGGGAGCACGCTCGGGTGCATGTACAAGCTACTTATTCTATCCCATTAATTGAAAGTCCCGCCTTTTTTATTCGACAAAAGGAGGAGAAAGAAAGCAAGTGTCGTGAAGACCAATTCAAGATTAAAGACAAAGGCTTCACCAAATTACAAGGCAAGGTCAAGACGCAAGCTACATCAAAGGCGTTCTTTCTCGTCGCTACGATTTGTAATTCGATTTGCTTTCGGATTTTATTTGTCATTATCAAAAGGGGGAGATTGTTGAGGCAACATTATCAATATCTCTTAATGTTTTAATGATGACAAATAAACCTTTGAAAAACATAAAATAACAAACATTAGCCAAAGTTCTCCTGGACAAAAGTCTGCACCTGGCGCGCTGCCCGCGCATTGACACGTGGGCGACGCACCAGGCTTCTGACCTTGTCAGGACGAACTTTGAATGTCGGCTTTCCCTTTACCCGATGAATGTGGATCTTTCAATACAGGTATCACTAGTACAAAACTGGGATTTCGTCACACATGTTGTTTTATGAACGTCCACATAGTAACTTTTTTATGTGACTAAATGTACCAGAATAAAATAAACAGCCACATTTGATCTGACTTGTATGACCATTTCGGAATTACATCCGAGGCTACAGCCACACATTTGAATATTTTCGTGACTAGAGGTATCTGGTAAAACATGTTTTGATTATTTATTCACTTATAATTTGGGACGTGTGACTGATACAAATAAGTTTGAAATATTAGTCACACTATATATATACATATGTGACAAATATATGTCACACAATTGAACAGTGTGAGCAAAATCTATATATGGTCACATGATGTAATTGTGTATGTAGCTAAATCATATACTCAAGTTTGTCACACATTATTTAAATGTGACTGCTAGTTTTTGTTGAAAATTTAGTCACACATGAATTTGAAATGTGTGAAAATTGAAAAGTGAGTTTGAAGCATTATTCACAATATGCATTTAAAAGTGACAAATATATGTCACACACTTGAATAGTTTGACAAAATGTTATATATGGTCACACTTTTGCTTTTATAGTTCAAATGTTTTATTATATTTCTCAAATTTCGATATCTCCCTCACATATTTTCACAACTCCTGCGCACTTTTTTCCCTAAAATCAAATTTACATTTTCATTGTCCCTTTGATACCTCTCACATATTTTCACTACTCCCGCCCACTTTTTTCCCCAAAATCAATTTTACATTTTCATTGTCCCTCTATTACTTATCTAGGTCACATAACCCATACTTATCTCATCCTCTTTCTCTCTTCTCTTCCGCCAACCACAAACCATCATTGATTTTCCTTTGCTAGCCACCTTATCCCTCCCCAAGATCTCACATCATCTTCTTAATATGTTTTCTCCCAAGCTAATTTTCTTAATCTATCTCACCCCCCTCTCCACCGCCACCCTTCTCTGCCTCACACGCCGCCTGTCCACTGACCACCACCTCCACAGCCGCGTCACGCTGTCGTTTCATGCAACCAAGAACAAGAAAGGTTGTGGAGGTTGTACATGGGTTTAGATGGTGATGTTAATTAGGGTCTCATTTGATTCGAGTTTATTTCCACCGCTAGTGAGTCAACCAGTGAGTCAATCCACATTTCACTCGGCCTTCCCAAAAAAAAAACTCCCCCAATTCACAAAACCCATATCCTAATTCAAACAAAGATTGAGCTAATCTATACCATGTTTCAATATATAAAGTATGGTTTGAAAAGTGAAGGGAAAAATCTAGGATAAGGTTTCAAAACGTATATCCACAATTGATTTCAATGGTACAAAAGTGACGGGCACAATCAGGTTAGGTTTATTTTGAAAATTTTAATATTTTTGAAATAATTAAGTTATTTTGCATATAAGCTTTTCCTAATAATATGATTTCTGAAATGATTTCAGGGATTGTCATACCGGTTTTCCAGATAATCAGTATTTTATGCATCTAATAATGGTGTATTTTCGTTATGTCAAGAAATACGAGAGGTAAATGATATGGCATGACTGTTACCATCTCTTCAGTTTGTTGAATCTGTATAACTTGTTGGAGAACTCTTACGGAAGGTTCCTTGTTTGCATGAAGGCCCTTGAGGTTGTAACCAATGGGAAGGTCACAGAACATATCACAACTTCTTTAAAAAAGATAGACACCTTATTGAAGGAATTGAATCTAGGATTGCAAGATCAAAGAAAGCTTTACCTCGTCATTTCTAATATTTTGAAGGAACAAAAGAGGTATTTAGTAATGGATATAACTTTCCGATCTAGATGCCTTTTAGATTAACTAAGTTATTTAATTTTCGTTTTTCTATCTGAATGGATTCTCAGCTCAGCTAAGGAAAACTTCAAATTTCTGACCAAGTATCTGGATACGTTCTCCGATAAAGATGCAGACTATATGGATGAGGCGAAGGAACAGGCAGCTTAAATAATTATTAAATTTGTCAAAGCATCTGACATGTTTCAGGTATATATCTACATTTACTCGGGGACTAACATAATGTTGTCATGAAAGTTTTTAATCCCGGAATAGTGTAAATAGCAAACCTGTCTTAGAGCTATTTGAGACATTGTTATGATAATTGCAGTGCACTTTGACCTATTCTTATGAAGCAAATAGTATATGTTGGAAGGAAACTAAGTTATCTGGGAATTGTGCTATAACTTTTGCATATGAGCTATTCTTACCTTAAGAATAGTAGTAAATTTAAATAAATAGTTTTCATTGTTGAAATATAAGTTCTGCTGAAGTTAACAAGAGAATTAATTTGTAAAACCTAACCTTAAATTTGTAGGGAGAATTTATAACTAAAAAGATTATGAGGGCATATTTGGGTTGCAGACTTGCATCTTTATATGCAGGGAGCGTGTCTCCTTTTAGTTCGATGAACAGGCGACTGACCATTTATAGGGTTCATGACCAGCTCATCAGCACAAAAAAACTAGAGACCTGTACATGTATGCTTTCAGTATCCAACAAGACCATAATGTTAGTTTTTATTGTAAGTCTGTTTGGCATTCACCTCAGAATGGCTATGCATGCGTTTGATTGCTATTCTGTATCTTAACTACACAAGTAATGATGCGGCAGTAAACATTTTTACTAAAGATAATTACACAGAAAAATGGACATTGAAGCAATTAAGTTACATAAACCATTATAGATGCAATTGGCAATAACTATTTTAGGCGTTTGTACATATTCTTCATGCCTATAATACTTGTGTTGTTGGTAGTCTAATTTTCTTGTTAGTTTAAGTTTATTTTCAGGTTTCTTGTTTCTATTTACATACTATTACTCTGTGACTAAGTTGATCATCTTGTTCAATTATCATGCAGTGTGATCTGCTTGAGATTCCAGCTATAGCACAATTATAGAAAGACGCCAAGTATGCATCGATATATCCGTTTCTAAATATATTTGTAACTTAGAGGTTGAATACATACTTGGAGTTTTATATAACAAATTCTGCATTGCTTAAAAGCTATGGTGATTACCAATATCATATTTGAATATTTATAGTGAGCTACTGAGTTATTTGTGTTCTCATTTCAAATTTGAAGAATTGTGTTTTTGGCACTGTCAGGTCTTGTCCATGAAAACTGTATAGCAAAAATGAGGTTGATGTCATTGGTGGATCTTGCCTCCGATGAATCAGCTCAAATTCCTTATTTTGTAGTCAAAGACACTCTCCAGGTATGTACACTAATCTTGGTTCTTTCTGTTTACATGGTTGTTAAGTATTCTGAATCTGGTGTTGATTACAAATAGAGGATGATGAGGTGGAATCATGGGTGGTCCAAGCAGTTACTGCAAAACTGATTGATTGTAAAATTTATCAGATGAATCAAGTCTTTACAATCAAGCAAACAACGTTGCAGAAGAAGGAACCCAATCGATGCAAGAGTTGATGATACGTTAGACATTTTCGTTCGTATCTTGCTAACCGTTATGAGCAATGTTTATCATTCAATACCGAAAGCGCATACACAGTCTTGCGAGTTTTGTTATCTGTTGCTCTTACTTGAATCATGATTCAGGAAATTTTGCCCATTATTTTGAGTTCTAATTTTTTACTCCTAATTTTTTACAAGGTTTTTATAAATTAAGATCATATTCTTGATAAAAATTAAGACATGATAATCTTCTGGGTTGTTTGGTGTCAGGATAATAAAGATGGATTTAGTGATGCTCATGAACTTCAAAGAAAATGTGCCAAATATTTACTATTGCTCAATAGTTACTACTGCTAGTGAAAGTTAGCCTTGAAGTTAATACTGCTAGTGTATTAGTTACAACTGTAAGTTATAAGTTAGTACTGTTGGTTCATATAGTTAGTACTGCTTATATGATATGTATCAGTTGTATATGAAAAAAATTATAGATACTTAGGAAAGTATTGTAACCCAACTAGGACTCCTTGGTGTATATAAAAGGAGATCCTAGGGTACAAAGTTATATACAGATTTTATATTTGGTTCACTTATATATATTCCTATTTTATTGTATTTAAATTTGTTTGGATATATATTTGAATTTGTTTTGATATATATTGGTTTCTTAAATGTGACTAAAATATGTATATAGTCACACTTATTAACACTTTTGGTCACTGTTTGCTTAATTCGTTGTGTGACTAAATATTACAAAAGGCCACAAAAAAAATCATGTGACAACTGGATGATCAATAGTCACACAAAATACACATTTCTTCACTTTAAACATCATATGGTCACACTTATTAACATTTCTGGTTACTTTATGCTTAATTGTATATGACTAAATACTCAAAACAAACATGTTTTGTGTGTCTAAATATTACAAAAGGCCACTCAAACATAAAATTCATGTGGTCATTGGATAATCAATGGTCACACAAAATACACATTTCTTCACTTCAAACAGCATATGGTCACATTTATTAACCTTTTTGGCCACTTTATGCTTAATTGTATGTGACTAAATACCCAAAACAAATATGCTTTGTGTGACTAAATATTACAAAAGGCCACACAAACAAAAAATTAATGTGGCCATTGAATGAACTATAGTCACACAAAATATACATTTCTTCACTTTAAACAACATATGGTCACACTTATTAACATTTTTGGCCACTTTTATTATTATTATTATTATTATTATTATTATTATTATTATTATTATTATTATTATTATTATTATTATTATTATTATTATTATTATTATTATTATTTCACTACTACAAAAAATCTCATAGAAACCGGTTGAAATGGCCCATAAAGAGTGGTTTTTAAACCACTCTCTGAAGGGGGGTATCTCCATAATCGAAACATATAGAAACCAGTTTGGCAACCAGTCTCTATTAGAAGCATCGACACCTGTTTTCTCCTAAGAATCGGTCTCTATTATAGAGTAAATAAACATATTGCTATTGGACATTGACATCGGTTCTCCTATAACAAGTCTTTATAGAAGCATCCAACCTGTCTTTATATAAAGGCAAAAAGACATGTTTTTTTTTTCAAAACCTATCTTTTTGAAAATCTATTTTATTATTATTATTATTATATTTTTTAGAAATTCTATAATCTACAATTTGACTCACCAAAATAAAGAATATAAATGCAGGAAATATATATATATATATATATATATATATATATATATATATATATATATATATATATATATATATATATATATATATATATATATATATATATAAAGTGATTAAAATACCCCACAAATGTTGAAAACAACAGAGTAATTTAAGATACACTAATACTTCAATTGAACTGAACATAAATCTTATACAAAATCCAAATTAAAACACTAGAATTCAACAACTATAGAGAAAAACGCTAGAATCCAACAAAACTGAACATAATTATCTGGGATTAACCACGCCACAATGTAAATCATGCACCAATCATGGCATTCTACTTTTTTGTTCTCTAATGGATGCTCGTCACTCCAAGGTACCTACATGTAAATTAAGGAACCAAATGGTTATACAACAAATAAGACGGGTTTTTAGTGCAAGAAACAAATTGCCAACTTATTTAACAATGACAAATGAGGACTTACTTTTCCAAATACGAGTTTTCCTAATATTCTTTCTGATTCTTTGTGAAGGTCCCCTAGCCGATCAACCTCAACTCCAGCCTCCTACTGTACAAAAGAAGACTGTATCAAGAAAACTGCAGAGGTGCAACTAAGTCACATTATTAAGTCATACCTAATGGTGACGCCATATGATATTTTACTTTATGAAGTTCTGATTAGAGCCCAAGTTTGAAGTTACACGCATTGGGGTGTTGTAGTCGGGTTGGCCATCTGCATTTTTACATTTTTTTCAAATCATATGCATAAACAACTATTATAGCAATATGATTACCTCGAGCATCTATTAACATGATCTAAATTATTTGAATAAAGAACTTACAATAGCTGTGAACACTTAACTATACTGTGGACAACTTCTAACCCATTAAACTCTTTTCTTTTTAAATAATTTATAAAATATTATTCATTCATGATGAACAAAGGGTACCTTATTCAACTTATTAAGAATTGAATCAAAATTGGTCCCCCTAGCCAATGCTTGTGTGACTGCAGCCTACATGAAAAACAAGAACAAAATTGAGCATTACATGTAGACCTGAAGGAATATTCCATGCTTAAACAGTAGGTAGCGATTTGTGCTATATAACCTGGATGGCTGCTCATCAGCCAATGGGTCAGAATATGGAACAACCAGTTCAATTATATCTGATCCACAAGAATCAAGCACCTTTAATGCTTCTACCGTTGTTGATAAGTCAAGATCATTGGTTGTAATATATGGGATGAATGCTACATTTAAAACATAAAGAAGCGTGTAAGAACACTCATCAGAAGTGGCAAAATTGTTGGGTCGGATAAATTGTTAAAATGAGAGCTTTTTAGGACCCCCTAAATTGCATTGACCCATCAACATTACTTTGTACAACTAAATATTATTTACATAAAATGTTTTATAGAAGAATATATAACTTTTTAAATATATAACAATTTATAAGATCGAAAAAAAAAACTTTTACCTGAGTCCAAGAAGATTGAACCTCTCTTATTTCCCATATATAATACTCCATTACACCAACACTAGTATTATATAATTAGTTTATGATGGACTTAGAGAAGGCTCCCTTTCTACAGTGTGAGGGTTTAATAGATGTGAGAAAACGATTAAGTCGATTGGTAAAAAGTCAAAACGGATCCAAAAGGTTCAAAAAATGGTGAGGCTACGGGTTGCATGAAATTTAATACACTTCTAAACTTTTACTTATTAACTCAACCAATTTCTACAACTGTTAACAACCGTTAATGAGATGGAATCACCTAACAGCAACTTTAAATCCGAAGAAATTACGATCTAATTCCGCCTGAAACCACATCAAACCTGTCAATACCTAATGTTTTCACAGAAGCATTTTATCAAACACTTAGGCCACAACTACTAATGCTTTCATTGAAGCATTTAATCGAACATCTGGCCTGCAACTACTAATGCTTTAATTGAAGCATTTTATCAAGCAACTGGGCTACAACTATTAATGCTTTCATTGAAGTATTTTATCAATCACTTGGGCTACAACTACTAATGCTTTAATTGAAGCATCTTATCAAACACTTGCGCACACAAAAAAAAATGCGCAAGTATTATACAATTGATGGACTAAACAGCTATTAAACCTATAAAATCACGTAATCAAAATCACCATAAATTATAATAATAGAACCACTAAACAAACATAGCTTAAATCATTTTATGAGACCACAATCAAAATCAAAATAAAATGAGATATATGTATGATAACCAAGCTATATAACATCAATCTATAAAGCATATATGATTGATAATTATGATACCTGAAAAGTAACTTCTGATAGCATGTTAACTGATCGATCGTAACACAATCGATCAATTAATACAAGGCATTGAAGAAATATGACTACACCATTTTGTTAATTGATCAATTAATACAAGGCATGTTAGATGAATGTGAGGAAAAATTCTTGAGATGATGAATCTGAGAAACAATTGTTATAAAAGATTAATGGGTGCAAGAGACGTTTATAAATATGAATTTTGTTTTTCTTTTGTTGTTATCTAAGTTATTGTTTTCACAATATACATGTTATGTTTACATTTTAACATATTAATAAAAAACTATAGGGTTGAGCAAACCACCAGAACGGACCGGACCGACCATATTCGGTTCGGTCTTCGGTCTTAGTTGGTCCGGTTTAGACCACAAACCGACTATTTTGCTTTGTTGGACCGGACCGGACCAATAACATTCGGTCCGGTCCTCGGTCTCGGTCTGGAACCAATGCTCAGCCCTAATAAACTATACTATGTTTGAAAGTTTATGTTTCAAATGATATATTTAGGGGAGATTGTAGTAAATAAAGGTAAATATTTGCATATTTATCTGTAATACAAAAATTTTATTCATATCGCGTGATACTGTTTATGAATTTTTGGATAAGTATATGAATTTTCAATTTTAGTAAGTATATATATGTAATTTCCCTTATCTTTAATCATTTTATAGAATTTAGTCATAGCGTTGCGTGAAATATTGACCAATATTTCGTCACTAATATTTATTATGTTAATGACCAATTTTCTCGTCACTATTCAAGATCAAAAATACCTAACATGTAAATTTAGTGACCACTTGTAAGTTTTGTCACTGAATTTTTACCAAGGAAAAAGTATAAAAATTAACGAAAATGTATGACAACAGACGAAAACATATGAAAACGGACGAAAACAACTGAAAACGTATGAAAACAAAGAAAAACGGACGAAACATATGAAAACGGACGAAAAGGTAATAGAATGGACGAAAACATATGGAAACAGACAAAACGTGTAAAAACGGATGAAATATATGGAAGCGGAGGATAACGTATGAAATGTATGGAAGCAAAAATGTATGTAAACAGACGAAAAAGTATGAAAACAGACGTAAACATGTGAAAATGAACGAAAAGGTAAGAAAATGGACGAAAACGGACGAAACCCTATGAAAACGGACGAAAATGTATAAAAACGTGTGTGAACGGCAGAAAACGTATAAAAATAGACGAAAACGTATGAAAATGTTGGAAAACATCTAAAAATGGCCGAAAACGTATGAAAACGGACGAAAATGTATGCAAAAGTATAAAAACATCTGAAAATAATTGGAAACGTATGAAAATGGGAAAAAAATTGGACGAAAACGTATGAAAACAGACGAAAACGTATGAAAACGGATCAAAACAAAAAGGACCAAAACCTATGAAAATGGTCCAAAACATATGAAAACAGACCAAAAAATATGAAAACGGCATAAAACGTATTAAAATGGCATAAAATGTATGAAAATGTAGGAAAACGGCCGAAAACGTAGGAAAAGGAAGGAAAATGAATGTAAACATATAATCATGTTTGAAAATGGCCGATAATGTACGAAAACAAATGAAAACAGATAAAAAAGAACGAAAACTATGAAAACAGACGAAAATGCAATAAAACGGACGAAAACGTCTGAAAACGAACGAAAATGGATGAAAATAGACGAAAACAGACGAAAACGTATGCAAACGGGCCAAAACGTATGAAAACGGACGAAACCCAATGAAAACGGACGAAAATGTATAAAAACGTGTCTGAACGGCAGAAAACGTATAAAAACAGACAAAAACGTAGGAAAATGTAGGAAAACGTGTGAAAACGGCCGAAAACGTTTGAAAACGGACGAAAATGTATGCAAAACTATAAAAACATCTGAAAATAATTGAAAACGTATGAAAATGGAAAAAATGGACGAAAACGTATGAAAAGAGACAAAAACGTATGAAAATGGATCAAAACAAAATGGACCAAAACGTATGAAAATGGTCCAAAACGTATGAAAACGGACCAAAACATATGAAAACGGCATAAAACGTATAAAAACGGCATAAAACGTATGAAAATGTAGGAAAACGGCCGAAAACGTAGGAAAACGAAGGAAAATGCATGTAAACGTATAATCATGTTTGAAAATGGCCAAAAACGTATGAAAGCAAATGAAAACATATATAAATGAAAAAAAACTATGAAAATAGACGAAAACGGGCCAAAACGTATGAAAATAAAAAAATGTATGAAAACGGCCGAAAACGTGTGAGAACGGCATAAATGGACGGAAACGTATGAAAATGTAGGAAAACGTCTGAAAATGGCCAAAAATATATGAAAACGGACGAAAATGTATGTAAACGTATAGAGAGCCTGAAAATGACCGAAGAGGTATAAAAATGGACGAAAACGCATTAAAATGGACTACAACGTCTGAGAACAAACGAAAACAGACGAAAACGTATGCAAACGGGCCAAAACGTATGAAAAGGGACGAAACCCAATGAAAACGGACGAAAATGTATAAAAACGTGTTTGAACGGCAAAAAACATATAAAAACAGACGAAAACGTATGAAAATGTAGGAAAACGTGTGAAAACGGCCGAAAACGTATGAAAACGGACGAAAATGTATGCAAAAGTATAAAAACATCTGAAAATAATTGAAAACGTATGAAAATGGAAAAAATGGATGAAAACGTATGAAAACGGATCAAAACAAAATGGACCAAAACGTATAAAAATGGTCCAAAACGTATGAAAATGGTCCAAAACGTATGAAAACGGACCAAAACATATGAAAACGGCATAAAACGTATAAAAACGGCATAAAACGTATGAGAATGTAGGAAAATGGCCGAAAATGTAGGAAAACGAACAAAAATGAATGTAAACGTATAATCATGTTTGAAAATGGCCGAAAACGTATGAAAACATATAAAAGTGAACGAAAACTAAGAAAACGGACGAAAACGTATGAAAACGGACCAAAACATATGAAAATAAAAAAAATGTATGAAAACGGCCGAAAACGTGTGAGAACGATATAAAATGGATGTAAACGTATGAAAATGTAGGAAAACGTCTGAAAATGGCCAAAAACAACTGAAAACGGACGAAAATGTATGTAAACGTATAGAGAGCCTGAAAATGGCCAAAAAGTATAAAAACGGACGAAAACGTCTGAAAACGAACGAAAACGGACGAAAACGTATGAAAACAGACGAAAACGTATGTAAACGGGCCAAAACGTATGAAAGCGTACCCAAATACATGAAAATGGACGAAAACGTAAGTAAACGGACGAAAACATATGAAAGCTGACGAAAACGTATAAAAACGGACAAAAACCTATGAAAACAAGATTTTTTTTTGTACACGTGAATAAAAAAGATAACCAAAAAAAAAAAAAAAAAAAAAAGGAAATAGGTAGAAACAATAAATCTTAAATTGATCTCCACCATTAGATTTAACTAAATAGATAGTGGAGATTAGACCCTCAATATACAACAAAAACTTAGTCCTTAAATAGACTTTTCTATGTAAATATAACCTCTATTAGATTAATTTCGAACGAGATACGAGTTGTACTTTAAATATACGACAGATGAAATGTTAGAAAAGACATTATCTAAATACTGCTAACACAAAAGTTTTAGCAAAATACTTTATATTGAAGGATCATTATATGTTCAGCTGTCAATTCAATATCTTTCGTACATACGAAACAAAATCTTCAATTGTACATGTAATATAGTAAGAATGGACACAAATTTACAAAACAACCATATATAAAAGATGATATCTTTTATTAGTATATATTAATGGTTACATTATGTAAATAAAATGTTGCATATCTGCTTGTTTTTAGCAATTACGATTGTTTCTTTATTTTATTTTATTTATTTATTTATTTAGGTTATGTTAACAGATGGTGATTTAAAATGTTAATAATTACCGGTATTCACACATTATTTCTAGAATTTGGTGTGCAAGGTTCGGAGAGTTATTGAGGGATGGAAGTTTATTATAGAGAGTACTCACACCGGTTGTTTCTTAAAAAACGGTGTCTATAACATAAATACATAAAAACATGTTGTTACCTATGCACAGGTGTCTTTGATTGTGTAAAAAGACCGGTTTTCTCCCGCAAAACCAGTTTTTAGGTGTTTCGTATTATGGAAACTGGGGTTTTCAATAAAACAAGTCTCAATTCATTCCATTTCTGGTAGTTTTTCATCATAGGAACTGGGTTTCATATAACCAGTGTCTATTTAGGGGTGTTTATAGCCTTTTATGTAGTAGTGTTTTTAAATTGTATGTGACTAACTCAAAAAAACAATACCTGTTGTGTGACTAAATCATCCCAAACGTCACATTTATTATATACTCATGTGGCCACACGATGGGAAATAGTCACACATAATAAATATTTACTTGAATAAATCATCTCAAATGTCACATAGATTATATATTTATGTGTCCAACGGACAAACAATATTTACTCTAAAAAATATTCGTGTGACTATAAATTGTTTACGGTCACTGATAATGACTAATCCAACAAAATTGGTGCCTAATTTTTCATACATATTCGGGGTTTTGGTCACTCTTTTTTGATGGAAAAGGTCCTGAACTCGACAATGTGACCATATGCCACCTACGGTGGCGGCACCTTTGGTGACACATAACGAAAAAAACGTGTGTGACTATATGCATATTGTCACACATTTATGGCGTGACCAATACCATTTTCTGTACCAGTGTATGAATATGTTATGTACTTGATTAAGAACACTCGAAACGAGTTTTGGGATTAGAGAGATCCAACTTTTGAAACACTCGTTTATGGGGAAAATGCCCACTCAAGGTTTTTTTATTATTATTTTTTTTAATTCTCGCCTCTAGCCAAGGCTTTTCTAAACTTAGGAAGCTTATATATATTTCACGTAACATCATGTAAAAGCATTCATATGCTCATAACCCGTGCTTACGTCTTCTCTAATCACGTAACGGGTTTACTCCCTTATTGGTCAAACTAAGTCAAATGTCACTTTGCATAAACGCATCCTTTCCTGCTTGGGATATGCCTTACATCAAAGCAAAGCACTTGGCCTGTTTGTACCAAGGTGTTAGTTGAGTACGTCTAGTCGTGGAAATCACGAGTTATGAAACTATGGATTCTCGACGTTGTGTTACTTGGGATTATAGGTAACCTTTGATTTTCTCAACTTATAATCATAATTGTCTAAATCTTTTCTTCTTAATGAAAATTAGATTATTTCTTAATCACCTTCTTAATTGACTTTTCACAAAAGACAAAACCACCAATCCTCCCAAAATCCTATCCCCAACATCCTCTTAATATTCCCTTACACCTCTTACACCATGTACCTTTTGTCTCCCCAAACTCCCACACAATATTCCCAAACTCCTACACATTATTCCTTTTTATAATATTCCCTTCCACTTTATACTTTTCTTACATTCAAAATACACACACTTCACTCACATAATCCTCTTCGCACACACTAGGCTCCCCATCAAATCATTCTTACATATTCCTTACACTCTTACACACATAACACTTTTACAACTTATTCCTTACACTCCCAACAACTTTATTTTCAAAATACACACACTGCTTACAACCATCTCATTCTCTACACACAGTAGGCTCCCCATCACATCCAACTCTTACATATTCCCTTACACACACCTCTTCACTCTTACACAATCCAACTCATCTCTCATATTCCTTACACACGCTTCATTCTAACTGTGAAAAACTAGAAGGGGGGGGGGGTTAGTTTTACGTCTTATTTATTTTATTATGAAAGCTTAGTTTAGTTTTAAAACCTTGTTTACTTTTAAAACTTTGATCCGATCTTATGTGAACTCAAATATTGAACAATATGAACAAATATATCTAAGTATGAACAATAATAATAATGTAAGTTAAGTATGTGAAATCAACACATGCATGATATAAACAATTATAGCTATATACGAGAGATAAGTAAGTAAATGTTTATTTTGTAATCCTTAATTATATTTTGTATGAAAACTATACTTGATCGAAATGATCAGTTATATGTATGTTACCTTTTTAGTTTGATTGTAAAAACTTTGTTTTATGAATGAAACTTTTTTTTTGATCTTTAAGTGAAATCAATACTAGCACTATATGAGCAACAATATATATACGTCTATGTCTATAAAAGTAATAACGATATAAGCAAGATAATAAGTAAGATATGGAAAGATCTAACCGTGAGACAAGAGATTTATAGAGGTTCGGCTACAAGGACACCTTCCTTGCCTTACTCCACTCCCCAAGCACCTAACTCGAGAGTTTTCTTCACTATGTCAACAAGCTCCCTTATGGCGGAGAAAACCATACACACCAATTATCACACCACAACTTAGTCACACCTTTTTCACAACTTCTACCCAATTACTTCACAACTTTTTCACAACTACTTCACAACTTCTTCAGACCTAAGCACTACCTAATCACACTACTTCTTCTTCACACCTATACTACTTGCACACCACAATCAATTCACAACTTCTCTACCTACACACCTTACTACCTTAACTCCTTATGTTTACTTCTATCTAACCAATATTCACAACTATTACATAAATGGATGAATACTATACAAGTGATGATGCACAAACAACTTGGATGTGAAGGTCACAACAAGTTGTAATACTTCTTGTCTTGAAGGATTGAAGTATTCTTCTCTTGCACTTGAAAGGTTGAAGCTTGGATCACTTGGAAACAAAAGCTTATGGTTATATGATCAAAGGGTTTAAGAGAATGGTATAGAAGATTTAGATCAGAAAGTTTATAGTGCAAAAGGTGAGGAAAAATGCCAGATTTGAGCCAGTATTTATAGGGGAAAAAATACTGTTTAGGAGCGTTGCCGGTCCCCTTAATAATTAAGGGGGCCGCCTAGTATAATTAAGGGGGCCGCCTAACAAAAACAAATTTCTTCAGAATTTTTTGTCCTTTTGTAGGGAAAGTTTTAGCTGAAGAATCTAGCCGTTTTTTAGGTAGAAATTTGAATTCAAAATATTTATTTTGAATAAAACATTTTTTATAAATACAAAAACATTTTGTATAGGTTTGAAAATGTTTGTCCCATTTTATAAAAAAATGTAAGGTTTGTAAAAATAAAAATTCCTTTGATCTTAGAATGCAATAAACACTTTGTTTATTCATACCTTAAGTGATTTGGATGTTAAGTGAATATTTACCACTAAATACTTGTTTACAACATAATTTTTAGTTACGTTTTGTGATTGTCAAAACATAGAGATATCGATAAATGTTAATAATGATTTAGGCATTATTTATATCAACACTAACCATCCATTTCAAAGAAACACATCTCAACCATCCATTTCACCTTCTTCCCCAAGAAATGGAATATTCTTGAGCATTTTTTATTGACGCTAAACCACCAACTTATATTGACAAAGGAATGGTCAACAAATTCAAATAGCCTAGATCAATACTCCGGGTAATATAAGGTATCACCGGGTCGTTATGTCCCGACGAGGTGTGGATGGTTAACAAACGGTTTCGTGATCGGGTGAATTTGGATGGAAAGGGGTTTGTGAATGATTTGAACTAAGGAATCTACAATGAAATAGCTTAAACAAGCTATATGAATAAGACGGGAAGCTAAGAAAAACCAGAAACGATTTAAACCTAAAAACGCGTACGTAACGTTTAAATAAAACGTAAACGTACAAAATAAAAAGTGAAAACGGAAATCTGAAAACACCCAGGGGGTGAAAATGACTTTTTTACAAACTTAAAGGTAAAAGAAAATTTTTAGAAAAAAGAAAATAAATTTTAACACTAATTAATTATTTAATATTAATTAAATACTAATTATTACTAATTATTAATATTTAAACAACTTAAATATAATACAATATTATTTAAACACTAGAAAAATGAAAATAAAATTTCTAAATTTATAAAATAACTAAAAATAAGTTTTAAAATTAAAAATAAGTGTTTTTGTCTTTTTGTGGTTTTTCTATAAATTAATTACTAATTAATTACTAATTACCTAATTAAACTACTTTAAATTAAGAAAGATACTAAATGAACAGTAAAAATTATAATAAAATTTCTAAAATTATTTTATAACATATAAAAGCTATAAAAATATATAAAAACTAGGTTTTACTTAATAAAAACTAATTATGCTATTTAAAACTAATTATTACTTAATTATTAATAAAACTAAGATTAATTCTAATAAATACTAAATAATAGAATAAAAATCTGAGAAAATTACTATAAATACTTTAATATAATAGGTAATTAATAAAAATATAAAAATGACAAATACTTAATTAAAATCTAAAAATGAAAAATAAAATTTAATTCACATTAAATAGAAACTATCACTTAATATTAAATTGATTTTTCTTGATTTTTATTTTATAAAACTATTTTACCACTAAAAACAACAAACTTTTACAAAAACAACTTTTATGAAAATAAAAAATAAGCACTTGAGGTGCTTATTTAGTCAACAGTTGACTTTTGTTGACCAAAGGGGCAAAATAAGCTAAAATCAGCTTAGGTGGGACCCACAATGGGTTTTTCTGTTCTAAATAACTTAAATGAACATGAATAAACCATAAAAATCACAAGGAGTCCACAGAATAAGCAATAAGATCAAAAATAAGCACATTTAAACATGTTTGAAACTGAAAATGGGGACAGAACTTTGGGCTTAATTTAAGTGGGTCCCAGTGGATCTCAGGTCAACCCAATGGTCATACCATGCACCCTGGTAGGAGGGGGGTTGAAATGAACCAAGATGGGAGTAGTGGGCCCACTGGGGTGATCAGAAACCACCACCAAAGTGGTGGTGGTGGTCTGATGAGCTGCTGCAGCAGGGTAATGGCACACCCTGCAGCCTACTTTGGGTGGCTGTAGATCCCATAGAAAAATTGGTAAAAATGCAATAACATAAGGAAAATGAAGTTAAGCTAGGACACAACAAGTATAAAGAAGTTTCCAGGTCTAAATCAACTTACATAAATCACAAGAATTCCTAGAAATTTTGGTTTTTTCTGCACAAACTAAGCTTTGACTTTTTGATTAAACTAGAGATTTGACTTAAGTGAACTTTAATCTAATCTAACAAGCTTGGTAACATGTAATAAGCTAAAATCAAGTTAAACTTACCTAGAACTACAAGTTACAAGCTCAGTTTAAAGGTTTATGGGCTTAATTACCACCACAGTTAACTGTGGTGGTGTGGCTTTGGTGATGTTGACTTTTTTGTGTTTAGAGTGCCAATTTAACAACTCCTAAACCCTAACCAAACTTAATGCAAGCCAATGAAAAGAGAATCAAAAAAACAGCAACAACACACCACAGCTTACAACTAAACCAAACACCCCTTTAACTACAATTTATTCTATCAGATTTTAATCTAGACTAATTTCCAGCAACCTAATGAACTAAACTAATGGAATAACTTATTATTAAGCATATTAAACCACTAAATGCAACAATTAATCATAACAACTCAGAGTTTCTAGATTAAGCATTAAAAACTCAAAATCATCTATTCTACACTAAAATAGGAATATTCCAAAACATACATATCCATATCACTGCTGATCATAAACAATTTGAAGCAATGGAACAATTCACAACAAAGCTAAATAGATCTAAATATTGTATTATGAAAGGAGCTGAATCAAAAGATTTGAGTTGAAAACCTTACAATAACCAAATCCCTAACTGACATAGGGGAAACTCACAATCCAGGCCTATCTTTAGATAGGCATATCACCACCATGAAGAACCATTTTTCACTACTAATTGGCCACCACAATTCCAATCCATACCCACTTTGACTTTTGTTGACCATATTGAATTTTTGAGCTAGACAGCTTCAATGCAAAACCAATTGCACTCCTTTACTTATATTAAGCTACAAAGAAGCTTTTAAGAGCTTAAATGAAAAGGTTTTAATGGCAATGTAATTTGAACAAGATTTTAACCAGTAAAAACTTAAGAATTTTTTATTACAACTGAAATCAACAAAGAGACTGAGAATTGAACCTGAAAGCTTGTATTAATATTAAAAGTCGATTACAACAATAAACTAAGATCACATAAATAAAAGAGTTACATGATTTAAAATTAAACTAAAGGCTTAAAACTAAAATTAACTACTCTTTTGACTGCTTCCCTTCTCTTCCTTTTTATCTTGAGCCTTTAGGGTTTCAGTGGGACCCACAAAGCATTTCCCAACTCCTTTCTTAACCACAGGATCAATAGAAGACATCTTGGCCGTTCTTCAAATTTTGGCGCCAAGTTGGTTTTGTTTGTTTTCTTGGAAATAGTTGATGCCAGGGGGATTCTTTGGACTTTAGTTGTTGTTTGGTTAGGCCAAGGGGGGGGGGATAGTTGGAGTGTTGCAGGAGTGAAGGTGGGGTGTGATAATTGTGTTGCAGGGTAGTAGCAGGGGTAGGGGTGTGAGGTGGAAGAGGTGGAGTTGACTGGGTCAAAGGTTGGGGTATATGGTTATTATAAAACGGGGGGAAAGGGTTTTGGTTAAAAGGGTTGGATTTGGTTGTGGGCTGGTAGGGTGGGCCTGGATCAGGTTTTGGAGTTATAAGGATGGAGTGGGCTATAAATGTGTTGGGTTTGGAATTGGGTTAAAAATATAAAGGGTCCGTTTGTATACTAACTTAACAAAGCACAAGGACCATTCATGTAATTCCGGCAAAGTAGAGGGACTTGAGTTGTAATTTATTCCAAATACCTTCCAAAGGTAAAATCTGCCAAATGCTGAAACTCTAGGGACCTTTTATTGCAATTTTGGATTTTGAGGAGTAAAAGTGTAATTTTCTCAAACTTTTTCACCCAAGGACTTATTTTGATACTTTTTGACTTTTCTTTGCCTTGGGTTGACTTTTCTTTCATTTTAAACTTCCAAGGACTAGTTTTGCCAAATTTTGAAACTTGAGGGACTGAAATTGCCAATTGTGCAAACTTTGTTCGTTTTTCATTTGTTTTTAAACATTTTGCATCTAAGACATATAAAACACACTTTTGGGATAAATTGTGTATTTTGATGCGTTTTTGGGTGTTTTTGGATGTTTTGGCAGTCCAGATACTATAAAAATGATGAGTATTTACACACTCATCAATCCCCCACACTAAACTATTGCTAGTCTCTAGCAATCTTTTGAGAAAAACTGAATGGATTTGAAACTCTTTACCAAAAGCCATCACTTCTGGAGTAGCCAGGTGTAAGAACTGTGGCACACCTGATAACCGTGTGATTTTGAGCAAATCACCAGCTGTCAACGGATTTGATTAGTCTTTACCAAAAGCCGTTTGCTTCTGGACTAGCCAACTCTTGATGGAATAGTCAACATCTTGGTGAGCTGATTACCAATTATGGATTTTCCACGGCCTTTACCACAAGCCATAATCTTGTGGGCTAGCCAACTCATTTGTTTTTGGGGAGTTGAGGAACCATACAATTTTGGGCAAATTGCAAGCCATAAACGGATTTGAGATGTCTTTACCAAGAGCCGTTTGCTCCTGGACTAGCCAATCCCTTTTGTCGGTTAGACAAGGCAGACTAATTACCACAAAAATTTTGAAGCACTAGTGAAAAAAAATTTTTGAAATTTTTTTTGAAATTTTGGCTAAAAACGGGGGTATTATATAGTAAAATGTGATAAAATTCGCTAGAATAGCGAATACCCCCCCCCCCCCCCCCCACACTTAGGATGAATATTGTCCTCAATATTCAAAATCCCGACTATTATGCCGACATTTTGAACGTAAAAGGGCAACATTACAGGCTGAGCGTGGAAAACACCATTTTGTTTTTTTTTCACTCTTGTAACCATAGCATGGGGGACTCCCCCACACTTAGGGTGAAAACCCTATATGCATGCTACTATTTTTGTTTACCGAGTCGCTAGCTTGACTCGACCCCGAATTCATTTGTACTTGGGGAATGTGGAAGAAGTGATCTCCATCGGACTTTCATTCAAAATGTTTGGACAAACATATCAAGCACGTGAAAGTTCCACACCGATGAGATAAGTGCCCGGCTCAAGATAACGATACATGAAAATGCCGGGATCAAATATAGTGTCCTCACTCCCGAAGGAGTGAAGAACAAGAGAAGTCACCCTGTAGGTGAAGAAAAGGAAGAAAACCATGACGAAAATCATGAGTTGATCTTCTTCCTCAAGAGGAGGCTCAATAGCCCGAGTTTGGATTTCAAAGGGTAAGCTCGTAAACAACCCGGGAGGGTGGGTGGGAATTTGCAAATTCTCATAATTGAGAGCATCTCCCCCCGGGCTATCAAACTCCGGAGGAGTCATGATATGATGAGTGAGTTCACCGGAGAACTCCTCATGAAGAGAATTATTCACAAGATGTGAGTTTGTGAACTCATGTTCCATTGTGGACTCATCACAATCCTCGTCAAAGATTGGATTGTTAGAAATCATAGTGAATTCAGATTCGAATTCAAATAGAGGATTGGTGAGAGTCGTATTGAATGTTTCGGGAACAAAGAGATTAACATTCTCTATTGGACTGCTGGGATCAGAAGTGAGTGACGGATCATGATATAGGAGACTTTCAATTTCTCCCAGATCGGCTTGGAAATCGAGGAGACCATCATCACTTTCCACTGAAAGTGGATTGATGTGAGCAAGTTCATCAGCGAACTCCTCAAGAATATGATCATCATCAGAATGTGGAACTGACGCCTCAACATACTCGATGTCTCCATGAGATGTACAATCATCATTAAAATCTGAGAAAGTCTTAAAATGATCGTTAGGACACTCAATGGGTGAAGGAATATCACATACATGATCCAAAGTTCCCTGTGACTCTCTTGGGATTGGGACAAGGATCTCAACACTAGACTTTATTAATTCGTCCGATTCCTTATTAGGAACAGTGCTAAGATGCTCATCCCCCATGTTTAGAGAGTGAGTGTGAACTTCGGGTGTGATAACAACAGACTGAGGGAGTTTAGAAGTACTAGCAGTTATGGAATTTTCAAGTTCCATTTGATCAACGGCTAGTGACTCCGTCACATTATTTTCTCCCTGATTCTCCATGGAAGGAATCACAACAGATGAATCTGATGAATCTTTTTGAATAATAACAATGTTATCTTCATCATCATCATTGTCATCATCATCATCATATAGAGCAGCATAGCGAAGATTGGCACGTATTTTAGCCGCTCTTTGCTCAGCAAGTAATTCTTCCATGCTCATTTCGTTTCTAGCATCTCATTCTTCAGCAAGTAATTCTGCCATTGATTTTTCATGAGATTCCTGAAACGATGTAGTAGCCAACCCCTCCTTAAATTTTTTAAATGCATCAAGAACCTTATCACAAAGGTCTTGCGGGAATTGAGGGGTTGCTTGGGTAATTGGGTCTTGTAGAGGTGGGTCTTGACATGAATAGTCATAATTGTTACAAGGAAATGAATTCCCTGTTTGACAATCCGAGCTAAAGTGAGGACCTCCACAATATTCACAACAGTAAGACTGATGTGGCTGTGGGTCGTATGTGCTAGAGTCATAATTGTTATCAGGAAACTACTCATAGACAAGCGTGTTGCCCGATTGACAATCAGAACTGTAGTGTAGGCCACCACAGTACTCACAACAGTTAAACTGTTGAGTCTGGTTTGGTGAATTGTATGGATATTGGTCGTAACCAAAATTTTGATTATTTTGACAATCAAAACCTTGGTGAGGACCTCCACAATATTCACACGAAAAGTTTGGTGTATTTTGATACGAACAATCATTGTGGTATGGATAATATGATTCTTGCTCTTATGAATGTGATGGGTAATTGGAAAAATTTGAAGAGTCGTTGAATGAGTTCAGATTAGGATCATAAGCAAATGAATTACTCGACCCACAAAACAAACAACTCCCATTTTGAATATCATTACCACATTGCACACATGTACACCAACGACATGGCAAACCAAAAAGAGGCTCACCACAACCAACACAAGGAATAAAATCCGGAGGTGGGACAAGTGGTGTGCTCTTAGAGCTAGCAATTTCCACCACTTCCGTTATGGTCTCGGGTTTTTGTTTTTGATAAACGTGAAGATTGGGTAAGTCGTTCTTTTCAGTCACTGCCATAAGCTCAGTACGTTGCTTGACAAACTTTTAACCGTAAACCGTGAAAGGTTAGGGTCAATTCTTGATGGTTTAGGAGCAATTGTGAGCTTAGGTTTTTGAACAACTGTAGGTTGGACGTATTTAGCACTTCCATCGTCAGAGGGAAGTACAGGGTCCTTTGTCACCTCGGTTTCTTGATCCATTTCCCTCACCGGAGAGGGAATAGGGATCGAAGGTCCATCATAATCACTACGACATCTCGATATCTTTGATAAGGCCATAAGTTTTTCAATTTTACTCTCAAAGGCCCATTGTTCAAAGAAATCGTCATCGAGAGATGCCATTAGAATCAATTACGGGACAAGTGTAAGAAGTTAGAATCAAAAGGATAGAGGGTAAAGGAATGAAGAATCAAAGATGTGAGAGGGTAAAGGTGAATATTTTTGGTGTTTTTTGAAAACATTTTGTAAGAAAGAAAATCTTTTTGTGTTCATTGAAAACTAATTTTACAAAGTTTTCAGGAACTGTTTTTATGAAAATATACACAAGAATGGTAGATATACAATGGATGTATACCCAGATTCACTAATCTGTAAAACCGTTTAGAAAACGCGCACAACCTCCCCGGCAACGGCGCCAAATTTTGATTGACGCTAAACCACCAACTTATATTGACCAAGGAATGGTCAACAAAGTCAAATAGCCTAGATCAATACTCCGGTAATATAAGGTATCACCGGGTCGTTATGTCCCGACGAGGTGTGGATGGTTAACAAACGGTTTCGTGATCGGGTGAATTTGGATGAAAAGGGGTTTGTGAATGATTTGAACTAAGGAATCTACAATGAAATAGCTTAAACAAGCTATATGAATAAGACGGGAAGCTAAGAAAAACCAGAAACGATTTAAACCTAAAAACGCGTACGTAACGTTTAAATAAAACGTAAACGTACAAAATAAAAAGTGAAAACGGAAATCTGAAAACACCCAGGGGGTGAAAATGACTTTTTTACAAACTTAAAGGTAAAAGAAAATTTTTAGAAAAAAGAAAATAAATTTTAACACTAATTAATTATTTAATATTAATTAAATACTAATTATTACTAATTATTAATATTTAAACAACTTAAATATAATACAATATTATTTAAACACTAGAAAAATGAAAATAAAATTTTTAAATTTATAAAATAACTAAAAATAAGTTTTAAAATTAAAAATAAGTGTTTTTGTCTTTTTGTGGTTTTTCTATAAATTAATTACTAATTAATTACTAATTACCTAATTAAACTACTTTAAATTAAGAAAGATACTAAATGAACAATAAAAATTATAATAAAATTTCTAAAATTATTTTATAACATATAAAAGCTATAAAAAATATAAAAACTAGGTTTTACTTAATAAAAACTAATTATGCTATTTAAAACTAATTATTACTTAATTATTAATAAAACTAAGATTAATTCTAATAAATACTAAATAATAGAATAAAAATCTGAGAAAATTACTATAAATACTTTAATATAATAGGTAATTAATAAAAATATAAAAATGACAAGTACTTAATTAAAATCTAAAAATGAAAAATAAAATTTAATTCACATTAAATAGAAACTATCACTTAATATTAAATTGATTTTTCTTGATTTTTATTTTATAAAACTATTTTACCACTAAAAACAACAAACTTTTACAAAAACAACTTTTATGAAAATAAAAAATAAGCACTTGAGGTGCTTATTTAGTCAATAGTTGACTTTTGTTGACCAAAGGGGCAAAATAAGCTAAAATCAGCTTAGGTGGGACCCACAATGGGTTTTTCTGATCTAAATAACTTAAATGAACATGAATAAACCATAAAAATCACAAGGAGTCCACAGAATAAGCAATAAGATCAAAAATAAGCACATTTAAACATGTTTGAAACTGAAAACGGGGACAGAACTTTGGGCTTAATTTAAGTGGGTCCCAGTGGATCTCAGGTCAACCCAATGGTCAAACCATGCACCCTGGTAGGAGGGGGTTGAAATGAACCAAGATGGTAGTAGTGGGCCCACTGGGGTGATCAGAAACCACCACCAAAGTGGTGGTGGTGGTCTGATGAGCTGCTGCAGCAGGGTAATGGCACACCCTGCAGCCTACTTTGGGTGGCTGTAGATCCCATAGAAAAATTGGTAAAAATGCAATAACATAAGGAAAATGAAGTTAAGCTAGGACACAACAAGTATAAAGAAGTTTCCAGGTCTAAATCAACTTACATAAATCACAAGAATTCCTAGAAATTTTGGTTTTTTCTTCACAAACTAAGCTTTGACTTTTTGATTAAACTAGAGATTTGACTTAAGTGAACTTTAATCTAATCTAACAAGCTTGGTAACATGTAATAAGCTAAAATCAAGTTAAACTTACCTAGAACTACAAGTTACAAGCTCAGTTTAAAGGTTTATGGGCTTAATTACCACCACAGTTAACTGTGGTGGTGTGGCTTTTGTGATGTTGACTTTTTTGTGTTTAGAGTGCCAGTTTAACAACTCCTAAACCCTAACCAAGCTTAATGCAAGCCAATGAAAAGAGAATCAAAGCAAAACAGCAACAACACACCACAGCTTACAACTAAACCAAACACCCCTTTAACTACAATTTATTCTATCAGATTTTAATCTAGACTAATTTACAGCAACCTAATGAACTAAAATAATGGAATAACTTATTATTAAGCATATTAAACCACTAAATGCAACAATTAATCATAACAACTCAGAGTTTCTAGATTAAGCATTAAAAACTCAAAATCATCTATTCTACACTAAAATAGGAATATTCCAAAACATACATATCCATATCACTGCTGATCATAAACAATTAGAAGCAATGGAAAAATTCACAACAAAGCTAAATAGATCTAAATATTGTATTATGAAAGGAGCTGAATCAAAAGATTTGAGTTGAAAACCTTACAATAACCAAATCCCTAACTGACATAGGGGAAACTCACAATCCAGGCCTATCTTTAGATAGGCATATCACCACCATGAAGAACCATTTTTCACTACTAATTGGCCACCACAATTCCAATCCATACCCACTTTGACTTTTGTTGACCATATTGAATTTTTGAGTTAGACAGCTTCAATGTAAAACAAATTGCACTCCTTTACTTATATTAAGCTACAAAGAAGCTTTTAAGAGCTTAAATGAAAAGGTTTTAATGGCAATGTAATTTGAACAAGATTTTAACCAGTAAAAACTTAAGAATTTTTTATTACAACTGAAATCAACAAAGAGACTGAGAATTGAACCTGAAAGCTTGTATTAATATTAAAAGTCGATTACAACAATAAACTAAGATCACATAAATAAAAGAGTTACATGATTTAAAATTAAACTAAAGGCTTAAAACTAAAATTAACTACTCTTTTGACTGCTTCCCTTCTCTTCCTTTTTATCTTGAGCCTTTAGGGTTTCAGTGGGACCCACAAAGCATTTCCCAACTCCTTTCTTAACCACAGGATAAATAGAAGACATCTTGTCCGTTCTTCTAATTTTGGCGCCAAGTTGGTTTTGTTTGTTTTCTTGGAAATAGTTGATGCCAGGGGGATTCTTTGGACTTTAGTTGTTGTTTGGTTAGGCCAAGGGGGGGGGATAGTTGGAGTGTTGCAGGAGTGAAGGTGGGGTGTGATAATTGTGTTGCAGGGTAGTAGCAGGGGTAGGGGTGTGAGGTGGAAGAGGTGGAGTTGACTGGGTCAAAGGTTGGGGTATATGGTTATTATAAAACGGGGGGAAAGGGTTTTGGTTAAAAGGGTTGGATTTGGTTGTGGGCTGGTAGGGTGGGCCTGGATCAGGTTTTGGAGTTATAAGGATGGAGTGGGCTATAAATGTGTTGGGTTTGGAATTGGGTTAAAAATATAAAGGGTCCGTTTGTATACTAACTTAACAAAGCACAAGGACCATTCATGTAATTCCGGCAAAGTAGAGGGACTTGAGTTGTAATTTATTCCAAATACCTTCCAAAGGTAAAATATGCCAAGTTCCACTATCTAAGGACCAATATTGTAATTTTTTCAAAATTAGATATCCGGGGACCATAATTGGCAAATTTCTAAACTTGAGGGACCAATATTGTAATTTCCTCAAACTTCACACCAAAGGATAATTTTTGATAGTTTAAGATTTTTAAGGACCAAAAATGATTTTTCTTTCAAAATTATCCCACCAGGGACCAAATCTGCCAAATGCTGAAACTCTAGGGACCTTTTATTGCAATTTTGGATTTTGAGGGGTAAAAGTGTAATTTTCTAAAACTTTTTCACCCAAGGACTTATTTTGATATTTTTTGACTTTTCTTTGCCTTGGGTTGACTTTTCTTTCATTTTAAACTTCCAGGGACTAGTTTTGCCAAATTTTGAAACTCGAGGGACTGAAACTGCCAATTGTGCAAACTTTGTTCGTTTTTCATTTGTTTTTAAACATTTTGCATCTAAGACATATAAAACACACTTTTGGGATAAATTGTGTATTTTGATGCATTTTTGGGTGTTTTTGGATGTTTTGGCAGTCCAGATACGATAAAAATGATGAGTATTTACACACTCATCAATTTTCTTTTCTTAACCCAACCATGGTTCACTTCTAACCCAACTATGGCTAGTTCTCAACTCACCTCATTCTCACTCAACCATGGTTAACTCTTAACCACACCAAGGATGAAATATTCCCTTGGATATACCCTCTAACCTAACGATAGTTAGTTTTTAACCCAACCTCACTCACTTTTACCTATAGAGGAATATCCCATGGCATATTCTCTTCTCTCTTTTATGCCATGTGAGGAATACCTATTCTACCCTTACCCAATTATCCTTTCTACCTTTCTATCTTTGATAATTGGTTTTCTCATAAACACTTCAAAAAACAATTTCCAAATTGGCTATTGAGTTGGTAAACCTTAGATTGATTATTGATAAGGTTTAGTGTGAAGTACAATTGGGGGTTTAGCAAGGGTAGGTATTTACAAGACCAACACTCAACACTTGGGAAATTTGAACATTGGTGTGGGCAACGCGCCAGCCTCGGTAAATTTTTCCCAAATTTGGGTTTTGGCCTATAAATACCCCCTTCCTCTTGTATTCCTCACCCTTTGCTATTACTCTTTCTCTCTACATTATTTCTCTCTAATCCTCTAATTCTATCTTATGTTCTTAGTTTTCACACTAACATCTTTGAAAGAAGCTATCTGTGGAAAACTAGAAGGCGGGGGGGGGGGGGGGGGGGGGTTGAATAATTTTCTGTCTTTTTCGTTTTATAAAGTTTGCTTATAAAGAGTAAATTCAGTTTATAAAAACTTTGATTCAAAAATGTAGATTTGAGTTTGTTTACTATTGTTGTTTGAAAACCACTTAATTAGATTGTGGAGTAAAAACTACAATGTTATTTATCTCATACACACACAAACACACACACACACACACATATATATATACGTATATATATATATACGTATATATATATATATATATATGTATATATATATACGTATATATATGTATATATATACGTATATATATATGTATATATACGTATATATATGTATATATACGTATATATATGTATATATATACGTATATATATAATGTATATATATATATATATATATATATATATATATATATATATATATATATATATATATATATATATATATGTGTATATATATACATATGTATATATGTATATATATGTATATATATGTATATATAATATATATATATATATATATATATATATATATATATATATATATATATATGTATATATATATGTATATATATATGTATATATATATATATATATATACATATATATATATATATATACATATATATATATATATATATATATACACACATATATATATATACACATATATATATATATATATATATATATATATATATATATATATATATATATATATATATATATATATATATACACATATATATACACACACACACATATATATATATATATATATATATATATATATATATATATATATATATATATATATATATATACCTTTTAGTTTATTTATATGAGATTGGTGTTGTGAACGGAACTTAGTTTGATCTTTATGTGAAATCAATGCATGCACAACACAAGCTATTATAACTATATATTAAACGTAAATAGGTAAGTAAGCAAAGAGTGAGAGATGGAAAGATCAAACCGAGAGACAAAGAATTTATAGTGGTTCGGCTACAAGGACACCTTCCTTGCCCTACTCCACTCCCCGAGCACCGAACTCGAGAGTTTTCTTCACTATGTCAATATGCTCCCTTATGGCGGAGAAAACCGTACACACCTTAGCTTACACCAATTTAACGACGCAAAGCTAAATATCGAGTTCTAATCAAAGCTAGAACTAATCTCTGTAGGATTGTGAATTCGTGATATGTCGAATTATGTGGTGAGTTAGGAGGTCTTGGTAGATGGAAGTAGATGATAAACATGGTTAACAAGTTAGAGAGAGAAAGAGAGAGAGGGTAGTTTCTTAAGAGAGAAAAACACACTAGTTGGGTGTGTGTATTGAAATAACCAACCCTCTCCCTTGGTGGGAAGAGGGTATATATACAATTACAATATATGACCCATAAAACGGGCTGTGGAGTGAGCTGACAGTGGGTAAAGATCCGACCCACTCCACAAGTATAACTATAACTAGACTAATTCTATGATATCTAATCTAATAATAATAAGCCTACGAGCTACATTAATGCTAAATAGATACTTGGGGTGACCGAATCTTCATATGAATATTTATATTCCTAACAATCTCCCCCTAAGGGAGGTCACCCCGGAAAATAAATTCTGAATTGTGGCATTCTTGTAATCTTGTAGCTCGTAGTTTCTGATTCTTCACTTTTAGCTCACTTTGTACTTCAAGCAATGATCTTGTGATTAATGTTCCTTTGGCATGTGTGATCTTTGAGCATTCTTTGAGATCATCAGCCACCGTAAATCTCCAAGCTCATCCTTTGTGGACTCGCCTCCATGTGATGTAGTGACCATCGGACCGTCATGCTCACACTTTTCTAGATCATGAAACTTTGCATCAGAGTTGCGGAAGCATTGTTGTTGATCTTTCACTTTTCATGATGTCTTTAATTGTGAGTGTGGAGTGTGAGCATGAGGTTATGAATTGACATCTCTTTTGCCATCAGCTGCAACCATCGGGTGATCCTGCAAACAACAGTTAGCAATAAACACATGAAAGTGTCTTTGTTCACCTTCGTTGAATAGGGTTGCAAGAATCACGGTTCCCTGTTTATCAGTATAAATACTGCCTGTGATCAGGTAGAATTCCAAAGAACTTCCTTGACAGGGTTTCACATCTGTACTAGCCGTTCTCAAACCGGAGCATCTCAAAGTAGACAACACGGAGTGAGTGAACCAGTGAATTAATGATTCACCGATTAATGAGGAAATTGATTTTGAAAAACAATCGCGTATTGCTAGATAAAGAGTTTTTGCAATACAACGAGAGTTTTATGAGAAACATCAATTTTATGTCAAATACTTTTGTTTGAAAATTATGCGTAGCCAATGTGCTCGAAAGAACGTAGTTAAGCACATCGAAAGGTTTTCCAAAAGTATCCGTCAATTCATTTCCTGGAACAAGTTTGATTAAAAAATGAATCACCCCATTGTTGAGTTCCAGTTGTCACTAGTTCGATCCATGAAGGATCTCACATGTCACCTACCAAGAGCTTGTATGATGTTCACTCTAGAAGGATTTCCATCTTCATTGTGAATAATTGCATATCACTCAGATGTTCTGGCAATACCACAAGGATAATGTGTAGGACTCTAAATATTTTATCTTACTTTCCACATTATGTGAAACAGTAAGCATATTGGAAGTGTGTCCTAGTGAGATTTATGGATGATCTCTTTGGCTCTAGACTCAATAGTGTGTTTTGATCCGCTCCTGGAGACTGGGGAGGCGTCTCCTCATTTAGGTATCAACATAGCTCGCAATGAGCGGTCGATGCATTGCACAGGGTTCCCCGTGAGAATAAAACAAGCTCTTTTGAGAGAACTTGAATGATTAGGAAGTTAAGTGCAGTGCGTCACTGGGTCCATGATGTCTTGTCTTCAATACTAGTAACTGCCAGTAGCTTATGAATTGAACCCGGTTTCTGCCCTAAGGTTGAATATATGGAGGGCTATTTCTTTTCACCCTTTCTTATTTCATCTCTATTTAATTCTTTGTGCTTACCGAGACTTCATCAGTTGAACCTTGTTGGGTTTGTTCCAGTCCTAGTTCTATCTCAGTCAGCACTCTTCCGTTTCTCACTTTCTCCTTTTTTAATCATTCCTAAGGACTTCTATTCTATCTAGAGAATTGTCCCTGGGAAGATCCTTCCGGTTCTGGTGGATCATGGGAACTCATACCTAACCTTAACCATCCTTATAACTCCATGCATTAAAGTAAATGGCCAGTCTTTGGTATTTTTCCACAAACGCCTTTTGCTCCCCCTCAATATGTGCATCGATATACGAAAGAGTCTAGCACATATGTGGAAGCCTATTATTGAGTCCAAAAGATCACGTTTGATTATCAGATTTCATATTTAAATCACATTCTCTCCCCCGATCAAAAATTACAAACCTTTCAAGATTTTGGATCTCAATTGATTTAAATAAGTTACAAAACGTTTGGTAGAGAAATGCGATCAGTTTTAATATTTTCTGATAAAAGGAACCTTTTTTCTGCTCCCCCTCAATCTGTGAGGGAGGTAGTTATGTGTCAGAATTGATGAGTTTACAAAATATTTGAAGTTTTAACGAAAAACTCTTTGAAAAATTCTCATACTGACACATAACCATCACAAAATGTATTATTGCTTATTATGTACAAAGTGGAGAGTTTTGATGATACATAAAATTTTGAGAAATCACTCTCCCCCTCAATCAATGATGGATGTTAAGACTGAAATAATTGATGTCATTGATTGAGTGAAAATTTTTATCAAAATGTGGATTCAGTTTGATTTTCAACAAAAATTTCATGGTACTACCAAGTTTTTCACAAATACTTTCCGGAAAAATCATAGAAGGGAAAGTATTGGTGATAAAAAGAAGATTTCTCTTTTTACACAAGAAATGATGTACTAAAGCGTACATCTGATCGAGGGTGCATGAATGTAAAGTAATTCACGCTCGGATGAACGATACCCTTTGCTAGGAACAACCGTCTTTTTGGCGAAGTGTTTTCCTCATTTTGAAAAACGGGTTGCTATCTGAAGTAATAGCAAGCCATAATTTTGAAGTCCGGGTTACAGTCTGAAATGACTGCAAGCCATAATTAAAGAAGATTTTGAGATGCGACATATTTTAGAAAAACATTATTTGGAATAAAAAATAAAAAAAACTTTCGCTCAAGCATATGTATGTTTCCGTGTCATTATTGAATGACATTTTTAGAAATGTACATAATATTAATTACACGAGAGACATGCCGCGAGAAGAATATTTTTAAAATTTTTTATATTTTTCCGTTTTTATGGATTTTATATGTTATATATATATATATATATATATATATATATATATATATATATATATTATTTACAATTTGATAAAGTATATGTACAAAGGATATTATGCAGTTTAAGAGGATGTTGACCAGAGTACCGAAAATAGGATATCGGTCTGCAAGTTGTAGAAGTCAGAAGTCAACATCTCTTAAACATTCACCACCAAAGCTTTCGAGGCTCCTGAATAGTTGTCAGAACTTGAGCCTTCTCAATATGAAGCTTTGATAGCTCAACGATGTATCATCTCACCCTTGAATAGATCTTCTCATCTTTCTTCCTACTGAAGGCTGAAGTAATGCGTACCAAAAAGTATCCAGAGACCACTTCCCCCAAGTAGTTGAAGTGATGCAATCAGTCTCATTATATGAAGCTCAAAAACCTGAAGCACACACTCAATCAATTTTGTACCTCTTTTATCATCAGAAACTGTTTCTTACATCTCTTCCCCCACGTAGTTGGAATAATACACCAAAAGAATGAGTTAAAACATTGATCTTCTCTGCGGTTATGACATTTGTCTTCCTGGAATAACTTCAATTAGGAAGAAGTATAAAGCTCATCACGTGTACTCATTGTGTGTTCTGATGTATGTCTCCTTCCCCCTTGCTGGTTTTGATATTTCAGAATCAGCAACACATTTTTCGCACATATGCTTGAAATCTTATGAGAAGAACAAAATTAGCTCAAATGAATCTGTGAGAATCAACTTGCCAAAGAACAATGTGAGCACATCTAATTAGGGATTAACACAGACTTTTCACTCTCCCCTAATTAGTGCTCTCCCCCAAACTGTCAACCTTTCTAATGACTTCCTTAAATATGAAGAAGTCTTTTGATAATTAAATGCATATTGTCTTTAGTCTTCTAACATGCAGCGGAAAATGTCGAATAGACTGTAGACTCGGCCTTCTTCAAGGTTGTCCATTTGGGGAATAGAATATCAACATCTTCATCTCACCAAATGCATTCCAGTTATTACACATGCACCCAACAGAAGTAGAAACGATAACACCAAAGTAACAGGTTGAAGCACTGATCATCTCTGCGGATATCAACTCCGGAATAAATGATTAAGCCCCGATGAGGCAAAAAATGAACCACTTTTAGGGGGTCATTTAAGCCCGGAATTGAATTTATTTGATCAAATATTACCCTAAATCATTTCTTTTGTGATTTTAGGTACATTGGGAAAGAAATCTGGAAAAGGAAGCAATTCGAACATTTTTGGAGCATAAAAGTGAAGAAAACGCCAAAGACTTAATTTTCCATGCTGGGAACAGTGTATGATGGCGTCAAGAGGAAGTATTTGACGACATCAAGAGTAAAGTTCATGACGACCCAGAAGAAACCTGAAGGCGTCACATCAAGAGCGTCAAGAGTTAAAATCATGACGGCCTGCATAAGGGGACAACATGACGGCGTCAGATCTAGATCTAGGCAGTCCGAGGAATTATTTGGCGGCGAGATGACGGCGTCAGCCCTTTGTTCTTGACGCCGTCACTTTCTAAAATCTATATATAGTTTTCTAATTTTCATTCATTGAGAGGAATTTGTGTGGAGAAACCCCAGGGCCGAACCTTGTACGTATTTTACAGCTTTTTCAAGGGTTTTCATCCCTTGAACCCTTTCATGTGCTATTAAGATAAGTCTTCTCTTAATTCAATCAATATGTCTATGTGTTGGTTGTCTATATCTCGTACTTGTCTTGATTTCAACATGCTAGGCTAAATTTATCTTGTGTTTGCTTAGATCTAATGAAACCTAGATTTTAATTATGTGTTGATTACTTGTTTATGGTTGTATTAGATGAATGATTTCAATGTTAGGCTTAAGAAAACTGGCAGATCTCCAATTGGTAACATGCTTGACCGTCTTAGGAAACATGAACCGATGTGTACTAGGTTTTATTGGTTGTATTTAATGTATGAGTAAATTCTAATGATCCCATGTTAGGAGCTTATTAGCTGGCTCGACATAGGAGTGAAGTAGGCACTCATAGGATTGGGGAAGTAAGTACGCCACCCCATGAATAGTATTAAGGAATACAATCCGTCATCCACGCAACTATAACAAGTAATTAACGTGTAAAAGATATCTAGGGAGTAGTGAAATCTAAGTAAACACATTTCTCTCACATATTGCTCACAACTTTAGTATAATTAGTTTTATTTCATTTTTAGTATTTTATTTTGATTGCATCTGTAGTATTGGGTTAGTTGACTAGCAACTAATTCCGCCCAAATCCTTCAAACCCGAGATTTTTACTTGCTTTCTAAAAAATATAAAAATACAAAAAGAATCATCCCTCATCTCTAGACCTAGTCTTTAGGTTTTCTAATCCTAGCGACACTATTCCTTGCTGAACGATCAATCCCCCGGTACTTGTCATTATACTATACTACATCGATCAGGTACACCGCCTGGTGGGGGTTGCAAGCTTCTCGAGATCCCTCGAGAGGTAAAGCTTGGTGCAACCCTACGCACATCAAGTTTTTGGCGTCGCAGCCCGGGGAATAGTTATTGTCTAGGTTAGAATTTCTTTTTATTAGGTCTACTTGCTAGATTCCTTTCTAGTAAGATTTTATTTTTATAGGTCTTCTTTAGTCTATCTTTTCTTTGTGCCTTTGTTAGTTAAATAAATCCATTGACTATTCCGTTAGCCATTATGGAGAACGTGAATCCACCGTACTACCAACCACGAAATTCACCCACTCCAAATGACATCTTGATGTTTAAACAACATGAGGATGAACCTATCTATGATGCATGGGCTTGTTTTAAATATTTACTCCGAAAAGTCCCTCATCATAATTTCGATCTGTGGTCCCAAATTGCAATATTTTACCATCGTGTCGACCACTATACCAAAATGGACATTGACCATGCCGCAGATGGGGACCTTTGGGGATTAAGTGTTAATGAAGCATGGGAAGCCATAGTGAATTGTGCCAAACTTGCCAAAAAAATGGACAACCCAACAAACATTGTTACGGATCAATTAATAGCAAGTTTAAGGGAACAGGCAAGAAGATTGTTTGGGGATAAGCGTATAGATGAGATAATTGGGTGCACGAAGTGGTTTGATTTCACCACAATACAAGCTGAGCACATTGGTAATCTTGATAAGATGGAGGATAGAGTTGAAAATCTAAGCCCACCAAGTACCCCACAAGTCCTACCATCATTTGAGGAATACACACCACCCGTGACTTACCCGGAAGAAGTAGATGAGACTTTAGGAGTCCCAATAGAGGTAGAACCCTTGTACCAAACACCACTAGAGGATATAGGTTTGAATACTTGTAGTGATAACCTTACTCTTAGTTCTAGGGAATTACCTAGTGTTGATCAACCGGAACCTCAATCTTCACACAAATTTCCATCCTTAGATATACATCTAGGAGACAAAAGAGGAGCTGACCCACCCATCAACCCATGTAGTCGGGGTAGTGTTAGGATAAAGGTAGTGGACTCTAAGCCTTGTAGAGAGGAAGCCAATATAGGAGTGGAAAATGACCTTACATGCTTACATCACCCATTTATGATTGATCACAAGAAACATTATGGGTTTAAACCGGGTTTATTAGGTCAAGATGGATCCCCAACTAGTAGTCTCTTGAAGTTGATAGAAAATGATCCCTTTCTAGGAGAAAATTTTAATCCACCCATTAACCCGATTGAATTTGGTAAGGTTATGATTATAGGAGCACACCCCTTTGAGCATATAATTCATCCACCACACTTTCCTCACGAGGCATATTTCCACCCTAAGGGTGTGTATCGCTACTTCCACCTGCACTTAATCCTAAGTGTAGGGAAAACCTCCCCTATTTCCGTTAAATAAGGGTAGAGTCAGGCTCGTGACTCGAACAAAAACAGGCGCTTCTTGGGAGGCAACCCATGCTTTGTGTGATTTTTATTTTGTTTGTTTGTTATTTGCTTCCGTATGCATGTTTTATTTTTATTGTTGGTAGATCATGTTTCAAAACTAAATAGTGGAAATACTTTATTTTGTTGTTTGGCCTAGTCATAACTTCACCCAAAGGTATTTTTGCAAAAGATAAGTGTAATGGGAAACCCCAAATATGTTTTTAAGAAACAAACCGATCATGATTCTCCACAATATTAAATGAACATGTATATTCGTAATTGTTAGAGTCAAATGCTTATATCGAGTCATAATGAAGTTTTGCAGGATTTTCCAGGAAGTAGAACCAAGTTTTTCCAGAAACTTTCGGGAAACTTAACATAAGAATTTCTGCAAGTCACTTCTGACGGCGTCATGAGTTTGCTCTTGACGGCGTCACGTGTAAAAATATGGAAATTTTACCGGTTTTATTTTTCTAACGGAGTCTTAAAGTTATTGTTGAATTATAAAGTTTTATAATCTCCAGGAAATCTGCAAACTTCATTCCACAAGCATTATATCTTATTTTATTTTCTAGGATTTAGTAACATATGTAGATTGCCGCTGATTTTATGCGAGGTTGCTGATGAGTGTGTAAATACTCATCATTTTTATTGTATCTGAACTGCCAAAACATCCGAAAACACTCAGAAATGCATCAAAATACAGAAATTATCTCAAAAGTGTGTTTTATATGTTTTAGATGCAAAATGTTTAAAAACAAATGAAAAACGAACAAAGTTTGCATAATTGGCAGTTTTAGTCCCTCAAGTTTCAAAAATTGACAAAACTAGTCCATGAAAGTTTAAAACGAAAGAAAAGTCAACCCAAGGCATTTAAAAGTCAAATATTATTAAAAACGATCCTTGGGTAAAAAGTTTGAGAAAATTACATTTTTGGTCCCTGTACTTTCTAAATTGGCATAATTGGTCCCCGGGTGGTCTGAAATGGAAAAATTACATTTATGGTCCCTTGGTTTATCTAACTTGGCAGGGATGGTCCTTTTTATAATTTTGAAAAACTGGCAGAATTACCCCCCAAACTTTCAGCCTATTGCATGAATGGTCCTTGTGACTAATACCTACTAACCAAATGGACCCTTGATTATTATTAGTCCAAACCAAACATTACCCCAAGCCCATTACCATCCAAGCCCAACACTCCTCAAATAAATAAACCCACTCCCCCGTTTTTAATATTATCCCAATCCCCAGTCAAACCCTTCGTTGACCCCAAATCCCTCCCCTCTCACACGTGAACCCCTGCTCCAAAGCCTGCCATAGCCAACACCCAACACCATCATCATCCCTATCTCCCACACTCCACATCCTACTCTCACATTTCCTCTACTTAAATCCAAAACCTACACCCCCTGCTACAAGTTATGTCTGCCAAATGGTTATAATACCCATCTTCCTGCCAAAATGAAATTAAAGGTTGAGATCAACTCCAAGCAATCCAATGGTGGGGTTTTACTGAGAGAAAAAACAAGTAGAAGTGGACAAAGCATCAAGTGGGGAGAAAACCCTAAAAATTTAGTATAAGTAGTTCATTTGTAAGCCATTTGATGGCAGTAGGTTTTAGTTATTAAAAATAGAGTTTAGGGTAATTTAGTTTTAGTATAAGCTTTATTGTTTTAGTTTTACTCTCACTATTGTAATCCTTAAAAACTCAGTTTAATGCAATTTGAGGTTTTCTTTCATTACTTGGCTAAATTTACATTTCTGCTTCTTAAATTATTTCACTGCTTAATTTTTATTCAAGTTGCTTATTTGTGGTTTAGTTGGCTTAGTTACTCAGTTGTTTTCAAAAACCAGGTATAATTTGGTCCATAACTTTGAAATTTTAAAACAGTTGCCATCACAAGGAGTGTTTGGCTCTAGTTGGATTTGGAGGTTTTGGTAACTTTTAGCTCATAATTGAAATTGTGTTAGCTTTAGTCAGATCATATGGGTATTTTAGAGTCAGTATTTATCATGCTTGTTCAGAATTACAGCTTACCTTGTGGTATCTAAAAATTGTTAGTTCAATACTGTGTAAAAATTGATGTAGGTTAGATGCAGTCTAAGCTTCATTCAGTGGTTGTTTTTGCTTCATAATAGCTCATTTAGGTTAGTCTCACATGTCAATGCTTGGTCTTGGACTTTGAGAGTCAAACTCACCATTTGACCCAACTGCAGTCCCTTGCACATCAGGTCCCAACCAACCCCTTTGATCCAAGTTTTAAGAAGGTTGGAGTAGGATTTAGAGTGGAAATAGGTCTTATATATTGTCAGTTGTGTACGGGTGAAGATAGTTGAGCTTATTTGGCATTTCAAAGCTCATTGGGCTGGTTTTTTTTGGCATGCTATTCCATTTTGACCCATTCACCAACATGGCCTGCTGTAACAGTCCCTTTTTACTCTCATATCTAGGTTAGCTTACATAAATTTTAGTGTATAATTTTAGTTTTACTAGTCTTTAGTTGTGTGAACTTTAGTTATTTAAGCTTTTTGTAGATTGTGAAGCTAAGTTGTTGGCTTATCCTTGGCCTGCCATCTTGCCCTTTAGGCTGCTGCATCAGTTAAACTTGTCCCACATCAACCTCCAGAATAAGCTCACACAAGTCCCTTTGTGAAGCCAGGTCTGAGCTTTTGGTTGATTTGGAAGCACCATTGTTCCAGCTTATGCCCCTTGCTCATTTTCTATCCCTTTACCTATTTAAGTGCTCCCTTGTAGTTACCTAGTTTCCTATTCCATTAGTTTGTAGTTTTTAAATGTTGGTTTTATATTATTTCATGTTTTTATCTTAGATCAAATAGTATCATGTAGGTTGTCTATCTATCTGATCATTAGAGCCCATTGCCAAGTGATAATTAGGTTCTCATTTAAGTTTTATAGTTAGTTAGTAGGATAGTCTTAACTTAATTCAGCTTATTGTTCATTTTGGTTGGCTTATTCAAGGGCTGCAAACCCCACTTGGGACTGCCCTGCATCAGTGTGAGTGAGCCATTTCATAAGCTCTTTCTGAGCTTTTAAGTGGACCCCACCCCAAGTGCCTTAGATTTTTAAGAAGCCCTCCAGCTCAACTTGCTTTCTCAGTACCTGGATTGGATTTTTTAGCTTATTGTATAAGCTGAATGTGACCCTAAAGTTGATTGCAGGGGGTACTTGTGCACCAGTTCGCTGGATTTGCTTATTGGCTTAAGTGGTTTTCTCTGAGCATTTCTTTGGTTGAGATTAGTTGTTTCAAACATATATAAGCTGTTTGTACTCCTATTTAGCTTTTGGTAGCTTATTGCACTATCTGCTTATTTATTAGAGCTTATTTGAAACTGCTTATTGCCATTTCTGCTTATTTCTAAAGTTTCCAAGTTTTTATTTTCACAAAAGTTCATTATTATCAGTATTTAACTAGTCTTGTAAAAAGAAAAATTAGAAAAAATCAAAAATATAATATTAGTGATAGCTTTTATTTAATAGGATTTATTTTTTTTAATTTTCTTTTAGCTTATTAATAAGCACTTTTTCATTTTTATAATTTTCTTAGATTTCTTTTATGTTAAAGTAATTGTAGGAATTTTTTCAGATTTTTATCCTTTAATTTAGTATTTATTATAATTAATATTAGTTTAATAATAATTAAATAATATTAGTTAATTAAATAGGTTTATTAATTTTTATTTAACAACAGTACTTTTTTCTATTTTTCCTAGGTTTTATATATCATAAAATAATTTTAGGAAATTTTTCATAATTTTCACTGTTCATTTTCTGTTTTTCTTAATTTAATTTAGTTTTAAGTAATTAATAAATAGTAATTAATTAATAATAATTAGATAAAAAGTTAGAAAAATATAATTTTATTTTTAATATTAGTTTTATAATAATTTAGATTTTTCCAAATTTAATTTTCACTTTTTTAGTGTAATCTCATAATTAGTTATAATTTAGGTTAATTTAAATAATTAATAAGTAATTAGAAATTAATTAATAATAATTAATTAAATAGTGTAAGAATTAATTTTAATTTTCTAAAAATTTTCTTTTATCATCAGGATTGTAAAAATGTAATTTTCATGTTCGTAGGTATTTTATTTCCATAAAAGTCGCGTTTTATTTCGTACGTCTACGTAACTTTAAATTAAACGTACGCGTTTTAGATTTAGCTCACGTTTTTAGTGTATCTGATTATCTGTAAATGTTAATATAGTGTTTCTAAATCGTTCTCACTTATATTTCCGTAACGTAATCATTAAAATCACTCAAACCCTATTCCTGTCCAATTTCACCCGATCACAAACCGGTTTTTATACCATCCACACCTCGTCGGGACATAACGACCCGGGGAAACCCCTATACTTCCACGGAGATTTGATCTGAGACGTTTGACTTGATTGACCCCTCACCTGGTCAATTTAGGTTGACCGTTTGGGATCAATCAAATTTTGGCGCCGCTGCCGGGGAGGTCGTGCGCGTATTCTAAACGGTTTTACAGATTAGTGAATCTGGATATACACTCATTATATATTTACCATCCTTTGTTCATATTTTCTTATTATAAAAACAAAACAGTTCCTGAAAACTTTTTAAAATTAGTTTTCAACGAACACAAAAAAAACCCAAAAAGATTTTCTTTCTCATTTGTACAAAATGTCTTTCAAAAATACCAAAAATATTCACCTTTACCCTCTCACATCTTTGATTCTCCATTTCTTATCCTCTATAAACCTTTGATTCTTTCCTATGTCGTATCCACACCATTTGGGATGCCAATGGTGTGGTGGCCCTCATAACGGTGGTAATTGCCCCGGCTGTGGCATGATAGAGTCAGGAAATGGGTGTGTCTATAACCAGGATCCCTATTCTTACCATGACACAACTGATTTATTCCACCAGCCATCACATCATGAGATACTGACATATTAGTGTGAATATTGTGGAGGTCCTCATCAAGGATTTGAGTGTCAAACCGGAAACACGTTTGTCTATGAACAGTTTTCTAGTAACACTCAGAATTTTGAAAATGATCAATATCCATACGATTCACCAAACCAGACTCAACAGTTTAACTGTTGTGAGTATTGTGGTGGTCCACACTACAGTTCTGATTGTCAATCAGGAAACACGCTTGTCTATGAGCAGGTTCTTGATAACAATTATGACTACAGCACATATGACTCACAGCCACATCAGTTTTTCTGTTGTGATTGCTGTGGAGGTCCACAGTTCAGCTCAGATTGTCAAACAGGGAATCCAATTCCCTGTAACAATCTTGACACATCATATTACAACCAACCTCCACAGTCCCAATTGAGTCAGACACTTCTTCCAGAAATGCAAAATATGATGAAAATTTTTGATGAACTTAAGGATTTAGTTAAAGACCTTGCCCAAAAAGACACTCATCAAAAATCCATGGAAGAATTGCTAGCTGAAGAGCAGGCTGCTAGACTAAATTCCCAAGATGCCTATGAAAAATCTATTTGGGAATCCATTGCAAAAGAAAAAGCAGCCAAATCTAGCTCTCAGTTCCGCTTCATCCCTGATGACAGTGATGATGAAGATACATTTGATATCCTTCAATTTTATAAAACTTCATCAAGTTCATCAGTTGATACCCCAACAGTTGAGATTCCATCTCAAACAACTGCTATCACACCCGAGGTTCCCACTCACTCTTTGATCATGGGGGACGAGCATCTTGACACTGTTCCTAAAACGAAATCAGACGAATTCATAAAGTCTAGTGTTGAGAACCTTGTCCCAATCCCAAGAGAGCCACAGGGAATTCTTGAGCATATGTGTGATCTTCCTTCCCCTCTTGAGTGTTCCAACGATCATTTTGAGACTTTCTCAGATTTTAATGATGATTGTACATCTCATGGAGACATTGAGTATATTGAGGCATCACTCCCGTAGTCTGATGCTGATCCTCTTCTTGAGGAGTTCGCCGATGAACTTACTCACATTAATCCACTTTCATTGGAAAGTGATGATGGTCTCCTCGACTTTGAAGCCGATCTTGGAGAAATTGAAAGTCTCCTATATCATGATCCGTCACTCACTTCTGATCCCAACAGTCCAATAGAGAATGATAATCACTTTGTTCCCGAATCATTCAATACTAGTCTCACCAATCTTCTGTTTGAATTCGACTCTGAATTCACTTTGATTTCTGATAATCCACTCTTTGACATTCAGAATGAGGATTGTGATGAGTCCATAATGGAACATGAATTCACAGATTCACATCTTGTGAATAATTCTCTTCATGAGGAGTTCTCCGGTGAACTCACTCATATCATGACTCCTCCGGAGTTTGATAGCCCGGGGGGAGATGCACTCAATCATGAGAATTTGCAAATTCCCACCCACCCTCCCGGGATGTTTTTGAGCGTAACCCTTGCAATCCAAATTCAGGCTAATGAGCCTGCTCTTGAGGAAGAAGATCTAATCATGATTTTCATCATGGTTTTCTTCCTTTTCTTCACCTATAAGGTGACTTCTCCTGTTCTTCACTCCTTCGGGAATGAAGACATTATCTTTGACCCCGGCATTTTCATGTATCATTATCTTAAGCCGGATACTTATCTAATCGGTGTGGAACTTTCACGTGCTTCAAATGTTTGTCCAAACATCTTGAATGAAAGTCCGATTGAGATTGTTTCTTCCACATCATGCTTCCCCAAGGACAAATGAATTCGGGGTCGAGTCAAGCTAGCGACTCGGTAAACAAAAACAGTAGCATGTACTTAGGGTTTTCACCCTAAGTGTGGGGGAGTCCCCCTCCTGTGTTACCATGTATATATCAATAAATAAAATAAAGTAAAAAACAAAATTGTGTTTCCACATTTAGCTTGTAATGTTGCCCTTTTACGTTCTAAGAGTCGGCATAATAGCCGGGACTTTGAATATTGAGGACAATATTCATTCTAAGTGTGGGGGGGGGGGGGGGGGGGGTATTTCGCTATTCTAGCGAATTTTATCACATATTACCTTATAGTACCCCCGTTTTTGGCAAAAATTTTAAATATTTTTCACTAAAGTTCAAAATTTTTGTGGTTATCTGTCCGCCATGTCTAAACGACAAAAGGATTGGCTAATCCAGGAGCAAACGACTATTGGTAAAGATACCTCAAATCCGTTGATGGCTTGCAATTTACCCAAAATTGTATGGTAAATCAACTCGCCATATCCCAAAAAGTGAATGAGTTGGCTAGCCCACAAGATTATGGTTTGTGGTAAAGGCAGTGGAAAAACCATAATTGGTAATCAGCTCACCAAGAAGTTGACTTTGTACATCAATATTTGGCTAGTCCAAAAGCAAACGGCTTTTGGTAAAGACGAATCAAATCCGTTGACAGCTAGTGGTTTGCTCAAAATCACTTGGATATCAGGTGGACCAAAGTTCTTACTTGAATCGATACATCTGGCTACTCCAGAAGTAATGGCTTTTGGTTAAGAGTTTAAAATCCATTAAGTTTTCTCAAGAGATTGCTAGGGACTAGCAATAGTTTAGTGTGGGGGATTGATGAGTGTGTAAATACACATCATTTTTATCGTATCTAAACTGCCAAAACATCCAAAAACACTTAGAAATGCATCAAAATACATAAATTATCTCAAAAGTGTGTTTTATATGTTTTAGATGCAAAATGTTTAAAAACAAATGAAAAATGAACAAAGCTTGCATAATTGGCAGTTTCAGTCCCTTAAGTTTCAAAAATTGACAAAACTAGTCCCTGAAAGTTTAAAACGAAAGAAAAGTCAACCCAAGGCATTTAAAAGTCAAATATTATTAAAAAGGATCCTTGGGTAAAAAGTTTTAGAAAATTACATGTTTGGTCCCTGTACTTTCTAAATTGGCATAATTGGTCCCCGGGTGTTTGAAATGGAAAAATTACATTTATGGTCCCTTGGTTTATCTAACTTGGCAGGGATGGTCCTTTTGATAATTTTGGAAAATTGGCAGAATTACCCCCCAAACTTTCAGCCTATTGCATGAATGGTCCTTGTGACTAATACCTACTAACCAAATGAACCCTTGAATATTATTAGTCCAAACCAAACATTACCCCAAGCCCATTACCATCCAAGCCCAACACTCCTCAAATAAATAAACCCACTCCCCCGTTTTTAATATTATCCCAATCCCCAGTCAAACCCTTCGTTGACCCCAAATCCCTCCCCTCTCACACGTGAACCCCTGCTCCAAAGCCTGCCATAGCCAACACCCAACACCATCATCATCCCTATCTCCCATACTCCACATCCTACTCTCACCTTTCCTCCACTTAAATCCAAAACCTACACCCCCTGCTACAAGTTATGTCTGCCAAATGGTTATAATACCCATCTTCCTGCCAAAATGAAATTAAAGGTTGAGATCAACTCCAAGCAATCCAATGGTGGGGTTTTACTGAGAGAAAAAACAAGCAGAAGTGGACAAGGCATCAAGTGGGGAGAAAACCCTAAAAATTTAGTATAAGTAGTTCATTTGTAAGTCATTTGATGGCAGTAGGTTTTAGTTATTAAAAATAGAGTTTAGGGTAATTTAGTTTTAGTATAAGCTTTATTGTTTTAGTTTTACTCTCACTATTGTAATCCTTAAAAACTCAGTTTAATGCAATTTGAGGTTTTCTTTCATTACTTGGCTAAATTTACATTTCTGCTTATTAAATTATTTCACTGCTTAATTTTTATTCAAGTTGCTTATTTGTGGTTTAGTTGGCTTAGTTACTCAGTTGTTTTAAAAAACCAGGTATAATTTGGTGCATAACTTTGAAATTTTAAAATAGTTGCCATCACAAGGAGTGTTTGGCACTAGTTGGATTTGGAGGTTTTGGTAACTTTTAGCTCATAATTGAAATTGTGTGAGCTTTAGTCAGATCATATGGGTATTTTAGAGTCAGTATTTATCATGCTTGTTCAGAATTACAGCTTACCTTGTGGTATCTAAAAATTGTTAGTTCAATACTGTGTAAAAATTGATGTAGGTTAGATGCAGTCTAAGCTTCATTCAGTGGTTGTTTGTGCTTCATAATAGCTCATTTAGGTTAGTCTCACATGTCAATGCTTGGTCTTGGACTTTGAGAGTCAAACTCACCATTTGATCCAATTGCAGTCCCTTGCACATCAGGTCCCAACCAACCCCTTTGATCCAAGTTTTATGAAGGTTGGAGTAGGATTTAGAGTGGAAATAGGTCTTATATATTGTCAGTTGTGTAGGGGTGAAGACAATTGAGCTTATTTGGCATTTTAAAGCTCATTGGGTTGGTTTATTTTTAGCATGCTATTCCATTTTGACCCATTCACCCACATGGCCTGCTGTAACAGTCGCTTTTTACTCTCATATCTTGGTTAGCTTACATAAATTTTAGTGTATAATTTTAGTTTTACTAGTCGTTAGTTATGTGAACTTTAGTTATTTAAGCTTGTTGAAGAATGTGGAGCTAAGTTGTTGGCTTATCCTTGGCCTGCCATCTTGCCCTTTAGGCTGCTGCATCAGTTAAACTTGTCCCACATCAACCTCTACAATAAGCTCACACAAGTCCCTTTGTGAAGCCAGCTCTGAGCTTTTGGTTGATTTGGAAGCACCATTGTTCCAGCTTATGCCCCTTGCTCATTTTCTGTCCCTTTAGCTATTTAAGTGCTCCCTAGTAGTTACCTAGTTTCCTATTCCATTAGTTTGTAGTTTTTAAATGTTGGTTTTATATTATTTCATGTTTTTATCTTAGATCAAATAGTATCATGTAGGTTGTCTATCTGTCTGATCATTTGGGCCCATTGCCAAGTGATAATTAGGTTCTCATTTAAGTTTTATAGTTAGTTAGTAGGATAGTCTTAACTTAATTCAGCTTATTGTTCATTTGGCTTATTCAAGGGCTGCAAACCCCACTTGGGACTGCCCTGCATCAGTGTGAGTGAGCCATTTCATAAGCTCTTTCTGAGCTTTTAAGTAGACCCCACCCCAAGTGCCTTAGCTTTTTAAGAAGCCCTCCAGCTCAACTTGCTTTCTCAGTACCTGGATTGGATTTTTCAGCTTATTGTATAAGCTGAATGTGACCCTAAAGTTGACTGCAGGGGGTACTTGTGCACTAGTTTGCTGGATTTTCTTATTGGCTTAAGTGGCTTATTCTGAGCATTTCTTTGGTTGAGATTAGTTGTTTCAAACTTATATAAGCTGTTTGTACTATTTAGCTTTTGGTAGCTTATTGCACTATCTGCTTATTTATTAGAGCTTATTTGAAACTGCTTATTGCCATTTCTGCTTATTTTTAAAGTTTCCAAGTTTTTGTTTTCACAAAAGTTCATTATTATCAGTATTTAACTAGTCTTGTAAAAAGAAAAATTAGAAAAAATAAAAAATATAATATTAGTGATAGCTTCTATTTAATAGGATTTATTTTTTTTAATTTTCTTTTAGCTTATTAATAAGCACTTTTTCATTTTTATAATTTTCTTAGATTTCTTTTATGTTAAAGTAATTGTAGGAATTTTTTCAGATTTTTATCCTTTCATTTAGTATTTATTATAATTAATAGTAGTTTAATAATAATTAATTAATATTAGTTAATTAAATAGGTTTATTAATTTTTATTTCACAACAATACTTTTTTCTATTTTTCCTAGGTTTTATATATCATAAAATAATTTTAGGAAATTTTTCATAATTTTCACTATTCATTTTCAATTTTTCTTAATCTAATTTAGTTTTAAGTAATTAATAAATAGTAATTAATTAATAATAATTAGATAAAAAGTTAGAAAAATATAATTTTAGTTTTAAAATTAGTTTTATAATAATTTAGATTTTTCCAAATTTAATTTTCACATTTTTAGTGTAATCTCATAATTAGTTATAATTTAGGTTAATTTAAATAATTAATAAGTATTTAGAAATTAGAAATTAATTAATAATAATTAATTAAATACCGTAAAAATTAATTTTAATTTTCTAAAAATTTTCTTTTATCATTAGGATTGTAAAAATGTAATTTTCATGTTCGTAGGTATTTTATTTCTATAAAAGTCACATTTTATTTCGTACGTCTACGTAACTTTAAATTAAACGTATGCGTTTTAGACTTAGCTCACGTTTTTAGTGTATTTGATTATCAGTAAATGTTAATATAGTGTTTCTAAATCGTTCTCATTTATATTTCCGTAACGTAATCATTAAAATCACTCAAACCCTATTCCTGTCCAATTTCACCCGATCACAAACCCGTTTTTATACCATCCACACCTCGTCGGGACATAACGACCCGGGGAAACCCCTATACTTCCACGGAGATTGATTCTAAGCAGTTTGACTATCTTGACCACATCCGTGGTTGACTTTAGTTGACTGCTTTTGCTTCAATCAGTTGCCTTGTCTGTTTTATCAGGATTTACAGGTTATGTATGATAAGAAGATGATTTATTTTTCTGGAAGGGAAGCTTTGATTGTTCATTTTCTTGGAGGAAGATCTAACCTGGCCACCTTATTATCCATACCGAGCGAATCAGGGGAGTATTTGATTTCATTTGTTTTACTTACTTCACTTTTACATTCTTTACTTGAACATTGGGGACAATGTTCATCCTAAGTGTAAGAGGAGGATAAAATAATGATACCTTACAGATACACTTTCGGTTGAGTTTGTTTGTTTGACAGTAGATGTGTAATAAAACTATGAGAAATACTTGTTAGTGCAATTTTAGCGCCAAATTTAAATTTTTTGACAACATTTAGGAGTGAAACTTTAGCCATAGCAAGTGTCTCATGGATAGGAGATTGTATGACTAGCACATAACCGTATTATTCAGAAATGTGAGGTTCGTCTTTAGATTTGATAGGAAAAGCATTTACTATTAATGCTTATGAGTGTACCGGTAGCATTTAGATTCTAGAATTTGCGTTAGTGATGCATCCCGAGACCACTAGTGAGACTACATTCGTGTAGTAGGATTTACTGCATGATAAGAGGCATTAGGATCACCCTTGTGTTAAACCCGTATTATAATTACTTGACAATTTAAGTCATATTACTTGGCTAGTTAAGTCAACTAATTTTTCCCACACCTTAGCGTTGTACTCATTTTTAGTACCCGAAACCCCTAGTACACCCCTCCGAGCCTATCTTTTCGTTTCTAACTTTAAGCATTTTACTTAAAGGAAGAATTTGTTACACCCCACTTAAATGTACACCCAAATCGCCTTAGCCTTTCGTGTCTGCACTCATCTTTAGTGCATTATTGTTATTTGTTTAAACCCTAAGTTAATTATCTAATTGATTACATGGTTGCTAAGTCGAGTCATATCCTTGTACATATTGTTTTGGGACTCATGGGACTCATGGGTAAAGTACTTATTTATGGAGTAATGGGGAAGAACATCATATTATTACCCCCGTATGTGCGTTAATCTTAAAAGTACTCCAAGTGTTTCGATTTTCTTAATTCGAGTCATTAGATTAGTTTATTGTAAAGTATGTAAAAATCCAAATGGTAGGGTAAGAGTGTATGCAAAAAAAAAAAAAATAAAAAAAAAAAATAAAAAAAAGGAAGAAAAAGAGAAAAAAACATACGGACTACCATCCTTTTTTATTCTATGTTTATTTTATGTTTTTGTTATTTTTCATTTATTAGCTTAAGTCGAGTCTAGTCTTGGCTTAGCAACGCCATATTGTACATGTAATTAACCAAGATTGTTAACTCGCCACCAGTAAAGACTGCCTATATCCAACAAAACCGTGTATTTCATATCCCTACACCTAACGTTACAACTCTTTAAAAGACCTCTTTGATAGTTTATCCTAGGTGCTTACGCCATGTGGTGGAGGTTTGATACTTTCCCAAGCCTATGGTAATCTATTTTGCTATGACAGGTAGTGAGAGATATCTTCCATTTCCATATTGTAATTTATACTTTATTACACCAGAGAGATGTGAGTATCTAAACACTATTTGTGAGGTGCTAGTATATGACCTCCGTGCTTGTCTATTGGTCTTTAGTGGAACGATTATTTGTTGTAATTACTTTTATATTAGTGTTAAATGACCCCTAACTTATCTTTTGATTAGAATAAAAGTGCATTTGCTTGAGGACAAGCAAATCTCAAGTGTAAGGGTATATGATGAGGCGAAAAATGAACCACTTTTAGGGGGTCATTTAAGCCCATAATTGAATTTATTTGATCAAATATTGCCCTAAATCGTTCCTTTTGTGATTTTAGGTACTTTGGGAGAGAAATCTGGAAAAGGAAGCAATTCGGACATTTTTGGAGTATAAAAGTGAAGAAAACGCCAAAGACTTAATTTTCCATGCTGGGAACAGTGTCTGACGGCGTCAAGAGGAAGTATTTGACGGCGTCAAGAGTAAAGTTCATGACGACCCAGAAGAAACCTGAAGGCGTCACATCAAGAGCGTCAAGAGTTAAAATCATGACGGCCTGCATAAGGGGACTACATGACGGCGTCAGATCCAGATCTAGGCAGTTCGAGGAATTATTTGGCGGCGAGATGACGGCGTCAGCCCTTTGTTCTTGACGCCGTCACCTCTAAAATCTATATATAGTTTTCTAATTTTCATTCATTGAGAGGAACTTGTGTGGAGAAACCCTAGGGCCAAACCTCGTACGTATTTTACAGCTTTTTCAAGGGTTTTCACCCCTTGAACCCTTTCATGTGCTATTAAGATAAGTCTTCTCTTAATTCAATCAATATGTCTATGTGTTGGTTGTCTATATCTCGTACTTGTCTTGATTTCAACATGCTAGGCTAAATTTATCTTGTGTTTGCTTAGATCTAATGAAACCTAGATGTTAATTATGTGTTGATTACTTGTTTATGGTTGTATTGGATGAATGATTTCAATGTTAGGCTTAAGAAAACTGGCAGATCTCCAATTGGTAACATGCTTGAACGTCTTAGGAAACATGAACCGATGTGTACTAGGTTTTATTGGTTGTTTTTAATGCATGAGTAAATTCTAATGATCCCATGTTAGGAGCTTCTTAGCCGGCTCGACATAGGAGTGAAATAGGCACTCATAGGATTGGGGAAGTAAGTACGCCACCCCATGAATGGTATTAAGGAATACAATCCGTCATCTACGCAACTATAACAAGTAATTAACGTGTAAAAGATATCTAGGGAATAGTGAAATCTAAGTAAACACATTTCTCCCACATATTGCTCACAACTTTAGTATAATTAGTTTTATTTTGATTGCATCTTTAGTATTGGGTTAGTTGACTAGCAACTAATTCCGCCCAAATCCTTCAAACCCGAGATTTTTACTTGTTTTCTAAAAAATATAAAAATACAAAAAGAATCATCCCTCATCTCTAAACCTAGTCTTTAGGTTTTCTAATCCTAGCGACACTATTCCTAGCTGAACGATCAATCCCCCGGTACTTGTCATTATACTATACTACATCGATCAGGTACACTGCCTGGTGGGGGTTGTAAGCTTCTCGAGATCCCTCAAGAGGTAAAGCTTGGTGCAACCCTACGCACATCAAGCCCGATCACGTGAACCTGTTGTGCGTCGTTGATGTACACATTTCTCTCCCCTGATGGTTACGATTAATCATCCTGTGATGTACACATGAAATGATAATACCAAAGTAATAAGTTGAAGCACTGATCATCTCTGCGGATATCAACTCCAGAATAAGTGATTAAGCCCAATAACGTAAACTTGTTGTGCATCCTTGGTGTACACATTTCTCTCCCCTTATGGTTACGATTAATCGGAATCATCATAATGATGTGTACATGAAGCCATAACTGGAAGTAGTTTATATCAGCCCGTGAGAAGATGTCGATGACCCTCAAAATCAATCAACAAGTAATATCACCCTTCTCCCCCTCAAAAATGGCATATGAGGTTGCCATTTTTGACTGAACGAGTGAATAAAAATACAATCAACGGTAAGTAGAACCACTTTTAGTTTATTCACCTTTCTCTCCCTCAAAAATTGCATATAACTGCCATTTTTGACTGGACGAGTGAATAAAAGTATAATCAACGGTAAGTAGATCCACTTGATGACTGACATTTAGTTTATTCGCCCTTCTCCCCCCCAAAAAATTGCATATGACTGCCATTTTTTATTGCACGAGTGAATAAGAATATAATCCAATGCACGTTGATCCACTTTCTGACTGAAGGAGCAAAGGAAAAGCATGAAGCTTGTTGATGAGAATGGTCAAAACAAAGAAGATTGTTCTTCTTCTGAAGATAAGGCACACTAAATCGTACTCCTTTCTTTTCTATGATGAACGGGGCCTGAAGAGTTGTCAGCAGACGCCATAATGTTGACGAACGAGGCCTGAATTGATGTGAACGGACGTCATAAACTTGAAGACCGAGGTTTGAACTGATGTGTTCAAACGTCATCTCTCTCTTCACTACTATACTCTGTTAACTTGTTACAAATCCCATTATCATTCTGTAGGCTCTTTGTCATGACTACTGTTGGAGAAAAAACCAATATGATGAAGTTGATACTGAAGTAAAATAACCCGAACTTGTGACTTAAGTTTGCACTAATGTGCGACAAAGAGTGGTGTAGAGAGTTGATTGATGCTAAACCACCTAACTTATATTGACCAAGGAATGGTCAACAAAGTCAAGTAGCCTAGATCAATGCTCCGCGGAAGTATAAGGTTTCCCCGGGTCGTATGTCCCGACGAGGTGTGAATTGTAAACAAACGGTTATTTGATCGGGTGAATTTGGATGAGAAAAAGGTTTGTGTGTGATTGAACTATAGAATCTACAAGAGAATAGCTTAAACAAGCTATATAAACAAGACGAGAAACTAGGAAAAACCAGAAACGATTAAAACCTAAAAACGCGTACGTTACGTTTAAATAAAACGTAAACGTACGAAATAAAAAGTGAAAACGGAAATCTGAAAACACCCAGGGGGTGAAAATGACTTTTTTACAAACTTAAAAGTAAAAGAAAATTTTTAGAAAATTAAAATTAATTTTAACCCTAGTTAATTATTTAATATTAATTAAATACTAATTATTTCTAATTATTAATATTTAAAACACTTAAATATTATTTAATACTAATTAAATACTAGAAAAATGAAAATAAAATTTCTAAAATTATAAAATGACTAAAAATAAGTTTTAAAAATAAAAATAAGTGTTTTTGTCTTTTTGTGGCTTTTCTATTAAATAATTACTAATTAAATACTAATTATCTAATTAACTATTTTAAATTAAGAAAATTACTAAATGAACAGTAAAAATTCTAAGAAAATTTCTAAAAATATTTTACAACATATAAAAGCTATAAAAAATATAAAAACTTGCTTTTGCTTAAGAAAAACTAATTATGCTATTTTAAACTAATTATTAATTAATAATTAATAAAACTAAAATTAATTCTAATTAATACTAAATGAGAAAATAAAAATCTGAGAAAATTAATATAAATACTTTAATATAAGATATAATTAATAAAAATATAAAAATGACAAGTATTTAATAAAAATTTAAAAATGAAAATTAAAATTAAATTACATTAAATAGAAACTATCACTTAATTTTAAATTTGTTTTTCTTGATTTTTCTTTTACCAATCTATTTTACAACTAAATACAACAAACTTTTGCAAAAACAAACTTTTTAGAACTTAAAAATAAGCACAATATAAGCTAATATGGTCAACAGTTGACTTTTGTTGACCAGATTTGGAAATAAGCTAAAATGGCTTTAGGTGGGACCCACTATGGTTTATTCTAGTACAAATAGCTTATTAGAACTTGTATAAGCTGGAAAAAGCTAACTGTGACCAAAGAATAAGCAATAAGGCATAATTAAGCACTTGGAAACCTTGCTTTGGAACTGAAAATGGGACAAGGATTTGTGACCAAATCAGGTGGGACCCAGGGGGTTTGAGGTCAACCCAAGGGTCAAAACATGATCTCTACTAGGAGGGGGGATGGAAGGAAACAATTTGGGGGTTGTGGGACCACCATGGTGGCCAGAAAACCACCACAAAGGTGGTGGTGTGGGTGTGCAGCTGCAGAGACAGAGCACAGCTTGTGCCTGCAGCCTACTTTGTGGCTTTGTGGGGGCCCACACAAAATTTGCAAAAATAAGAAAATGGTGGATTCCTACAATTGAGGTGGAGGGCATAAACTTGTAAAAAGCACAAAGACTAAATCCAAGCTCAAAAATCACAAATATTCACCCAAAATCTGGGTTTCTCACTGATTATGCATTTTGACTTTTTCTTTTGATGAAGAACTTTGACTAAGATGAACTTTTAAAGATCCTAGATTAAAGGAATTGGTATGTTAAACTAAGATAATACTGAATTAAGCTTGTTATAACAATTATGAAGTGATATGGAGAGCTCTAGTGCTCAAAATCCTAGCAGTGATGTTATAAAAGAGATTTTGCATGGGGTGTTGACTTTTTAAACAAATGACCATGGCATATTATGTTTTGACATTGCTTAATGGACCTATGGTGAGTAATTACAACAAAGCTCAATGATGGAAACATTCTCAATAACACTGAACACCCCTGAGCCAAACACTCCTATGGACTTGACTGTTTTCTAATTTTAGAAGCTTAACACTAGTTTAACCAATAAATCTGTTGCACAATGAAATGAAATGATGCAACAAACTATTCTAAACCTTCAATCACTTATAAATACAACAATACCCTAAGAACTAAGAACAAGCTATATTGACTGTGAAAATAAAGAAAAGAAAAAGAAACTAAGCAACAATGCTTCTAATGAACAAACAGGCTCCAAAGATTTATGAGCTTACTTCAGTACCCCAAATAAGCTCATAACCCACATTCCTAAGCAATCAACAGCTATTGAACAGTAATTTGCCAAAAATAGAAAAATTGCTTACAATGGACTCCAAGCAGAAACAAGTGTTCCCATAAATCAAATCCTATCCTAATACCTCCCATGAGGTGCTAAACCAAGCCTCCACAGCTCCATTGCTCATCTTCTTCTTTGTTCCTTGATTTTTTTTATTTTATTATTTATTTATTTATTTTTTTTTTGAACTAAAACCTTCGTAAGTGTTTCAAAAGCTCTGTAAAGCTTATAAACAAGCTTAAATGAACCAGAATAACTCTAAACAACTACTTTTAGCAACATTTTAGTGAAAATGGAATTTTTCATTTAAAACTGCATAACCTGAGTTACAAAAGGATACATGATATTGTTAATTAAGATTAACCTTAACTACACTGAAGAACTTGAAATTACACTTGTAAACTAAGTTTTTCAAATAAACTAGAAAAATTACATTAAAAATGATTAAAGAGAAATTCTAATACTACTCTCTACTACTACTCGTTTCTTTTTTTTTTTCTTTCTTTTATAAGTCCCTGGATGACTCCTTGACTTTCTCCATGCTTCTGAGCCGTTGGATGGCTGTATTTGATCTCCATCGTTCAAAGTTATTTGGGCGGGAAAACTTGGTGAGGCAGTTGGGAATTGCTTGGAGAGAATTAAGGGAATTAATTGGTCTTGGAGGTTTGTGTAAGTTGGGGAGACAAGGTATGGAGAAGGTAGGCTGGAGGTATGGCAGAGAAGGGGGTACACAGTGTTTGCAGGTGCAAGTTGGGGAAGAAAAGGTGGTCAACGCGTGGGTTGACTGAGGTATTAAATAGAACGGTTTGTTTGGATTTTATTATTTAGGTGGAGTGGGCCGGGATAAGTGGGCTGGGGTGTTATGTTTGTGGACTGGGTTTAGTAATTGGGTGGGTTGTGTTTGGTTTATTGGATTAGTTTATTTGTTTGGTTTACATTAATAAAACCACAAGGACCATACATGTAACTATCCTGAAAATGAGGGGCCTGAATTAGCAAGTTTCAAAAGATATCAAAGGACTAATCTTGCCATGTTTAAATAACCAAAGAACCAAAAATGCAATTTTCCCATTTTAAATCACCCGGGGACTATTTATGCCAATTTTCAAAACCCGGGGACCAAACTTGTAATTTCCTCAAACTTTCCTCCCAAGGATTAAAAGTGGTTTTTATGAATTCCCAAGGACCAAAATTGATTTTTCATTCAAAATTATCCCACCAGGGACTGAATCTGTCAAAGTTTGAAACTCCAGGGACCAAAAGTGTAAATTTCCAAAACTTTCCAATTTTTCACCAAAGGACTAAATATGACATTTTATGATTTCAAAATGACCTTTGGTGATAATTTTCCATATTTTGAATATCCAGGGACTAGTTTTGTAATTTTATGAAAGTTGAGGGACTGAAACTGCCAATTTTGCAAACTTTGTGCGTTTTTCGTTTGTTTTTGCTCGTTTTGCATCTAAAACATATAAAACACAATTTTGAAATATTTTTAGTATTTTGATGCATTACTGAGTGTTTTTGTATGTTTTGCAGTTCAGATTAGACCAAAAATGATGAGTGTTTGAGCACTCATCAATCCCCCACACTAAACTATTGCTAGTCCCTAGCAATACTGTTTTGAAAACTTGATGGATTTGAAAAACTCTTTTACAAAAGCCATCACTTCTGGAGTAGCCAAGTGTAAGAACTGTGGCACACCTGATAACCGTGTGATTTTGAGCAAACCACCAGCTGTCAACGGATTTGAGTAGTCTTTACCAAAAGCCGTTTGCTTCTGGACTAGCCAGCTCTTGATGGAATAGTCAACATCTTGGTGAGCTGATTACCAATTATGGATTTTCCACGGCCTTTACCACAAGCCATAATCTTGCGGGCTAGCCAACTCATTTGTTTTCGGGGAGTTGAGGAACCATACAATTTTGGGCAAATTGCAAGCCGTAAACGGATTTGATATGTCTTTACCAAGAGCCGTTTGCTCCTGGACTAGCCAATCCCTTTTGTCGCTTAGACAAGGCGGACTGATTACCACGAAAATTTTGAAGCACCAGTGAAAAATTTTTGAAATTTTTTTTTGAAATTTTGGCTAAAAACGGGGGTATTATATAGTAAAATGTGATAAAATTCGCTAGAATAGCGAATACCCCCCACACTTAGCATGAATATTGTCCTCAATATTCAAAATCCCGGCTATTATGCCGACATTTTGAACGTAAAAGGGCAACATTACAAGCTAAGCGTGGAAAACACCATTTTGTATTTTCACTCTTGTAACCATAGCATGGGGGACTCCCCCACACTTAGGGTGAAAACCCTATAAGCATGCTATTGTTTTTGTTTACCGAGTCGCTAGCTTGACTCGACCCCGAATTCATTTGTCCTTGGGGAAGCATGATGTGGAAGAAGCAATCTCACTCGGACTTTCATTCAAGATGTTTGGACAAACATTTGAAGCACGTGAAAGTTCCACACCGATGAGATATAGTACCGGCTCAAGAAAATGATACATGAAAATTCCGGGATCAAATATAGTGTCCTCACTCCCGAAGGAGTGAAGAAGAGGAGAAATCACCTGGTAGGTGAAGGAAAGAAGAGAGATCTGAATAGCAATTAAGATAAGAACTTCCTCCTCAAGAAATGTATATTCAAGTGGATGAGGCAAGTCCTTAAGCTTGATCTCAGGAAATTTATCAGTTTCCTCAACTGATTTGATTTCCTCATTATGAAGTTGTTTGGGTGGGAGAGGGGGGAATGAATCCTCATTTAACAAACTTTCTAGAAAAAGAATGTCCCCCTCAGGATCAAGATAATTATCATCAACTTCATATGAAGTTGAACTATCTTCAGTAAGAAAAGCCTCGAATTCGTCCAGATCATTTTCACTATCCGGAGGAAGTGGATTGATCTGAGTAAGTTCAATCGAAGGATCACGAGTAAGTAAGAATTCTAACTCTCTCAAATCCGCATCAAAGTCAAAGACTTCATTTTCATCCCTTGGTGGGATGGGATCCATATGAGAGAGTTCATCAGCGAACTCTTCAAGAAGAAAGTCAACATCGGAGTGGAGAAGTGATGCATCAATAAATTCAATGTCTCCATAAGATAAACAATCATCACTGGAATCAGAGACAGTCTCAATTTGATCATTTGGATTATTAGGAGTGGAAGGAATATCACACATAAGATCAAAAGTCCCCTGTGACTCTCTCGGGATTGGGACAAGGATCTCAACACTAGACTTTATTAATTCGTCCAATTCCTTATTAGGAACAGTGCTAAGATGCTCATCCCCCATGTTTAGAGAGTGAGTGTGAACTTCGGGTGTGATAACAACAGACCGAGGGAGATGAGAGGAGCTAACATTCATGGAATTTTCAAGTTCCATTTGTTCAACGGCTAGTAATTTCTCCGTCTCATTATTTTCTCCCCGATTTCCAATGGAAGGAATCACAAGTGATGAATCTGACGAACCCTTATAAAATTGAAGGATATCAAGGGTGTCTTCAATATCACTATCATCATCACAGTCTAGAAGAGCAGCTTGACAAAATTTGGCACGTGTTATAGCTGCTTGTTCTAAGACAAGTAATTCTTCCCTACTCAATTCGTTTTTAGCCTCTCGTTCCTCAGCAAGTAATTCTGCCATAGATTTCTCACGAGAGTCTCGAAACGGTGTAGTAACCAACTCCTCCTTAAGTTCTTTTAAAATATCAAGAGCCTTTAGTAAAAGGTTTTGCTCGGTTTCTTGAGGAGTTGCGTGAATCATATCGTACTGTGGAGGTGGGTCTGAAAACGAAGAGTCGTAATTGTTACAAGGAAATGGATTCCTTGTTTGACAATCCGAGCTAGAGTGTGGACCTCCACAGTAATCACAATAGTGAAACTGATGTGGTTGTGGGTGGTGTGTGATAGAGTTATAATCGTTACCAGGAAACTGCTCATAGACAAGCGTGTTTCCCGATTGACAATCGGAACTGTAATGTGAACCACCACAGTACTCACAACAGTAAAACTGTTGAGTCTCATTGTTGGTCTTTAGATCATTCGTATATCATAAGGATGACATAGAAACAAGATCAATGGCAAGAAGATTAAACTTTTAAAGAACTTGATTGAAAGAAAATAAAATGGTGGCTACAAACCCTAAAAATGTGTAATGTCAAATGACGTAGCTAGCTATTGAAAAATAGAAAACCAAAGGGTATAAAACCCTTGTAAAATGACCGGCCATCAGGCCTAGCCTTTGGGCTTTTCTAACTTTTTGCCCATTACTACTAAATACATGCATAAACGAGCTAGTTAACGTAAGCCAAATTTCATCATTCTTCGAGTGACCGAAACTTCTTTGTTAGACGGATTTCGTATCTCTAACAATCTCCCCCAAGTAGAGGTTGCTCGAATCAAACCCGATTGCTCAAATGAATTCTTTAGACGAAACTTCTTTTTCACAAAATAGCAGTGCTATCTTTGAGCATATTTGAATGAGTTCTTCCAGGCAATGTTCATGTCTTTAGCTCGTAGTTCTTGGGTTACTTCACTTGACATGTTCTTCTTGTGCTTTTGTAGTACTTTAATTCTTGACATCTTGATGTTGACATACAGAACTTGTTCTTGAATTACATTGTGAACTTGACATCTTGATGTTCACTGAACTTTGGTCCTTTTACATGCTCATATCTGCTGAAAATTTGAAAGCTTTGATGATCTTTCTTCTTCTAAACTTCTTGACTAGAATATGTGAAGAAGATGATGATCTCAGAGTTGCGGAAGCTTTAAGTATGTAAGCTTTCTAGATTTCTTCAGACATATGTGGGTGTAAATATGAGCATTTGTCTTGCATCAGATTCTTTGAGTCGTCATTCACCATGTTTGAATATTAAAAAAAAATATTTTGTTGCGCAAAATCCACTTAATGTGTTCTAGAAAATCTTTTTGTGAACACATGAAGGGTTTTATATTTTGAAGGGACCAAGTATAGACGATACTCAATCTGGTCGGTTACATTAACCTTCGATTCCGTGAGGATCGATGATTACAGTACGAATACTGCACCTGTGATCAGATAAATTCAATAAAAGAACTTTCTTGACAGGTTTTCCAACTCAAAGCCTTTAAGGTCTCTAACACCGAAGTATCAGATTCCCGTATGCTTGCTGTTCTCTATACCAGATGTCCGAAGACTAGTCACACTATGAGTATTTCTACAAATAGAATGGTAAAGAGTGAGTCAGTACAGTTACTATCTGCTGACTATACCGTACAATTCCTGAACAGTGTTTTACTTCTTAATACAATTAAGTACCGTAGAAGGCCGATGGCAAAAGTGATTTAAAAAACATTCGATGTGCTTAAGAAATATTTATGGGGCACAAACGAAAGTTTAAATCAGAATGCTCTGATGATATTTTTGAAAAATATCTCGAAAGATATGAAGTGCCTTGAGAAATCCAAACTTGTACAAGTACTTGTATGGAATTTCACTTCACTAGTGGATGTTATCCGAAGACAAACATATGAGTATAAGAATACCCTGGTGTTACAACATCTCATTCTTATGCATACCTCAAGATCACAAAAAATACTTTGTCACTTATCAAGATACTAGTGTATAACACAAAGATTTTGGTACCTTGATATTTTTGAATAAATTACCACTTTTGCTCCCCCTACACATGTGCTACGATATACGAAAGGTGTTTTGCACATGTAAGGATAGGACTTAGCATTTAGAATCAATCGAGTCAGTATTTATCCATTTTTATTTAAGTCACATTTTCTCCCCCGATCAAAAGTATGAAAAACGTGGAATGGTTTTGATCTAGAATGAACTTAAATGAATCAAGCTCCCCCTCAATCATTGAGGTGAGCAATTGAAGCACAAATATCAAGTGAGTATTGAAACGAGACCTTCATAAGACCGAGACTGGAGTGATACAACTATCTGTCTGTGTATGTAGAATGTGGTTGTTTCAATCGATCAGCAATAGAATCAGCAAAATTGCGTCCAAATAACCTGCAAGACTGTTAGTAGTACTGATTCTCCCCCGCAAACATACACTACGATATATAGAAATATTGATTTTTTTTTTTTTTTTTTTTTTTTTTTTTTGTTACACCAATATACAGAGGATAGACAAGGATTATCCTGGTTACTCAGAGACTAACTCATCCTGAAGTTCCTTTAGAGTCTCGGGCGACATTTGTTTTACCCCAAGCAGTGGAAGTAGTGTAGAGAAGCGCTCTTTTGGTAAGGCCTTCGTAAAAATGTCCGCCAGTTGATATTTAGTCTCCACGAAATACAACTCAACCACTTTCCTTTCAACATGCTCTTTTATGAAGTGGTGACGAATATCAATATGCTTGGATCGGGAGTGTTGAACACTGTTACAACATAGAGCAATAGTACTTTGATTGTCACAATACATCGGAATTTTGTTGAACACAAATCCGTAGTCCCTGAGTTGTGAACGCATCCAGAGGACTTGTGCGCAACAACCGGATAGCGTAATGTATTCAGCTTCAGTGGTGGAGATAGCCGTACTCTTTTGCTTTTTCGAAGACCAGCTAACAAGCCTATTTCCGAGAAATTGAGCGGAACCGGACGTACTTCTCCTTGTGTCATGACAACCTGCATAGTCAGCATCTGCAAACGCTGTTAGTTTAAAACCGGAGTCCTTCGGATACCAGAGACCCATGTGAATAGTTCCCTGAAGGTATCGAAAGATCCGTTTAATTGCATGAAGGTGCTTGTCGGTAGGCTTTGCCTGATACCGGGCACACATACAGACAGCAAAAACTATATCAGGTCTAGATGCACTGAGATACATAAGGGAGCCAACCATACCACGATAACGTGTAGGATCAATAAGCTTTCCTCCCCTATCTTCATCAAGGTCAGGACGCTCCGCCATTGGAGTGTCAATGGGTGTGCATGTGTCAAAACCAAACTTTTTCAAAATTTCAAGAGCATATTTTGACTGGTTGATAAAGATGCCTCTGGGATTTTGGGAAACTTGTAGTCCTAGAAAGAAAGACATTTGTCCCATCATCGACATCTTAAAAGTTGAGTTCATCTCATAAGCAAAAAGTTTGCATTCTTTGGGATTGGTAGAGGCAAAGATGATATCATCGACATAGATTTGTACGAGTACGATATGTTTGCCTGTTGTCCTTGTGAATAGAGTTGGATCGACCACGCCCTTAGAAAATCCGGATTTGATCAGAAACGATGACAACTTGTCATACCACGCACGTGGAGCTTGCTTGAGCCCATAGAGAGCTTTCTTGAGTCGGTACACATGCGATGGATGATCTGGATCTTCAAATCCTTCTGGTTGACTAACGTAGACGACTTCGTTCAGTTCACCGTTGAGAAAGGCGGTTTTCACGTCCATTTGGAATATGATCATGTTTTGACTAGCTGCATGCGCAATGAAGAGTCTGATCGCTTCGAGTCGTGCAACAGGTGCAAAGGATTCTTCGAAATCAATACCAGCTTCTTGACGATAACCTTTCGCCACTAACCGTGCCTTGTTCTTCAATACTTCTCCATATTCATCCAACTTAATTTTGAAAATCCATTTGAGCGGGATGATGAGAATATTATCTGGACGTGGTACAAGAACCCACACATCCAATCGATCGAACTCATGTATCTCATCCTGCATAGCCTCAATCCAACATGAATATTGTAAGGCTTGTTTATAAGTCTTTGGTTCAACATGAGATATGAATTCGTTGAAGAAACACCAAAGTGCATCGGTTTCCAGTTGTTTCCTGGTAGATACCGGGCGTTTGACATCGCCAATTATATTCTCTAATGGATGAGCCTTAGTCCACTTTTGCAAATGAGGTAGTGGAGTATCAGGAGTAACTTCGACATCGACAGTGTTGGAAGACGATGCTTCAGAGACGGTTTCAGGAGCAAGATATGGTGGAAACAAATTACTGTCCATGTGATCGAACGGTGTAGTGAGATCCGAATCACTAGTGTCAGAGTGCAAAGGTTGCGAAGGTGAGGGACTAAGAGTAACGCAAGTAGCGCCTTCAGAGATAAGTGTAGTGGAAGGTGAACCATGGGCATTCTCAGGTGCCGGAGCAGCTTGTTCATTAACCGGAGGTATCTGAACAACTGGTGGGATATCTCCCTCTTCATCAAACCATTGTTGAAACAAATCGTCTACTTGTTTCTCTGTAGGTGGGACACTGGGTGTTGGAGGATCATTCACGTGATCAGAACGACTGTGTCCTGATTGTAAAGCATGAAGTTCACTGGGTGCGCAGCCTGAATTGTGATGACCAGACGTCATTCCTTCTGTAAGCTCATCGAAGGTCACATGAATGGTTTCTTGAATCTTGCGCGTTCGTTTGTTGTAGATTCTGTACGCCTTCTTAGTGGGTGCATAGCCAACAAATATACCGATGTCTGCTTTCGCCTTGAGTTTACCAACGTCATCGTAGTCATTGGTGGGATAACACAGAGATCCAAATACGCGGAAGTATTTTAACTCAGGCTTCTTACCTTTCAGCAACTCGTAATAGGTCTTGCCATGAAGTGTGTGTATTAAAGATCGGTTAAGAGTCATAACACGCAGTGGCTACAGCTTCTGCCCATAGGAATAACGGAGCTTTGGCAAATATAAGCATCGTACGAGCAGCTTCCATAAGAGTTCGGTTCCGTCTTTCGACAACGCCGTTCTGTTGTGGAGACCGAGGTACGCTTGTTTCATGAGTAATTCCAATTTTCTCAAACCATCCGTCGATTGTTTTGTTGAGAAATTCCGTTCCATTATCTGTTCGGACAAAGCGAACAATTGCATTGAGGGCACGCTGTGTTTGCACAATAAACTTCTCAATTGCTCGAGGAGTTTCATCTTTTGTTCGTAAGAATCTCACCCAACCAAATCTGGTGTAATCATCCACTATCACCAAGATGTATTTCTTTCCGTTGATACTCTCCGTTCTCATGGGGCCGCAGAGGTCCATATGAAGTGTGTTAAGAATTTCAGTATTGGTGTTTTCTGTCTTGAGTGGATGGGTTGCCTTCTTGCTTTTCCCAAGTTGACAGGATGGACACAGACGATCCTTGTCATATTTCAGCTTAGGTAAACCTCGTACTAGATCTTTTCGGGCTAATTCATTAAGGGTCCCGAAGTTCAGATGATTTAATCTACGATGCCATAACCATGACTTCGTAGACGAGGCTTTTGTTAGCAAGCAAACTGGAGAAGCGGACAACATATCATTCAGAGAGATGGTGTACAGGTTGGTAGTCCGCGATCCTTTGAGTAAATCGACCATGTCATAGTTGCGGATGTGACAAGAGTGCTGTCGGAATGCAACTTCCAAACCACCATCACAGAATTGTCCTACTGAGAATAGGTTGTGCTTGAGTCCTTCAACATAATAGACTCGAGAGATGATAGTGTCTCCCAATTTGTAATCACCATAACCAACGATCTTAGCAAATTCATCGTTGCCGAATCTCACAGTACCAATAAACTTATCCACAAAATTGATAAGTCGAGCTCTATCACCAGTCATGTGTCGTGAGCATCCTGAATCCAAGTACCAAAGAACAATCTGAATAACCTACAAAAACACAAATATATAACCTGTGATAGGATGCCCTTAGAGATCCGGTTAGTTAACAGTCAAATAAAAGTTGACAATCATATAACCGAGATAGCACTGTAGCATAGGGACTAGAACTTAGCGCTTGGGGAAAGGTCTAAAGGCTCTACACGGGGTTCCTTAATCAGAGTGATATCACACAGATTGAAATGCCTACCAGTGGGCTTCCACTGAGTTTTAGCATGAGCAACATTCGTGCTAATGGGTGTCCAGACTTTCTTATTTGGTTTCCAAACCTTCTTGGTTTGGTGAACAGTACGCATAGGCTGGGTATGTTTGACATTCACCGTTTGATCACAAATATCCACACACTTATTATGTTTATTAGAAAACAAATGTTCATTACATGCACTACAACCAGTGTTCAAATTGCAAATGGAAACAAAACGTTTAGCATTCAAATGAGAATCAACACGATTCTTTTTATTCAAATTCCTAGGGTGCTCTTCTCCTCTCGTCACTTTCTCACGTGTAGCCGGCAAGGTTCTATGATTCCAAGGGACACTCTTAGGCACAGGTTTGCTGGCTCCAGAAGTGGGTTTTATTCCTGTAGACAGAGGCACACAAACGTTAGGTTTCTTATTAGGTTGCACTAATGTTGTCTGTGTGGGTTTGGGTGAAGGTCTGGGCGGTGCTTCAAAGGTTACTTGCTTCTTCTTTGGCAACGGGGTTGGTTTAACCCAAGTGTCTCGTTTTGGTGGGACGATGTATTTCGTATTAATGGCATACATACCTGGAGCAAGTACTTTAGGTGTCACGGTTGACCTAGGTCCACTAACACTAGGTTTGAATTTGGCAATCTCAGCAGTTAAGGCGGCTATCTTCTCAGAGGTTTTAGTACGAAGGTGGGTATTTGCTGTCGACAATTCTAGATAAAGTCGATTCAATTTAGTATTGTCTACCTTATAGCCATCATTCTTAATCCTAAGAGAAGTGACAACATCTTTTAACTGAGTCAGCTCAGTTTCTAAGGCCTGGTTATCAAAACTACCTACAGTGGGACCTGCATTCAACACCTTCATGATGTTAGTCTGGGCTTCTAAATTTCTGATAGTGTCCTCTTTCCCTCGAAGCTGATCTCGTAACTTGTTAATTTCAAAAATTGCATTTGACGCACTGGAAGTGTCTATGCATTGTCTTTGATTTTGATATTTAAGTTGTAAATCAATATGGTCCTTTTGTAAATGAAAAGTTCGTTTTTCAGAAGTATTGACCATCTTTTGCAGTTTCAAAATCTCAGCTTCAAGTTCAAGAACCTTAGTGTGTTCCCTATCGTATGCATTTCTAAGTTCTCCACAAAGGCAATTCGAACTAGGGGGCACAACTATATCAGAATACATTACAATAGAGCAGATATCTTTTTCTAAGCATTTAGCAATTAAGCAGTCATTTTTAATGAAAAGATTTTTCTTCTCTATGTGCAGGTTCTTGATTTCAAGAACACTTCGTTCATACTCATCTTCTAACGCATAGTGAATCTCCTTAAATTCCGCTACTTCTTTTACAATGGTGTCATCAGCAGTTTGCACATGTTGCTTGAAATAATCAAGAAAAGGGATAATCTGTTGCATAGCAAACTCTCTTGCGTATTCATAACACGCTTCACTCACATATAGCGGTCTGACAGTGGTTCTTTCTTTTAAAATGTTCTCAAATTGGGGAAACACAACTTTAATATTTTGAAGACTAGCAAGAACTTGGCTAGGAGGTGGACTTTTATGGACAAAGGAAGTCACCGAGTTAGACGGGGTACTATCTTGACTAGACATCCAGTAAACCTGGTCACTAGATAGTTCCTGTTGTGGAACAAACGCAATGGCGTTTTGCTTCTCATAGAAGTCACTGGCTGGTTGGATGTGCCCTGGTTTTTCTTTCATTTTATGCATGCTAACCTCTACGTGTACTAAGACATCCTCGCTATCCCATACATCAACAGGTGTAGGTCTTAGGCTGGGTTGCAAAAGAGCATGACCATCATATAGGACAGGTTGAGCACGTTTGGCCAGATTGCTTACACGCGGATTGCGTTTACCTAGGATGTCCTTGTGTAAGTCATCGGTTGCTGTTTTAGGTTTCTTTGAAAGCATAGGTATAGTTTGTGTAGGCATGTTAAATCTTTGCAGCATTTGTGTTGCAACTTTGTTAGCACTTCTTAAACATACCATTTCATCAAGATAACTATCCACAATTTCCTGTTTATCAGATAAAACTTTTTGAATTTCAGATTTTAAAGATGCAATTGACTCATCTTTGCTTGAAATAGTGGATTTTAAAGTGGATTTTAGCAACACGTTTTCTTGCTCAAGTTCAGCGTTACGCTTATTGCGTATGGTTACTAGGTTTTGTTCCTGGTGAACTTGATTTTCAAGATCAAGCTTGATCTGTTGGGTATCTAGACGACATATTTCTTGCTGGCAACATACAAGCTCAGTTTTTAACGTTTCATTTTCTAATCTTTGTGCCTGGTTAACCTTAACATGTCCATCTAGTTTGGTTTGCAAGTCAGTTAAGATAGCAATCATAGATATCGTATCAGATGACTCAGCAGATACCTCAGTTGGAACATTTTGGGCTTCGCTGTCGAGAAGATATTGATGATACGGAATCGTATTGTCATCAATGTCAGACTCAACATCGGAGTCTAAATGTTCTTCATGGTGTATCTCCTGTGTTATCTGATAATTCACATTATCACTGATTTGATTGTCATTGTTATGTACCTCATTGACTGGCTTGGTGTTGGCACTGGTGGATGATAAGTTGGCCATGACAGCGACAGCAGCATTGGGGCCTTCATCCACGTCTGAATCATAAGCATCCTCATGGTTGACTTGAAACATGTTCGTAGTAGTCAATGACAGAGGTTGATCATAGGGAGCAGTGCATTCCACATCAGCTAGGAATGCTTCGGCTTCTGCATCTAATTCAGCTCCCTTCTCTTTTGCTTCCATAAGCAGCATTTTATCCTTGAAGTACTGAGAATCCTGCTTCCTTTTTGGTTCATTGCACTGCCTTGCTACATGTCCTTCACCTCGGCAGTTGTAGCAGATTACTTTCTTTCCTTGCTTATCAGTCACTTGTCCATAACCTGGATTTCCTTTTGTTCCTGTTTTGCCAACATTTCCCGGAGCTCTTCGCTGAACGGTTTCAGTGACTATTTGCCCGTCATGCACCGTAGCATGACTCCTTGGATTGGACGATGTCCGGAGCTGGTTGTTGGTAGGAGGAAACTGTTGTTGGAAACCACTTAAAAGATTTGCAATCTGAGTCATAGTGGCCATCATTGCGTCATTCGGAGACTGAACAACTGGTTGTTGAGTTGGAGGTGAGGGTGATGGAAAAGCAGTTGGAGAGGAAGTGTGAGCGACATAAGCCAGTGGGTCAACAATGCTTGCTGACTGCTCTTGTTTCTTGAGAGTCTTTTGAGCATGAGGCTCGTAAGCTTTGAGATGTGTGTATATTTGAACATAGCTAACGGTTGAGATATCCATGTTAAGCTTGACACTAGTCACATACTTACCCCAATAAGATGGAAGGTTGTTGACAAACTTTGTGTTCATCTGATGAGTCGGAATAGTTAGCTGTGTAAGCTTCATGTCATTTATTAGCTTGTGGAAACGCACAAAGTAGTCATGAATCGTCTCGTTTCCATTGGCACGAAAGCGTTCGTACTCATCAAATAAATCTTCCTTCTTTTGTTGAACAGTACGTCCTGATCCTTGCATGAGTAACTCCACATTATCCCAAATCTCTTTAGCAGTACTTGTCTGATTAAGAATGTTGAAAATGTGACGTGGGAGTCCTTGACTGAGAATGATTTCAGCTTGCGTGTCAGCCATTTCAAGGTTGTTTTCTTCATGTGTGAACTCTGAATCTCGTTTCTTCCTTGGTATTGGCACACCAGTTTGACCAGCAGGTAGAGCATCAGTAATCATAGGATGTGGTGAAGGTCCATTTTGAATCGAGTTCCAGATAAGCTTGCCATGTGGTTTGCCTCGAATGTACCTGTGAATACGAATTTTCCACGAATCGAAATCACTTTCAACCAACATGGGTGGACGAGTATCAGTACCTGCAGCACTTATTTCTTCATTCATTGCCATTGAGTAGTGGTTTATGAGCGAAATGACCTGATCGTGAGTGATTGTTGATGACAAATTGTGTTGTTGTGTTTATGTGTTTATGTGTTGTAGTAATTTCGGTGTACCAAAGAACAGTTGCAATTTCGCTTGACCACCAAGAACAATCAAACACACACGATCAAACACAAAAAATAACAAACCGAGCCCTAAAAATTTTGAAGTAAAAAATCAATCAATAACCTGGCTCTGATACCAATTGTTGGTCTTTAGATCATTCGTATATCATAAGGATGACATAGAAACAAGATCAATGGCAAGAAGATTAAACTTTTAAAGAACTTGATTGAAAGAAAATAAAATGGTGGCTACAAACCCTAAAAATGTGTAATGTCAAATGACGTAGCTAGCTATTGAAAAATAGAAAACCAAAGGGTATAAAACCCTTGTAAAATGACCGGCCATCAGGCCTAGCCTTTGGGCTTTTCTAACTTTTTGCCCATTACTACTAAATACATGCATAAACGAGCTAGTTAACGTAAGCCAAATTTCATCATTCTTCGAGTGACCGAAACTTCTTTGTTAGACGGATTTCGTATCTCTAACACTCATGGTGTGGTAACTGATGGAATGAATCAGTCGTGTCATGGTAGGAATAGGGATTCTGGTTATAGACAGACCCGTTTCCCGACTCTACCATGCCACAGCTGGGGCAATTGCCACCATTATGAGGATTACCACACCACTGGCAAACCAGAAAGTATGGATGAGACATAGAAAGAATCAAATGGTTTGGGAGGGGTAGGGATGAAGAATCAAATGCGTGAGAGGGTAAAGGTGAATATTTTTGGGTTTTTGGATGAACATTTTGTACAAATGATAAGGAAAATGTTTTTGTGTTTTTGTTTTTATGAAAATATGAACAAGGATGGATAAATGTACAATGGAACGAATTCCAAAGACACTAATCAGAAAAACCGTTTAGATAAACGCGCACAACCTCCCCGGCAGCGGCGCCAAAAGTTGATTGATGCTAAACCACCTAACTTATATTGACCAAGGAATGGTCAACAAAGTCAAGTAGCCTAGATCAATGCTCCGCGGAAGTATAAGGTTTCCCCGGGTCGTATGTCCCGACGAGGTGTGAATTGTAAACAAACGGTTATTTGATCGGGTGAATTTGGATGAGAAAAAGGTTTGTGTGTGATTGAACTATAGAATCTACAAGAGAATAGCTTAAACAAGCTATATAAACAAGACGAGAAACTAGGAAAAACCAGAAACGATTAAAACCTAAAAACGCGTACGTTACGTTTAAATAAAACGTAAACATACGAAATAAAAAGTGAAAACGGAAATCTGAAAACACCCAGGGGGTGAAAATGACTTTTTTACAAACTTAAAAGTAAAAGAAAATTTTTAGAAAATTAAAATTAATTTTAACCCTAGTTAATTATTTAATATTAATTAAATACTAATTATTTCTAATTATTAATATTTAAAACACTTAAATATTATTTAATACTAATTAAATACTAGAAAAATGAAAATAAAATTTCTAAAATTATAAAATGACTAAAAATAAGTTTTAAAAATAAAAATAAGTGTTTTTGTCTTTTTGTGGCTTTTCTATTAAATAATTACTAATTAAATACTAATTATCTAATTAACTATTTTAAATTAAGAAAATTACTAAATGAACAGTAAAAATTCTAAGAAAATTTCTAAAAATATTTTACAACATATAAAAGCTATAAAAAATATAAAAACTTGCTTTTGCTTAAGAAAAACTAATTATGCTATTTTAAACTAATTATTAATTAATAATTAATAAAACTAAAATTAATTCTAATTAATACTAAATGAGAAAATAAAAATCTGAGAAAATTAATATAAATACTTTAATATAAGATATAATTAATAAAAATATAAAAATGACAAGTATTTAATAAAAATTTAAAAATGAAAATTAAAATTAAATTACATTAAATAGAAACTATCACTTAATTTTAAATTTGTTTTTCTTGATTTTTCTTTTACCAATCTATTTTACAACTAAATACAACAAACTTTTGCAAAAACAAACTTTTTAGAACTTAAAAATAAGCACAATATAAGCTAATATGGTCAACAGTTGACTTTTGTTGACCAGATTTGGAAATAAGCTAAAATGGCTTTAGGTGGGACCCACTATGGTTTATTCTAGTACAAATAGCTTATTAGAACTTGTATAAGCTGGAAAAAGCTAACTGTGACCAAAGAATAAGCAATAAGGCATAATTAAGCACTTGGAAACCTTGCTTTGGAACTGAAAATGGGACAAGGATTTGTGACCAAATCAGGTGGGACCCAAGGGGTTTGAGGTCAACCCAAGGGTCAAAACATGATCTCTACTAGGAGGGGGGATGGAAGGAAACAATTTGGGGGTTGTGGGACCACCATGGTGGCCAGAAAACCACCACAAAGGTGGTGGTGTGGGTGTGCAGCTGCAGAGACAGAGCACAGCTTGTGCCTGCAGCCTACTTTGTGGCTTTGTGGGGGCCCACACAAAATTTGCAAAAATAAGAAAATGGTGGATTCCTACAATTGAGGTGGAGGGCATAAACTTGTAAAAAGCACAAAGACTAAATCCAAGCTCAAAAATCACAAATATTCACCCAAAATCTGGGTTTCTCACTGATTATGCATTTTGACTTTTTCTTTTGATGAAGAACTTTGACTAAGATGAACTTTTAAAGATCCTAGATTAAAGGAATTGGTATGTTAAACTAAGATAATACTGAATTAAGCTTGTTATAACAATTATGAAGTGATATGGTGAGCTCTAGTGCTCAAAATCCTAGCAGTGATGTTATAAAAGAGATTTTGCATGGGGTGTTGACTTTTTAAATAAATGACCATGGCATATTATGTTTTGACAGTGCTTAATGGACCTATGGTGAGTAATTACAACAAAGCTCAATGATGGAAACACTCTCAATAACACTGAACACCCCTGAGCTAAACACTCCTATGGACTTGACTGTTTTCTAATTTTAGAAGCTTAACACTAATTTAACCAATAAATCTGTTGCACAATGAAATGAAATGATGCAACAAACTATTCTAAACCTTCAATCACTTATAAATACAACAATACCCTAAGAACTAAGAACAAGCTATATTGACTGTGAAAATAAAGAAAAGAAAAAGAAACTAAGCAACAATGCTTCTAATGAACAAACAGGCTCCAAAGATTTATGAGCTTACTTCAGTACCCCAAATAAGCTCATAACCCACATTCCTAAGCAATCAACAGCTATTGAACAGTAATTTGCCAAAAATAGAAAAATTGCTTACAATGGACTCCAAGCAGAAACAAGTGTTCCCATAAATCAAATCCTATCCTAATACCTCCCATGAGGTGCTAAACCAAGCCTCCATAGCTCCATTGCTCATCTTCTTCTTTGTTCCTTGATTTTATTTTATTTTATTTTTTTTTTTTTTTTTTTGTTTTTGAACTAAAACCTTCGTAAGTGTTTCAAAAGCTCTGTAAAGCTTATAAACAAGCTTAAATGAACCAGAATAACTCTAAACAACTACTTTTAACAACATTTTAGTGAAAATGGAATTTTTCATTTAAAACTGCATAACCTGAGTTACAAAAGGATACATGATATTGTTAATTAAGATTAACCTTAACTACACTGAAGAACTTGAAATTACACTTGGAAACTAAGTTTTTCAAATAAACTAGAAAAATTACATTAAAAATGATTAAAGAGAAATTCTAATACTACTCTCTACTACTACTCGTTTCTTCTTTTTTTTTTCTTTCTTTTATAAGTCCCTGGATGACTCCTTGAGTTTCTCCATGCTTCTGAGCCGTTGGATGGCTGTATTTGATCTCCATCGTTCAAAGTTATTTGGGCGGGAAAACTTGGTGAGGCAGTTGGGAATTGCTTGGAGAGAATTAAGGGAATTAATTGGTCTTGGAGGTTTATGTAAGTTGGGGAGACAAGGTATGGAGAAGGTAGGCTGGAGGTATGGCAGAGGAGGGGGTACACAGTGTTTGCAGGTGCAAGTTGGGGAAGAAAAGGTGGTCAACGCGTGGGTTGACTGAGGTATTAAATAGAACGGTTTGTTTGGATTTTATTATTTAGGTTGAGTGGGCCGGGATAGGTGGGCTGGGGTGTTATGTTTGTGGACTGGGTTTAGTAATTGGGTGGGTTGTGTTTGGTTTATTGGATTAGTTTATTTGTTTGGTTTACATTAATAAAACCACAAGGACCAAACATGTAACTATGCTGAAAATGAGGGGCCTGAATTAGCAAGTTTCAAAAGATATCAAAGGGACTAATCTTGGCATGTTTAAATAACCAAAGAACCAAAAATGCAATTTTCCCATTTTAAATCACCTGGGGACTATTTATGCCAATTTTCAAAACCCGGGGACCAAACTTGTAATTTCCTCAAACTTTCCTCCCAAGGATTAAAAGTGGTTTTTATGAATTCCCAAGGACCAAAATTGATTTTTCATTCAAAATTATCCCACCAGGGACTGAATCTGTCAAAGTTTGAAACTCCAGGGACCAAAAGTGTAAATTTCCAAAACTTTCCAATTTTTCACCAAAGGACTAAATATGACATTTTATGATTTCAAAATGACCTTTGGTGATAATTTTCCATATTTTGAATATCCAGGGACTAGTTTTGTAATTTTATGAAAGTTGAGGGACTGAAACTGCCAATTTTGCAAACTTTGTGCGTTTTTCGTTTGTTTTTGCTCGTTTTGTATCTAAAACATATAAAACACAATTTTGAAATATTTTTAGTATTTTGATGCATTACTGAGTGTTTTTGTATGTTTTGCAGTTCAGATTAGACCAAAAATGATGAGTGTTTGAGCACTCATCAAGAGTTCGTGCAACATCGAATCCCTAAGTACTCTATACTCTTCAACCAACCAACCATCAAATATAAGACGTACATCACCTCTTGAATATCCACAACTTCATGTGACACTGAGCACTACAACGTAACTCCTTAATGTGATAGTTATTTTGTGGTAATAGAGAAGAAGAAACACAAGAATAACTAGATATCCAAGTCTTCGTCATTATAATTGTTGAAAGATCGAAGAAGGATCTTGAAGAATCTTCATCCAACCACCCCGATATCTTCAGATACTAAGTACACGCACCCGTGAGATTTCACTTCAACCTCAAATAAATAATAATGAATTAACTCCGTAGTCACATCTTATGGTTTAAATGCCCAAATCTAGCCCTTTTGGACGTTTTGAGTGAACTTTGATAATGGTTTTATCCTGATCTTGGTAGTTCCATCATCATGGGATTTTACAAATCTATGATTTAAACCGAGAAATCGAATCTTTCGCGAGATTTTATAAAATCAAGAAGAAACCGTGAATTGATGCTGAGTACTTCAGTGATTAAGTGTGATATGATAAACTTTGCAAGGTACGGTAAGTAATCTAAGTTAAGTCACGACAAGTCAAATCACACCAAGTCAAATCACAATTAATCAAATTGCAGGAATCAACTTGCAATGTTAGATTGTAATTAGACAAGTTGCAACAACTCAAATCGCAACGATTCTCAGATCACTGAACTATTCAACTCGCAGCAATCAACTCACAATAACACAATCAACTAGCAGTTCGATTTGGTTTGGTTGATGCAATTAGTTATGGTGAAATTTTGGTCTAAAAACTTAAAACCTCAAAAACTTCACTCTGGAGCGATTTTGGGCCTCAAAACTTCACCTGAATTGGTTAATCGATTCAGCGTGTCATTCACCTCTATCTCACGGTCATTTTGACAGGTATTTCGTAAAAAACAGAGTTACGGTTCAAAATATATGGCCGTTTGAAATTTTGACGTAAGAGGTCAACTTTGGTCAGCTCGCTGAACACCAACTCGCTGAATGAGCAACTCTCTAGAATGGCAACTCGTTGAAAACCAAGTCGCTAGAATGGCAACTCTTTAAATGAGCAACTCTCTAGAATGGCAACTCTCTAGAATGGAAACTCTCTAGAATAGCAACTCACTGAAAGCCAACTCTCTATAATGGCAACTCTTTAGAATGTCAACTCTCTAGATTAACTCGCTAGACCAACTCACTACTACAATAGGACAAATCAGTCGCTTTCTAGCGATTTGTCCTTTTATCCCAAAATAGTAAACCACCAACTCGCTAGTCAAAATTTCACCAACTCGCTACCAATAATCACCAACTAGCTACCAAGAAAAACAATTCCGAGACTCAACTCGCTAGAAAGAAATTTGCCTCAAATTGCTTCAAAAATCAATTCTGTGAATGATACAACTTATCCAAGTGAAAGACTGCTATCCTAGAACATGAAAGTACATCAATATCTCTCTACAAGTCACAAAATGAGATCAAACTAGAGAAATACTACAACAACTATTCGAACCAAATAAGAACACAAAACCACTCCACAAATTCGAGCACTAACAATCGTAGGATGAAACCATGGCTCTTGATACCAATTGTAGGATTGTGAATTCATGATATGTTGAATTATGTGGTGAGTTAGGAGGTCTTGGAAGATGGAAGTAGATGATAAACATCGTTAACAAGTTAGAGAGAGAAAGAGAGAAAGGGTAGTTTCTTGAGAGAGGAAAACACACTAGTTGTGTGTGTGTATTGAAACAACCAACCCACTCCCTTGGTGGGAAAAGGGTATATATACAATTACAATATATGCCCCATAAAACGGGCTATGGAGTGAGCTGACAGTGGGTAAAGACCCGACCCACTCCACAAGTATAACTATAACTAGACTAATTCTATGATATCTAATCTAACAATAATAAGCCTACGAGCTACATTAATGCTAAATAGATACTCGGGGTGACCGAATCTGTTGAAGCAACATGATCAAGATCTCTTTATGTTTTAATGATGACAAATAAACCATCGAAACACATAAAATAACAAACGTTAGCTCAAAATCGCCGGAGCCAATGTCTGCCCCTGGCGCGCTGCCCGCGCAAGGAGTCTGTATGGTTCCGGGCGAATTTTGAAAGTCGGCTTTCCCCTTACCCGACAAAGGTGGATCTTTCTATACATGTATGAATATGTTATGTGCTTAATTGAGAACACTCGAAACGAGTTTTGAGACTTGTGAGATCTTACTTTTAAAGCACCCATTCACGGGAAAACGCAAACTCATATTTTCTAACTATCGCCTCTAGCCAAGGCTTTTCTAAAACTTAAGGAGCATATATATTTCACGTAACATCGTGTTGAAGCATCTGTATGCTCATATCCAGTGCTTGCGTCTTCTCTAATTACGTAACGGGTTTACTCCCTTATTGGTCAAACTAAGTCAAAGGTCACTTTGTGTAAACGCATCCTTTCCCACTTGGGTTATGCTTTACATCAAGGAAAAGCACTTAAGTTGTTTGAACCAAGGTATTAGTTGAGAACGTCGAGTCGTGGAAAGTCACGAGATATGAAACTATGGATTTTCGACGTTGTGTTACTTGAACTTATAAGTAACTTATGATTTTCTCAACTTATAATCTTAATTGTCTAAACCTTTTCCTCTTAATGACAATTAGATTATGCCTTAATATTCTCTTAATCCCATTTATACAAAAGACAAAACCAATTATATCCAAATCAAATATTATCTTACACAATCTTTTACACAATCTCTTACACCCTTACATATTCCCTTATACACTACATCTCAACCATCCATTCCCTTACAACACGTCTCAACCCTTTGTTTTCAACACATGGGGAATTGTTTGAAACCCTAATAAGGCTCCTCTCATCCTAGCCATTGATTTCAAATTACAACACATCACAACCATCCATCCAACCCCTCCTCTCTATATCATCACATGGGTTTGATCTCAACCATTGAATTCAAACTAAACTCATCTCAACCATCCATCCAATCTCTCTTATCTATGCCACCACATGTGATTGATCTTAGCCATTGAATTCAAACCAAAACAATCCCAACCATTGATCCACACTTACTCCCCAACCAAAGAAGGCTCCCTTTTGATCTCCACCATCCAATTCAAATGAAACCATCTCAACCCTCCATTTCTCCTTTCCCCCCAAGCAAAGCATATTCCTTGGAATATCCTCCTCAACCCTAACCTAAGCATGTTTGATCTTAACCATTCATTTCAAATGAGATCATCTCATCCATCCATATTCCGCACTTGCAAAATTATTTGAAAACCAAGGGAGGCTACCTTTGATCCTAGCCATCCAATTCAAACCAATTCATCTTAACCCTCCATCTCATTCTTCCCCCCAAGCATCGGAATATTCCTTGGCATATTCTTTCTCTCTTTTCTATGCCATGTGAGGAGATACACTTCTACCCCTTCCAAATTACCCTATCTACACTTTAAACCCTTGGTAATTTGGTTTCTCTTTAAACACTTCACAAATGATTTTCCAAATTGGCTATTTGAGTTGGTAAACCTTAGAATGATTAATGTTAAGGTTTAGTGTGAAGTACAATTGGGTTTTTAGCAAGGTAAGGCATTTATAATGCCAAACACCCAAAGCCTCGGGAATATTTTCCCTGGATGTCTAGCGCGCCTCCCAAGCGTCAACGCGTGGGTGACGCGCCGGTCTCGATAAAATATTCCCAAGTTTGGGTTTTGCCTATAAATACCATGCCTTGCCTCTTGTATTCCTCACCCCTTGCCATTATTCTTTCTCTCTAGATTCTTTCTCTCTAAACACTCTCAAATCTCTCAATCTCTCTATCTCTAATCTTGTGTTCTTGATTTTGACACTAACATCTCTGGAAGAACACATATCTTTGCAAGGGAAGAATCACAAGAACCTAATCCACTCTTGTGATTGTCTCGAGGATCTTCTTTCTTATACCCTTTCTATTACAATCAAGTCTCTAGGATAGGTTAGGACTTGGTTGATAAACAAACATTTATTTTTTCATTTGTTTGTAAGGGAAGTCTTGTGTCTTGGTGACCAAGCCTAGATCATTGGGGGATCTAGTTGAGGTTTGATATTTCCGGGTGGAAGTCTTGGTGACCCCTAGGTAAAGTCGAATCATGAGATTCTTTTGGGTGGTTTCCGAGGGCGGAATACCGTTGGTGAGTAACTCCTTCTTTGTGAGCATCGATATTGGTGAATATCAGTGGAGTGACTTGTAACGGTTTGTAGTCCACCGAAAGGATTATACTAGTTAATAGTATCGGAGTCGCGGATTCGCAACTAGACGTTCGGATGGTATAAACCTCCCATCCCGAACCAGTATATATCGTTGTGTTCTTTACTTGATTTATATACTTTGGTTGTGATAGTGGTTGTTGGATTATATTACAACCACTTGGTGTTCTCTTTGGCTTAAAGTTTTTTAAAAGCATCTAAAAAGCCTAAGAAACCGTATTCACCCCCCTCTACGGTTCTACAATTGGTATCAGAGCGGTATACTCAAGTTTTTGAGCATTAAAGCCTTCCCGAGAAGTTGTTTTAAGTCAAAAACTTCTTTCCCAAAAATCTAAAATCCTAACTAAGATTTCTGGTAAAGTAGAGTATAGATCCATGGCTGAAGAGAACTATGTAGAGGGATGTTCTATGCAAAGACCACCTTTGCTAGAAACTGAAGGGTTTTGTTTTTGGAAAACCCGGTTTGAGACCTATGTTAGGTCCAAAGACCTTGACTTGTGGGAGGTCATTCAAAACGGAGACTTTGTTTTCACGATGCTTGATCCGGAAACCAAGTTGATGGTTGAGAAGCCATATTCGGAACTCAAAGAAGATGAGAAGAAGAAGATTGTCAAAAATCAAGAGGCTAAGATGATGATCTACAATGCTCTACCTCGAAGGGAGTTCGAGAGAGTCCATGTGTGCTAAACCGCCAAAGAGATTTGGCATTCACTCATCATCACTCATCAAGGGAACTCACAAGTTAAGGATTGCAAGATTGACTTACTCATTCAACAATATGAGAAGTTTGTAATCTTGGAAGAAGAAACCATTGACAACGGTTATACACGATTCAATGCTATTATCACAAGCCTCACGGCATTGGATCCGAGTTTTTACAACAATAATCATGTTAGAAAATTTCTTCGTGCTCTTCCAGTGAAGTGGCGACCTAAGGTTACGGCTATTGAAGAAGCAAAGAACCTGGTGGAGCTTCCTCTAGATGAGCTTATTGGGAATCTCAAAGTTTATGAAATGATTCTTGAAAGTGACAAAGTTGTGACCAAAAACAAAATGGAAAATGGGAAATCTTTGGCACTTAAAGCTAAAGTCACTAAAAGTCATACGAGTGACGTTGGTTGTAGCCTTGAAGAAAGTGATGAGGAAGAAATGAACAATGAAGAATTCAACCTCATGGCTAAGAATTTTAGAAAGTTATTTAGAAGAAGTGGAAAGTTTCAACGAAGGAATCGGCTTGATAACCGCACTAATGATCGTAGAAACAAGAATGGTCAAGGCTCAAAGCATGATGATGGTTGCTTCAATTGTGGTGAAAAGGATCACTTCATTAGTGATTGTCCAAATCCTCTACATTACAAAGCATTTGTTGGTGATGTATGGAGTGACGATGAAGAAGGCAATCAAGCAAACAAGGAAGCAACATGTCTTATGGCGATTGAGTCTCATGAGGTACAACATAACCATACTACTAGCAAAGCTTCTTTTATAAATGAATTGCAAGAGGAAAATGAGGAATTACTTAATAACTATGAGGAAGTATTTAGAAAATTAAAATTAACTATGAAGGAAAAACGCTCTTTTCAAAAGGAACTTTCTAAAGCTCTTCACAAAAATAATGAACTCGAAATTGAAATAAAGAGACTTGCCACTCTACATGAGAATGTTGAACCACGTAAATATTATGAAAACCTCACAATTAAGGTTGTTTCTTTGAGTGAAGAAGTCTTGGAACTTCAACAAAAATCATTAAATGTTACAAAACTCAAAATGAGTGAAAATGATTTAAATGAGACGTCCTAAAATAAGGAAGGTCTTGTACTTGCAAATAACGAGAAAACCACTTCCAAAAATATAGCTAAATCCTTAAATTTTGAGAAAGTAAATGAAAATAAAACTCTCAAATCCTCCGAATCCGACGCGCTGGTTGACGCGTCAACGCGCCAGAAGCGCGCCAGGATTCTGAGAAAAAGAGGTATTCAAACTAAAAGTTTTATCAAACCTATCAATACTCAAGTTCCTCTTGCAAATACTCAACACAATCAAAGACCCATTGTATGGAGAAAAAACACAAAAGCATACTACAACCCTGGTACATACAATGGTCTTAAATATATCCACGCTAGAATTGACCAAAGACCTCTCCTACCTACCCCAAACATGAGACCATCTTCTTTAGATCAAAGATATGAAAGATCCAACTTTCAAAACAAAACATATTTTCAAAACAATCCTTGATCTACCCTTTTGATAAGGCGAAAAATGAACCGTTTTTAGCGGGTCATTTAAGCTCGAATTCGAATTTATTTGATCAAATATTGCCCTAAATCGTTCCTTTTATGATTTTAGGTACTTTGGGAGTGAATTCTGAAAAAGGAAACATTTTGGACGTTTTTGGAGCATAAAAGTGAAGAAAACGACAAAGTCTTAATTTTTCCTTGCTGGGAACAGTACCTGACGGCGTCAAGAGTAATTTCCTGACGGCGTAAAACCTCAAGAATTAAAATCCGTAGTTGATGACGGCGTCACACACAGGGCGTCAAGAGTAATTTGTGTGACGGCCTAGGCCTTGACGGCGTCAAAAGTAGATCAAGGCCGTCACGTGTTAACTTGTCAAAACTTGTGCGCGAAGTAGCTGATATTGTTTTGGTCATAACTTTTGCATACGAACTCGGATTTAGGTGATTCAAAAGCCCACGCGAAGAGGACGAAGAGATCTACAATTTGGTGAAAAAATGGTCTTGACGGCGTCAAGAGTAATGGGCTGAAGCCGTCAAGAAGGGCCGACAGAAAACATGCCTATAAATATAACTTCATAACTTCACTTTTTGTAAGCCCTAAACCCTAAAGTCGATTCCTGGGTTTCGGTGGGTGTTTTTCCAGCAACTTAGAGGGTTTCAATCACTCCATAAACATCATGTATTGGTTTGATGATTCTATCTCAACTATGTCTTTCATTATTCTTGTTGATTGTCTTTCTTTGATTATGTTTTGCTAATTCACCTTGTGTCTACTTATGATTATGTGAAACTTGTATATAATTGATTAGATCTCATTGATTTCTTGTTGATGTGTGTGTCTATCTCCATCAATTAAGGCGTGACAACTTCAATAGATCTAGTTGGTTTAGTTTATAATTCTTGTTTCATATTGATTCTTGTTTTGATTGAATGAATATTATGTTAGACTTAAGAAAACTGGTAGATCTCCAAATGGTAACATGCTTGAACGTCTTAAGAAACATGAACCGAGGCACACTAGGTCTTTATTGGTTGTATTTAATGCATGAGCCACTGTTTACAATCCCTATAGTTGTGCTGGGCATGGTGTAGGAGGAGATAAGAGCTCATAGAATTGGGGAGTTATGTGTGCCACCCCATGAATGGTATTAAGGAATATAACCCGTCAATTAAAACAAGGTTACAATTCAATAGGTAGAATTGGATAGCTAGCAAGGAATAACATATCATAGGTAGACATGCTTCACTTATCTTGTAGAACCTTAGTTTAGTTTTCTTGTTAATTAGTTTAATTAGTAGCTTTTGGGTTAGTTGATTAGCAACTAATTCCGCCCACTCTCCCAATACCCGAGATTTTTACTTGCTTTTCATAAAAATATAAAAATACAAAAAGAATCATCCTTCATCTTTAGACCTAGTTAGATTAATTTCAATCCTAACGACACTATTCCTAGCTGAACGATCAATCCCCTCGTACTTGTCACTATACTATACTACAACGATCAGGTACACTGCCTGGTGGGGGTTGTAAGCTTCTCAAGATCCCTTGAGAGGTAAAGCCTGGTGCAATTCCCACGCATCAAGTTTTTGGCGCCGCAGCCCGGGGAATAGTTATTGTTTAGGTTGAATTTGATTTTTATTAGGTCTACTCATTAGATTCCTTTTTAGTGAGATTTTTATTTTCTTTTTATTAGCTTTCTTGTAGTCTATCTTTTCTTTGCGCATTTGTTCGTAGAAACCTTTCCATTGACTCTTCCGTTCACCATTATGGAGAATGCGAATCCACCAAACTACCGACCACGAAACCCATTCTACCCTAATGACATCTTGATGTTCAAACAATATCGAGATGAACCCATATATGATGCATGGACTCATTTTAAAAATTTACTCCAAATAGTCCCTCATCATAGTTTCGGTTTAGCATCCCTAACCCAGACCTTTTACTATCGTGTTAACCGATATGACCAAATGTGCATTGAGGATTTTGCCAATGGGGACTTTAGGGAATTAAATGCTGAAGAAGCATGGGATGCCATAGAAGATTGTGCCCAATATTATTATAGATTAGACAACCCGACAAACAACATAACAAATCATTTGACAACAAATTTGAAGGATCATGGAACAAGTTTGTTGGGGGATGAATATACTCATGTTGAGATACCTAGTTGGATGGCACCTAATATCATAATACAAAACAAACATATAGGTGATCTAGGTACAATGGAGGATGAGGTGGATAATCCAAGCCCACAAAGTACCCCACAAGTCCTACCATCATTTGAGGCACATACAACACCCGTGACTTACCCGGAAGAAGTAGATGAGACTATAGGAACCCCAATTGAGGTAGAACCCTTGGACCAAGCACCACTAGAGGTATAGGTTTGAATACTTGTAGTGATAACCTTACTCCTAGTTCTAGGGAATTTCCTAATGTTGATGAACCGGAACCTCAACCTTTACACAACTTCCCATCCTTAGATTTATTTCTAAGAGACAAAAGAGGAACCGACCCACCCATCAACCAATATTATCCGGGTAGTTTTAGGATGAAGGAAGCCATTCACTCACCCCCTTCACCTCACGTGGCATATTCATACCCTAAGGGTGTGTATCGCTACTTTCACCCACACTTAATCCTAAGTGTAGGGAAAACCTCCCCTATTTCTAGTAAATAAGGGTAGAGTCAGGCTCGTGACTCGAACAAAAACAAGCGCTTGTTGGGAGGCAACCCAACCCACGTTTTTAATTGTTTGATGTTTTCATTTTATTTGTTTGTTTGTGTCATATATGCTTAATCATAGTTGTTTAATTTTCATGTTTCGAATAATTTGTGAAAATGCTTTATTTTGTTTTTAACCTCGCCTTAATTGCATATAAAGGTATTTTACAAAAAGATAAGTGTAGGGAAATTTATATCTTGTTAAAAAGAACTAAATTCGAACATGAAAACTTCACAATTCATGATTAGCATATATTTTATCTTGTTTGTGTGTCAATAATTGTGGATATGTTTTATGAGTTCCTATTTGTAATTCATTCCACAAGTATCCTATCCTTTTGTTGCTTTGTCTTGTTTCTATTTCTAAGTCTGGAATTACATCTAGTTGTGATTTTTGTTCGGTTTGATGCTTTGGTTTTTGTGTTTGTTGATTACAGGACAAGAAGATGATTTATATTTCTGGAGGGAAGCTTTCAACGTTCGTCTTCTTGGAGGTAGATTTAACCATGTTGTCACATTATCCACGGTGAACGAATCAGGGGAGTATTAGTTTCTTTCATTCTTATTTATTTACTTTTACATCTTTTATCTAGAACATTGGGGACAATGTTCGGTTTAAGTGTAAGGAGGGTATATTAGAAACTATTACTCCACTTGGTTTTTGTTTTGTTTGATAGTAGATGTGTAATAAAACTATGAGAAATACTTGTTAGTGCAATTTTAGCGCCAAATTTAATTTTTTTTACAACATTTAGGAGTGAAACTTTAGCCATAGCAAGCGTCTCATGGATAGGAGATTGTATGACTAGCACATAACCGTATATTCAGAAAAATTTTCCACCCAAATATGTGAGGTTCGCCTTTAGATTTGATAGGAAAAGCATTCATTATTAGTGCTTATGAGTGTACCGGTAGCATTTAGATTCTAGAACTTGTGATAGTGATGCATCCCGAGACCGCTAGTGAGACTACATTCGTGTAGTTAGGATTTACTACATGATAAGAGGCATTAGGATAACCCTTGTTCTACACCTATAATATAATTACATTGACTTCATAGGTCAAGTAATTCTCCCACACCTTTGCGTTGTACTCATTTTTAGTACACGATACCCCTAGTACACCCCTCCGAGCCTATCTTTTCATTTCTAACTTTAAGCATTTTACTTAAAGGAAGAATTTGTTTACAATCCACCCCAAATGTGCAACCAAATCGCCTTAGCCTTCCTTGTATGCGTTCATCTTTAGTGCATTATTGTTAATTGTTTAAACCCTTTGTTAGTTGTCTAATTGATTACATGGTTGCTAAGTCGAGTCATATCTTGTACATATTGTTTTGGGACAATCGGGACTCATGGGTAAAGTACTTGTGTTATGGAGTAATGGGGGAAGAACATCATATATTACCCCCATATGTGCGTTAATATTTAAAAGTACTCCAAGTGTTTTGATTATCTTGATTCGAGTCATTAGAATAGTTGATTGTAAAGTATGTAAAAGCTCAAGTGTAGGGAGGAAACGAGCTCCCTTTGATGTATTGTTTTGGATGGTAGAGTAAGAGTGTATGCAAAAAAAAAAAAAAAAAAAAAAAAAAAAAAAAAAGAAAAATCGAAAAAAAAGAAAGAGGAAAAAAGAAAGAAAAAAAAAATAGAAAAAGAAAAGAGAAAAACATACGGGCTACCATCCGTTTCTTTTATTTATGTTTAAGTCAAATAGTGTCTTGAAAATCCAAAAAGAGTTGTGGTTAGTTTAAGTTGAGTCGAGTCTTGGCTTAGCAACGCCTCATTGTACATGTAGTTAACTAACACAATTGACTTGCCACCAGTAAAATATCCGTTTATCCAACAAAACCGTGTTTTCCATATCCCCTACACCTAACGTTATAACCCTTTAAAAGACCTCTTTGATAGTTTATCCTAGGTTCTTACGCCAATTGGTGGAGGTTTGATCCTTTCCCAAGCCTATGGTAATCTATTTGCTATGACAGGTAGAGAGTGATATTTCTCCATTTCCAATTATGACATAAATTTACAACACCCGAGAGATGAGAGTATCCAAATACTTAATGTGAGGTGCTAGTGTATAATTTCCGTGCTTGTTTTGACTAAGGTGGAACGATCATTTGTTGTAATTACTTTTATATTAGTGTTAAATGACCCCTAAGTTGTATTTTGATTGGTGGAAAAGCTCATTTGCTTGAGGACAAGCAAATCCCAAGTGTAGGGATATATGATAAGGCAAAAAATGAACCATTTTTAGGGGGTCATTTAAGCTCGAATTCGAATTTATTTGATCAAATATTGCCCTAAATCGTTCCTTTTATGATTTTAGGTACTTTGGGAGTGAATTCTGGAAAAGGATAACATTTTGGACGTTTTTGGAGCATAAAAGTGAAGAAAACGACAAAGTCTTAATTTTTCCTTGCTGGGAACAGTACCTGACGGCGTCAAGAGTAATTTCCTGACGGCGTCAAACCTCAAGAATTAAAATCCGTAGTTGATGATGGCGTCACACATAGGGCGTCAAGAGTAATTTGTGTGACGGCCTAGGCCTTGACGGCATCAGAAGTAGATCAAGGCCGTCACGTGTTAACTTGTCAAAACTTGCGTGCGAAGTAGCTGATATTGTTTTGGTCATAACTTTTGCATACGAACTCGGATTTAGGTGATTCAAAAGCCCACGCGAAGAGGACGAAGAGATCTACAATTTGGTGAAAAAATGGTCTTGACGGCATCAAGAGTAATGGGCTGACGCCGTCAAGAAGGGCCGACAGAAAACATGCCTATAAATATAACTTCATAACTTCACTTTTTGTAAGCCCTAAACCCTAAAGTCGATTCCTGGGTTTAGTTGGGTGTTTTTCCAGCAACTTAGAGGGTTTCAATCACTCCATAAACATCATGTATTGGTTTGATGATTCTATTTCAACTATGTCTTTCGTTTTTTTTGTTGATTGTCTTTCTTTGATTATGTTTTGCTAATTCACCTTGTGTCTACTTATGATTATGTGAAACTTGTATATAATTGATTAGATCTCATTGATTTCTTGTTGATGTGTGTGTCTATCTCCATCAATTAAGGCGTGACAACTTCAATAGATCTAGTTGGTTTAGTTTATAATTCTTGTTTCCTATTGATTCTTGTTTTGATTGAATGAATATTATGTTAGGCTTAAGAAAACTGGCAGATCTCCAAATGGTAACATGCTTGAACGTCTTAAGAAACATGAACCGAGGCGCACTAGGTCTTTATTGGTTGTATTTAATGCATGAGCCACGTTTCCCTATAGTTGTGCTGGGCATGGTGTAGGAGGAGATAAGAGCTCATAGAATTGGGGAGTTATGTGTGCCACCCCATGAATGGTATTAAGGAATATAACCCGTCAATTAAAACAAGGTTACAATTCAATAGGTAGAATTGGATAGCTAGCAAGGAATAACATATCATAGGTAGACATGCTTCACTTATCTTGTAGAACCTTAGTTTAGTTTTCTTGTTAATTAGTTTAATTAGTAGCTTTTGGGTTAGTTGATTAGCAACTAATTCCGCCCACTCTCCCAATACCCGAGATTTTTACTTGCTTTTCATAAAAATATAAAAATACAAAAAGAATCATCCTTCATCTTTAGACCTAGTTAGATTAATTTCAATCCTAACGACACTATTCCTAGCTGAACGATAAATCCCCCGGTACTTGTCACTATACTATACTACAACGATCAGGTACACTGCCTGGTGGGGGTTGTAAGCTTCTCAAGATCCCTTGAGAGGTAAAGCCTGGTGCAATTCCTACGCATCACCTTTCAAAATATGGAATTGAACAATTGTATTTATTCCTTCAAGACCCAAGAGTTTTCAACTTAGGCTTTTTATGTGCTAACCATATCGGACCCAAGAAACAATGGGTACCAAAATTTTGAGATGCACTTCAAATATTAGGTATGCTCTAAGGAAAGGCCACTTTTAAGATCTTAACCTTGTAATAATGTTGACGTTATGCATACCTTACTCGAAATCATCTCTAAGGAAAAGGATACAAAACTAGGTAATGTGTCTTGCAATCACACTATTAATCTTGCATTCATTGTAGATAATTCAAATTTGTGGCATAGGAGATTAGGTCATGCTAACATGCGATTAATTCACAACATTGCATCTAAGGAATTAGTTAGGAAATTACCTAAAGAAAAATTTGATAATCATTTTTGTGATGCATGTAAAGTAGGTAAGCAAGTCCATGCAAGTCATAAGCTTATAAACATGATTTCTACATCAAGAGTTTTAGAACTATTACATATGGACTTGTTTGGACCATCCGCTATTCAAAGCTATGGAGGAAACTTCTACACTTTGGTAATAGTGGATGACTACTCAAGATTCACTTGGACACTATTTCTAAAAACGAAAAATGAAGCATTTAATAAATTCAAAGCCTTAGGGAAAAATTTGCAAAACCTACTTGGATGTTCAATTGTTTCAATTCGAACGGATCATGGTAGAGAATTTGATAATGAAATTCAATTTGGAGTCTTTTGTGATAAACATGGTATATCTCATAACTTCTCAGCACCTCGCACTCCTCAATCTAATGGAGTAGTTGAAAGGAAGAACCAAACGTTACAAGAAATGAGTCGCACTATGTTAAATGAACAATCCATACCTCAAAAGTTTTGGTGTCATGCCGTACAAACCGCATCTTACATACTTAATAGGGTCTTGATTAGAAAAATCATTAATAAAACACCTTATGAGATTCTTAGAGGTAAAAGACTATCCCTAGAATACTTTAGAGTTTTTGGTTGTAAATGCTTAATCTTCAACTCATTAGAAAACTCTAACAATACTAGTAATTACAATGGGATTTTTCTAGGTTATTCACTAACATCAAGGGCCTACATAGTGCTAAATAAGAAAACCTTAAAAGTTGAAGAATCATATAATGTAATCTTTGACGAAACTCCCCTAAAATCTAGAACATTGCCTCTAGTTGATGATGACATCATAGAAGAAGATGCATATCAAAATAAGGTTGACTTGTCTAATAATGATCTAGAGGAAATACTACCTAGAGTGGAAAATATTAAGGAAATAAGAGATCATCCTATAGATCAAGTCATAGGAGAATTAGATGAAAGAACCCTTAGGTCACATGCCCAAGACAAAAGCAATGACTTTGCATTTGTATCAACCATAGAACCTAAGAACATTAAGGAGGCCATAAAAGATGAAAATTGGGTCATTGCAATGCAAGAAGAACTAGATCAATTCTTAAGAAACGATGTATGGATCTTAGTCCCTTGTCCTAGTGGTTACACTATTATAGGAACCAAGTGGGTGTTTAAAAACAAACTTGACGAAAATGGTGTAGTATGTAGGAACAAGGCTAGGCTAGTAGCTCAAGGTTATAACCAATAAGAAGGTATTGATTATGATGAAACACACGCACCCGTTGCCTGATTAGAATCCATAAGAATTTTGCTTGCTTACGCTTGTTGTCATAATTCTAAACTTTTTCAAATGGATGTGAAAAGTGCATTTTTAAACGGAGTCATCGAAGAGGAAGTGTATGTTGCACAACCTCCCAGTTTTATTGATTTTCAAAAACCTAATCATGCTTATAAGCTCAAAAAGGCTTTGTATGGACTTAAACAAGCTCCTAAAGCTTGGTATGATAGTTACAATCTTTTCTCTTGCTTAATGAGTACAAAATGGGTATGGTAGATAATACTTTGTTCACTAAAATAAAAGAACAACATCTTATTATTATTCAAATCTACGTAGATGATATCATTTTTGGGTCAATATGCCAATCGCTTTGCGATGAATTTGCAAACTTAATGCATAATGAGTTCGAAATGAGCATGATGGGTGAACTTAGTTTCTTTCTAGGATTACAAATCAAGCAATTAAGTGATGGGATATTTTTCAATCAATCTAAGTATATTGTGTAATGCTCAAGAAGTTTGGCTTGGAAAATTCTAAGGCTACAAAAACCCCTATCTCTAGAAAAAGAGTTCTCACCCTAGACAATGACAACAAATCCGTTGATAGTACTAAGTATAGGGGTATGATAGGAAGCTTGCTTTATCTAACGGCAAGTAGGCCCGATATAATGTTTAGTGTTTGCCTTTGCGCTAGGTTTCAAGAAAATCCCAAAATCTCCCACTTAGAGGCCGTTAAAAGAATATTTAGGTATGTTACGGGAACTCAACATCTAGGTCTTTGGTATCCAAAGGATTCAGGGGTAAAAGTATTGGTTTATGCTAATTCGGATCATGCGGGAATATATAGTTGATATGAAAAGCACTAGTGGAATATGCACATTTGTAGGTGCTTGTTTAACATCATGGTTCTCTAAGAAAAAAACTTCCTTCGCCAACTCCATAATGGAATCCGATTACGTTGCGGCCGGAAGGGCTTGCCAACAAGCGTTATGGATGAAGCAAGCGTTTGTTGATTATAACGTCATATTAAACGAAGTACCTATACTACGTGATGATATGTGCTCTATCAATATAAATTCAAGCCCAATTGAAATTAGACATCATTTTCTAAAAGACAACATCACTAAGAACCATATCACCATAGAGAAAATTCCTTGTGATGACAACATCTCTAAGATCCTAGCAAAACCCTTAGATAAAGATCAATTCAATTATTTAAGATTAGGATTAGGAATGAGATTACTAGAAGATGATGAGGATATAAATGATAAAATAAGAAATGGTGGAAGAATCTTTAGTACAAGTCTTTAATTATGATCCACAAAACTCCTACTTTTCACAAATAATCATACAACCTTTTGTATTAACCATTAGATAATAACCCCCTTTCACATCTTCATCCTCTTTTAAATCTCTAGAGACTTATCTTAGAACACATAACTTCCTCCACCATACTTTAGAAAATAACACTCACAATAGGAATCATGTCTCATTCGGAAGGGTCCGTTAACAATAATCAAAGAAATCAATACCCGGAGAGCTCTAAGAGATTGAAAAGGTCATTCACGGATATGATGAAGAAGGAAGGTGATGGTAGGATTAAGTTTGAGTATGAGTTAAGGACATTTGCGGAAAGTGAAGTGTGGGACTTAATCAAGGAACCATTAAGTCCAAGGTTGTGTGAAGATGAGTACTCCATTTGTTGTGAAAATACAGAACACATGGTCAATGCTCTCAAAGAATCAAGGATTGAGTTTAGGGTAATGCTCGTGTCCATCCATGAAGGAATCATAGAATTGGTTGCCACTATGTCCAAAATGAATAGGAAGTTGGAAGATGATAAGGTGAATGGGAAAGGGAAGATAGTGAAAGAAGAGTTCAACCTAGGCACAAACATAGGAATCTAGACATCACATCTTTATGTTGCCATCAAGTACTAGTATAGTGCTTTTAGATAAAGTACTAGGATAGTTCTTGTATAATAAAATGTGTAGCATATTTTGTTCATGTATGCTTGGAATGGAATGCAATCTCTTGGAACTTATATAACTTGTCATAATATTGTGTACTAACCCATGTTGCAAGTTTCCGAATGGTTATATAACCCATCTTGGAACTTTCACATGTGAGGATTTCTTGTTGGTTGCATGTTGTGATTTCTATGTGTAGCTAGGCCACCGCAAAGGTGAGGCTCTTGACCCATGGATCCACGCCTTGAAACAAGGGGGAGCAACGATCTAGGGTGAGCTATGTTCAAGGGGGCGCACATTCGGTCCCGCCTTTTTGATTTGACAAAAGGGGGAGAAAGAAAGCAAGAGCGTGAAGACCATTCAAGAAATGAGCGTGAAGAACATTTAAGAAATCTTAAAGGCTTCACCAAATTACAAGGCAAAGGTCAAGACGCAAGCTACACCAAAGGCGCGCTTTGTCTTCGCTAAGTTTGGCAATTTTATTTTCTTTCGGTTTTTGTTTGTCATCATCAAAAAGGGGAGATTGTTGAGGCAACATGATAAAGATCTCTTTATGCTGTAATGATGACAAATAAACCATCGATACACATAAAATAACAAATGTTAGCTCAAAATTACCGGAGCCAATGTCTGCTCCTGGCGTGCTGCCCGCGCATCAACGCGCGGGTGATGCGCTAGGAGTTTGTATGGTTCCGGGCGAATTTTGAAAGTCGGCTTTCCCCTTACCCAAAAAATGTGGATCTTTCAATACAGGTATGAATATGTTATGTGCTAAATTGAGAACACTCGAAACGAGTTTTGAGACTTGAGAGATCTTACTTTTAAAGCACCCATTTACGGGAAAACGCCAACTCATGTTTTCTAACTATCGCCTCTAGCCAAGGCTTTTCTAAAACTTAGGAAGCTTATATATTTCATGTAAAATCGTGTTGAAGCATCCATATGCTCATATCCCGTGCTTACGTCTTCTCTAATTATGTAACGGGTTTACTCCCTTATTGGTCAAACTAAGTCAAAGGTCACTTTGCGTAAACGCATCCTTTCCCACTTGGGTTATGCTTTACATCAAGGCAAAGCACTTAACTTGTTTGAACCAAGGTATTAGTTGAGAACTTCGAGTTGTGAAAAGTTACGAGATATGAAACTATGGATTCTCGACGTTGTGTTACTTGAACTTATAAGTAACTTATGATTTTCTCAACTTATAATCTTAATTGTCTAAACCTTTTCCTCTTAATGACAATTAGATTATGTCTTAATCTTCTCTTAATCCCATTTATACAAAAGACAAAACCAATCATATCCAAATCCAATATTCTCTTACACAATCTTAACTTTTATGCTCCAAAATCTAAACTCATTAAATCCAAAAATTAATATTTAGACAAGTATTTAGTGAGTTTGTATTCACTTCTTCCCCTTTTGTAGAATCAAAAAAAGTTTAAACCAACAAGTTTCATGTGTGAATGATGACGTATTTGAAAGCTTCCCCTTGATGTGTGCTCCCCCTCGTTTAAGGGCACTAAGGATCAAGCTATGAAATTCTTGCAAGAAAAATATCAGAAGCACAAGCATATATATATATATATATATATATATATATATATATATATATATATATATATATATATATATATATATATATATATATATATATATATATATATATATAACATAATAGCAACTAATGATTAGCATGGCAAAGGAATATTAGGAACACATATTAAAGCATTCATTGATTCAAAATGATTATGCCAAACACATAATCATTGTTACATCATTCATAATACTAGAATTCTAAACCAAGTAGAACATCCTATTTTGCCAAGAGAGAGTGTCACTGATGAGGCGAAAAGTGTACCGCTTTTAAGGGGTCATTTAAGCCCAAATTCGTGTTTATTTGACCAAATATTACCCTAAATCGTTCCTTTTGTCATTTTAGGTACTTTTGGAGTGAAATCTGGAAAATGAAGCATTTTGAACGTTTTTGGAGCATAAAAGTGAAGAAAACAGCAAAATCTCAATTTTCCTTGCTGGGAACAGTACCTGACGGTGTCACAACTTTCTACATGACGGCGTCAAGAGTTACAAAAGAGGCGGAAGTGGAAAATACACGTGACGGTCCAGAGAGTTTTAAACTATAGGACCTGACGGCGTCACCAAGGCCGTCAGGGTCAAAATACTAGTGACGGCCTAGAAGATTTTTACACATGACGGCGTCAAAATCAGATCTAGGCAATACGATTTTTATTAAGGCGCCGAGTTGACGGCATCACGATCCAATACATGACGCCGTCACGAGTTGTAATCTATATATAGTTTTCCAAATTTCATTCATTAGTGTGCAACTTTTGAGGGAAAAAACCCTAGGCCGAATTTGTCATATTTTCAAGGTTTCCAACCCCTTGAATCTTTCATGTTCAACTAAAGATAAGTATTCTTCCAAATCATTCAATATGTCTATGTGTTGTTTGATTATATCTTACTCTTGTCTTCTATTTAACATGCTAGGCTAGATTTTCTTGTGTTTACTTAGATGTAGTGAAACCTAGATGTTGATTATGGGTTGATTGCTTGTTTATAATTATTACGGATGATTGTATTCGATGTTAGGCTTAAGAAAACTGACAGACTTCCATTGGTAACTTGCTTGAACGTCTTAAGAAACATGATCGGAGGTGTACTACGATATTTGGTTGTATTTAATACGTAGGAGAATTCTAATGATCCCATGTTAGGAGCTTTTAACGGCTCGACATAGGAGTGAAGTAGAATCCTATAGAGTTGGGGAATATTGTACACGGCCCTATGATTAGTATTAAGGAATATGACCCGTCATCCATGCAATTGTAACAAGTAATTAACCTGTAAAAGATATCTAGGGAGTAATGAAATCTAAGTAAACACAACTTTCCTCATTATTGTCACCACCACATTAGTATAAGTAGTTTTGTTTTTCATTTCTTTTATTTTATTTTGATTGCATCTTTAGATAAATTGGGTTAGTTGGCTAGCAACTAATTCCGCCCACTCCTCCAAAACCTGATATTTTACTTGATTTCATAAAAATATAAAAATACAAAAAGAATCATCCCTCACCCTAGACCTAGTTTTATAGGTTTTCTAATCCTAGCGACACTATTCCTGAGTTGAACGATCAATCCCCCGGTACTTGTCTCTATACTATACTACAACGATCAGGTGCACTGCCTGGTGGGGTTTGTAAGCTTCTCGAGATCCCTTGAGAGGTAAAACCTGTTGCGAGGGTGCGATCCCCATGTATCAAGTTTTTGGCGCTGCAGCCCGGGGAAATAGTTATTGTCTAGGTTAGGATTTCTTTTTATTAGGTCTATTTGCTAGATTCCTTGCTAGTAAGATTTTATTTTTATTTTTAGGTTTTCTTTATTCTATCTTATTTCTTCGTGCTTTTGTTCATAACCTTCACCATCCGCCATCATGGCAAATGAAGATCTCTCTAACCTTAGAATCACTTGGAGTCGTAGTTCCGTTAGAAACCTCATTTTGCCATATGCAGAACCTGAAAGGGAAATGCATAAGCTAAAGCAATTTCTATCTACACCTGAACCATCTAGCGTAGCCATCAGGTTTGATGAGGCACTTTCTGAAGAAGATTCAGATAATCACCTCACACCCTCTAGCCCCCAATCCAACAACGACATGAGTACCCCTGAAATTCCCACCAATAAGCACCTTAAGGACTACGCCTCTCCGAATCCTCGTGGCTTCTCAAATGCCATCATTTTCCCAAACGAATACACCGATGAGGTCTTGCGTGCAAACAATGTTTGGCTTTTCCAAAGTGTATGCAAGTTTCGTGGACAGGATACCGATGATCCAATTCAACATATCCGGGATTTCTTGAAGATAGTGGACACCCTCCATACGGATGGGGCCACTAGAAACACGTCCCCATTACGATTCTTCCCTTTCACGCTTTATGAAAAAGCCAAAGAGTGGTATAATAGACTTCCCTCCGAATCTATCTTTACATGGGAGCAACTTATATCCAAATTTTATGAGAAGTTCTTCTTAGCAGGAAAAACCTCAGCATTTACGGATAAGATCCTCCGTTTCTGAAAGGGAAAGGTCGAACCTATGTATAAGTCATGGATTAGATTCAAGGATTTAATAAGACAAGTTCCCCATCATGGCATCGAACTTTGGCTTCTGGTCCAAATCTTCTACGACAATGTCTCCTCAAGCGACCAAAACGGAATTAATAATTCAAGAAAAGGGAAAATAGCTAATCTGAGCGCCGAGGAAGGGTGGAATAGGATTGAGGAGTATGCTCAAGACCAGGACGATACTTGGGATGAACCCGATTCGACTATGAGCACATCCGAGATCACACAAACACCCTCAGATCGGCTAAGAAAAATTTATGAAAGGGTGGAACACCTTGCAGGGTCGCGAACAACTATCAAATCCTTACTTGATCTGCGACTACTGTGGGGGCCCGCACAAGGTACAGGAATGTGGAGGAGAAACCACGACCGAACACTCGTGTTTGTCAGGACATGACATCTATGCTGATCCCTTCCTTTTACCTTTTTACCAAAACGATGATTACACCCTTTGGGGGAATCCGATGAAAAGAAAAGAAGGAGAGGAAGACCCTGAATACAAAATCAGGAGCACTTTTGAAGATGAACTTGGTCACTTCACTCAGGAAAAAGGCTAACAACTGAAGGGGCTTGACGAGCTCATCGCTGAGCAACAGAATGACATGGAAAAATGGTTTAATAAGCTTAATGCCACCCTTGATGGCCATGACATGCCCCCAGTAAGCCAAAAAGATCCCCTGCTCGTGGTTACTACTCGAGCTGGAACAACAACCAAGGACCCTCCCTATCTAAGCCAACATCCTATCATCGTTGAGCCAAACGACCCCCACGAGGAGGAAGGTAATATGAGCAACGAGGCTCCTGGACAACCTCCTTTGGTTACCCCACCTACGCCAACTCCACCTAACCAACCTGTAAGAGTCCCATTTCCATCCCGCCTAAAAAACCAAAAGATTGAAAATGATAGTAAGAGATTCTTGTCATATCTAAAAGATTATGTGGTCACCATACCTCTCCTTGATGCTTGCTATCATATGCCCAAGTATAGCTCATACTTCAAAAAACTGTTTGACAACCGAAAGAAACTCAGGGTCTTGTGACTCTGGAGAAGAATGTTCGGTGGTGACCCAACGAGGGCTACCAAAAAAGGTAGATGATCCAGGCAGCTTCACCTTGTCCTGTTCCATAGGATCTCTATCGATAAAGAATGCTCTTGCTGATTTAGGGGCAAGCATCAACCTCATGCCCCATTCCATGTTCCTCAAACTGGGATATTACAGACTGAAACCTACCCGTATGAATATCCAGCTAGCCGACAGATCGGTTAAATATCCCTTGGGAATATGCTAGAATGTGCTAGTTAAAGTTGGGAAGTTCAACTTTCCGGTTGACTTCGTGATCTTAGAAATGGAGGAGGATGACCTGTACCCATCATCTTAGGGAGACCCTTTCTCGCTACCGCTCGTGCAGTCATTGATATTCACGACGGCAAGTTAACCTTACGAGTAGGAGCTGATTGCTTCACCTTTAATATTAAAGACACTATGAATCTATCTCTCAAAGCAGCTAACCGACTCTATTTCATCGGAGAGGTGGATGAACTAACTGATGTCATTGACAACTATGTTGATGAACAAATCGAAGAAGGCTGGTTACAGGATGAGAGTTTCCTCCCCATAATGGAGGAGGAGAAGATGGAGGGCGCGAGTGCAGTCTCCTTCTATCCCAGACAGGAGACCACTGAACAGCTCGAACTCCGTAAACCCAAAAACATGCTAAAGCCCTCATTATCGAACCACCTAAGCTAGAACTTAAGGAACTCTCAAACCACCTAGAGTATGCCTTCCTCCAGGGAGAGGATCAACTGCCAGTAATCATAAACTCTTCCCTTGAACAAGAGCAAAAGGATAGGCTCTTAGGAGTCCTAAAGAAATATAAGGGAGTCCTTTCGTGGAGTGTAGCCGACATTAAGGGGATTGACTCGACCTTTTGCATGCATAAGATTCTTATGGAAGAAGACTATAAACTAGCCATGCAACCCTAGAGGCTGGTGAATCCCAACATTAAGGAGGTGGTAAAAAAGGAAGTTATCAAACTCTTGGATGTAGGACTGATATACTCAATTTTGGATAGCCCGTGGGTTAGTCCTGTACAGGTTGTACCAAAGAAAGGAGGAATAACTGTGGTGAAAAGTGACAACGGAGAGATGGTACCCCAGAGAACAATTATTGGTTGGCGGGTATGCATCGATTATAGAAAGCTCAATGATGCCACCAGGAAGGATCATTTTCCCCTCCCGTTCATTGACCAAATGTTGGAAAGATTATCTGGGCACGAGTACTACTGTTTCTTGGATGAATTTTCCGGATATTTCCAAATCCCAATAGCCCCAGAGGACCAAGAAAAAACCACGTTTACTTGCCCTTATGGAACATTCGCCTATAAGAGGATGGCTTTTGGGCTATGTAACGCTCCCGCCACTTTTCAGCGATGCATGACCGCAATCTTTCACGAGTTAATGGAGGACAGCATGGAAGTTTCATGGATGACTTCTCAGTCTTTGGGGACTCTTTCGACCACTGTCTAGCTAACCTCGAAAAAAATGCTCAAACGTTGCGAGGGAAACCAACATGGTCCTAAATTAGGAAAAATTCCATTTTATGGTAAAAGAAGGGATTGTGTTAGGGCATAAGGTCTCAGGAAATGAGATTGAGGTGGACCAGGCAAAGGTTGAAGCTATATCTAAGCTACCTTAACCTACCACTGTCAAAGCAATACATAGCTTCTTGGGTCATGCCGGAGTCTACAGGAGGTTCATTAAGGACTTCTCTAAATAGCTCGGCCAATGACTCAATTGCTTGTAAAGGATGCCCCTTTCGATTTCTCTCAAGAATGCAAGGATGCATTCAATCTCCTTAAAAAGGAACTCACGCAAGCTTCAATCATGGTTACACCCAACTGGGAGTTACCTTTCGAGATTATGTGTGATGCTAGCGAGTATGCTGTTGGGGCAGTATTAGGGCAAAGGAGTAACAAACAATTCCAACCGATATACTATGATAGAAAAACTATGAATCCCGCCCAAGAAGAATTATTCTACCACCGAAAAAGAACTATTAACCTTGGTGTTCGCTTTTGAAAAATTCCGCCAATATCTTGTCCTTTCAAAAACGATTGTTTTTACTGATCATTCGGCTATCCGATACCTTTTTTGCTAAGCAAGATGCTAAACCACGACTAATTCGGTGGATCTTGTTGTTACAAGAATTTAATGTTGAAATTCGTGATAAAAATGGGGGGGCAGAGAACTTAGCTGCTGAGAAACCTCTCTCGTCTCGAAAATCCCCTTCTTAGTGAGGCTTGACAAAAGTGAGATTCGGGACTCATTCCTGACGAACATCTCATGTAGATGGCAGATTCTGAACCATGGTACGCTGACTATGCTAATTATCTCGCAAGCAGGCTCATTCCGAAACACATGACTAGACACGAAAAGAAAAAGGTTCTTTGCCCCACTAAAATACTACTTCTGGGATGAACCCTTCTTAGGTTCGAAATGTCCTGATCAAATAATCAAGCACTGTGTTTCGAGAAAAGAGGCGATTAAGATTATGAAAGAATGTCATTCGGGCCCTTCTGGGGCCATCATGGGAATAAACACCACCGCATGAAAGGTTTTCAATGCTGGATTCTATTGACCCACAATATTTCGTGATGTAAAGGAGATGATACAAGCATGCGATTGCATGTCAACGGGTCAGAAATATATCAAGTAGAGATGAAGCACCTCAGAATTTTATACAAGTTTGTGAGGTTTTCGATGGTTGGGGAATTGATTTCATGGGACCCTTCCATCTTCAGGGGGGAAAGGAATACATTTTAGTAGCCATCGATTATGTTTCAAAATGGGTAGAGGCATAAGCCCTTAGGACCAACGATGCTAGGGTAGTTATTTCATTTTTTGAAAAAGCTGTTTGCTAGGTTCGGCATTACTAAAGCTCTCATTAGTGATAGGGGACCCACTTTTGCAATGCACGAATGGAAAAGGTCATGAAGAGGTACGGAGTTTCCCACCGTTTCTCCACCGCTTATCACCCACAAACCAACGGCCAAGTAGAAAACACTAACAGGGAAATTAAGAGGATATTAGAAAAGACGGTCAATCAAAAGAGAAAGGATTGGTCATTTTAAACTCAATGAGGCCTTATGGGCATTTCGTACGGCCTACAAAACACCTATTGGAACGACCCCGTTCCGCATGGTTTATGGCAAGGCGTGTCACCTTCCGGCGGAACTTGAGCACAAAGCCTATTGGGCACTCAAGGCATGTAATATGGATTATACGGTCGCTGAACGAATAGGTTCTTGCAGCTTCATGAGCTTGATTAGTTAAGGCTAGAAGCATATGAATCCTCCGTTACATAAAAGAAAGGGTAAAAAGATGGCATGACCATCCGAATTAAGAAACCTAAGGATTTCTCAGAAGGAGATAAAGTTCTATTGTCTAATTTTCGGTTAAGGTTATTCCCCGGGAAACTTAAGTCTAGATGGTATGGGCCTTTTACTATTGAAAAGTTCCTCTAAAACGGTAGCGGTTGTGTTAATGTTTGATGAAAATAGAGAGTTCACTGTCAACATACAACGCATTAAAACATTATCAAGAAATTAGTAATGAGATGATTAGTGAAGAAGATGTAACATTTGATGATGAGGTCACGTAGTAGCCCATGACTTTGAGTCTAGCTACAAGACTCGTAAATAAAGAAAAGCGCTTCTTGGGATGGCAACCTATGTTTTGTGTGTTTTATTTGTTTGATTTTTAATTGTTTGATTGTTATTTGCTTTCATATGCATGATTTATTTTTATTGTTGGTAGAACGTGTTTCAAACTAAATTGTGAAAATGCTTTATTTTGTCGTTTAAACTTCGTCTTAACTTCATATAAAGGTATTTGCAAAAGCTAAGTGTAAGGGGAAACCCCAAATTTGTTTTCTAAGGACAAAATTGATCATGATTCGCCACAATATTAAATGAACATGTGTATTAGTATTTGTTAGAGTCAAATGCTTGCATCAAGTCATAATGATGTTTTGCAGGATTTTCCAGGAAGTAGGAGATAAGCTTTTCCAAAAATTTTTCTGGAAACTTAACGTAAATATTTCTGCAGGTCACTTTTGATGGCGTCAGGAGTTAACTCCTGACTGCGTCATGTGTAAAATTATGGAAATTTTGCGAGTTTTGTTTTTCTAACGGAGTCTTAAAGTTTTTGTTAATTCTTTAGTTTTATAAACTCCAGGAAATCTGCAAACATTCATTCCACAAGCATTATATCTTACATTGTTTTCTAGAACTTGTTAGAATATATAGATAGCCGCCGATTTTACACGAGGTTGCCTTGTTTGTTTTCTCAGGTTTAACAGGTTATATCTGACAAGAAGATGATTTATTTTTTCTGGAAGGGAAGCTTTTGAATGTTCATTTTCTAGGAGGAAGATCTAACCTTGTTAACACACTATCCACACCGAACGAATCAGGGGAGTATTTGTTTTCATTCTTTTACCTATTTTACTTTTACATTCTTTAATTGAACATTGGGGGACAATGTTCATCTTAAGTGTAAGGGGAGGGTAAATGATGATACCTTATAGGATACACTTGCACTTGAGTTTGTTTTGTTTGATGGTAGGTGTGTAATAAAACTAAGAGAAATACTTGTTAGTGTAATTTTTGCGCCAAATTTAAAATTTTTACAACATTTTGGAGTGAAACTTTAGCCTTAGAAAGTGTCTCATGGATAGGAGTTATATAACTAGTACAAAACC